>CM030359.1:353940955-354410955 GCA_017893485.1 Hemerocallis citrina | reverse complement strand
GGCGATGGACCACGTACTCGCGGTGGACGTGGTCGTGGCTGTGCTCGTACCGAGGGTACTAATGTAAGTAATTAATTGTTTATATTCACTTAGTTTGATTCTAATACAATAATATTAAATTTCGGTCTATTGATGTGAATGTTATTGTTATGTAGGTTCCAATCAATCCAAATAAGGCGGGCACTTCTTCTTCAGTCCCTTCATCATCGTATATCCCTTCTGCAGGCCCAGGACCCCTCGACCCTTCACTCCTCACTCTTCAACCGTTGCATCGATTACAGAATATGTGGAATGGTCAATCTCTGGAGTGCCGCTTTAGGGCGGGTCATCCACTATCTATACACCTACGGATTCACGAGATACTAAGAGACTGTGGGTTATACAATATTGCTAGGATGAGCTCCATCAAGTGCGATCAACCTCTTCTAGAAGCACTTCTTGAAAAATGGAGGCCTGAGACACATTCCTTTTACCTGCCAGTTGAGGAGATGACAGTGACTTTGCAGGACGTCTCCATAATCACCAGGCTTCAAATTGATGGAGTGGCACTCACAGGTACAATGGACTTCGACCCGGTTCATATAGTCGAGGCTCCAAATCTGGAGTTGGGAGCGCATTCATGTCGGTCGGCCGATAGTACGGATTCAATCTCCACACTGGATACACCCGATGATGAGCACATGCTACCTCCTATCGGTGTTTATTGGACTGGCAAACTTATATGGACAGCCAACCCCAACAGATGCTTAACGTACTACCGCAATGAGTTGGATAGGTTGGTAGCTGATTGTGTCGTGTGGCTTCCTTACACGGAAGAGCGTGTACTTCGACTGCCGCCTACTTGCATGTACAGGCGTGATTTGTGGCTGACGAAAAAACCATTAATCAACTTTGGGGTTGTTGAGTTCTACTACCCTGATAGAGTGCTACGCCAGTTTGGTCTTCACCAAAGGATTCCGGTTGCCGGGCCATTCTATGCGGAGATGCACAATATTACTGGAATGGGTCGACAGTCCGGACACAATTGGGCATCCACCATCACTTACTCTTGGGGGACCACGATCTCCTCAATTGTACGTTTTCTAGGTGTCATTTTGCATTTAACAGTGTATAGTGACAGTTAAAATTTCAATGTGACGAATTCACGATGTTTCTTGATAGAATACACCTTCACAGCTTGCTAAATCGACTCTTTACCTACAAACTCCTGTCCAATGTACAATTCGTCTACATTGGATGAACCAGACGACTTTTGTAGAACTTGGCGTACTCTAGCATCTTGTGTCATCTCCTCGGTAACATGAGCGTTAACATTGGCATAGCTTTTAGTAGCTCTCACTTCATTAGAACTGCTGTTCGTAGGATTTACATTTGCTACATCATTATCTTCGTCTCTATCATCATTTTCTACACTCTCATCAACTTCATCATCTGTTTCTTTCTCTTCTTCATCATCATCTAATAAGTCTTTGTTAATGGTAGTATTTTGAAAGAGTTCAAATACAGTGTCATTTGGAACATAGTTATGAACCGGACTAGGTTGGCATGGCAACTCAACATCTGTAGAATCCGGGTTTGTTGTATTTGTGAAGGTGTTTTCTTGTGAAGACAGTGAATTTGGTGGTGAAGTTTGAACGGGGTTAGACCTCATCTGCTGTGTAGGTACTACCCTTACGACGCTTGAACTAGGAATATCATGTGGCTGAGCATTCAAAATTTGAATTTGCTGAATATATAACTCTAATGCAGACCAAGTACAATTGGGAACAAGTGTCCAAGCAATCATTGACTTCATAGCACTATCAGTAGATACGGGCACTGTCATAAAATACTGACCATCTTCTCTACCTACTGCGTATCGAGCAAAAATTTTCACATTCCATTGATCCATATCCCAATTAGTAACTTCATAAATTTTCTCAACTAATTCTGCCAATGTAATGGTACGAGGTACCCAAACTATTTCCGGATCCACCACACTATAACAACAACCGATCTTTGGATCACGAATTATTTTACCACCAAAGTATAACCAAATAGGAATCTCGAGATCTATACCTACCTATATTTATACAAATATGCGAGTTATTATCTACCCACAAAAAAATCAATAAAAAAGTAGAAAATTATTGGCCAATATTCATCATACCTTCACAAGCTTCAAGGATAGAGCCGGAGATATTTGGGTAGAAAAGTTGAAGTTGCTATCCTCTTCAAATTTAGCAAAATTCCAAAATATGGATCTTTCAAAAGATGGGTTTAGGGTTTTTAGAGTGGAAGGTGAGAGAGTCAGGAACGAATTAGTAAATATATTTAGATTGAGATGAGACTTTGTGGGTAGGAGGTCGCCCTAGATTGAGGGAGATGAGGTTGAGAAGATAGAGTGAAATAAAGTAGAGAGGAAGAAAAAGAATCAGATCTGAAATAACCTTCACAATCGACACTCGGCCTTTGAAAGACCGAGTTTAGTTAAAACTAACTCGGTCTTTCAAAGACCGAGTGTTAGACTTCGAAAAATCTAAGACTAACACTCGGTCTTTGAAAAACCGAGTTAGTTTTAACTAAACTCGGTCTTTCAAAGACCGAGTGGGATTGTTTGGGAATTTAAAAAAAACAAGGGCGGTTTGGGAAAAACTTTCAAAAAGTGGGACAGTTTGGGAAAAAATTCAGATAAAATGTGAGTTGATTTCAAGTCGCATGCAGGTTTAGAGCATTTTGGATTAGAAACTTTGACTAGATATAGTTTGTAGAATATGTTTTTGTGTATTAGATTGTTTTTGTTTCAAATGATCAAAAGAGAATGGATGGAGTTGTGTACACATGAGTGAAAAGGTTCACAACTTTTCATCTAGTGATGATATGATGAGTCTCTCTCTAGAAAATTCTACACAGAGAAACTAGATCTGAAAAAATGAACCCAACAAAAAAACCCTAGATATACATTCCTAGGGGCGGCGGCGGCTGGCCCTCTTCACCGCCCCCCCCCCCCCAATCATTGCCCTCCCCTTACCCTTCCACCATCCTTCGCGGCGACAAGTATGAGGTTCGCTCTCTCCCCCGCCCCCCCTCATCCCCAGTGCCTCAACGGGCTCTCCTCCCTTCGTGCTCCAACTCCGTACCTCCATAGATGGCGATGGGGAGCACGCGCTGGTGCCTCGTCTGCCTTTGACCACAGCAGGAGAAGATCCATATCTGATCTCTCAGATCTGGGTGACGCCTCTGTCGCCTCCTCTTCCTTCCCCATCTTCGTCAAGCCCAAGTGTACCACCTACCTTCTTGCCATCGCGGCATGCCGTGCCCCTGCTGGCCCTCAGCCCAGCGGCGGATCATTCGGCGGCGGTGGCGAGTTAGCCTGCTGTCGTCTCTTGTATGTGGATGGAGGAAGAGAGGAGACCCATGGTGATGGTGGCAAGGGGATTAGGTTGGGATTGGGGGATTTGGGGTTTAAAGTGTGTTGGTGGGAAAGGCGGCGATGTATTGTATTGCACGTTGTGGAGCTTGGGCCCGAGATGGGGTCCCTCCATGATGTGTGTTCTCTTATCTCAACTTTCGGGGGGGTCCACCTCCCCAGATCGTGGTACTCATCTCCTCAGGTCGCGGAGCGACTATGTCGCGCCAGAGCATCCTCCCGCGCCTGTTGTCGCGAATGCCATGGATCTGGGGATGGGGTTGCAATTGCCCTGGTCCTGGCCGATGGCAAGGTGCACTGCCCTACCCCCCCTGCCTGCCTCACATCGCTCCCGACAACGACCCAGACATCAAGTGTGTGAGGTCGGTGGTTCGGCATGGGCCCATGGGGCCAGGCTATTGATTGCTGTGGGAGGTGGGGACTGTGTAGCACATTGTATTGCACGATTGTGGGGCCTGGGCCCGAAGATGGGGTCCTTCCATGATGTGCGCTCACTTGTTTGGGTGTCTAACGATTCTGCCGATGCAGTCTTGACAGTGCCTACTATCAGGCTATTGAGCTTCCTCCAACTTAGGCCACTGTCTCGTTACAGCGTCGCCTCTTCCCTCGTTGGGAGTAAGAGTCGAGATGAGTCTGTGTGGTGAGAAATTGCCTGAGAGAGCAAGAGCATGAGAGAGGTGAAGGTATCCTCTCCACGACACTCTCTTGGAGCGTGGTTTTTGGTGGAATGAGCGAGATAGTTGTTTGGTGAGAAATTGCCTGAGAAAGTACAATTGTGAGCTGTGGGAGCTGTTGGCGCGTTTTTAGGATGAGTGGTGGAGATGGTGGGAGGGTACGGTTGCTGTGCAGGTGTCGTGGTGTCATAAGTTGGCCTGCGGGGCTTGGGTCCAAAGATGGGGTTCCCCCAGTGAGGAGAAAGCTGGGATCGGCAGGTGAAAAATCCTACCAGACTAGTTTCAGGTGGGTGTGTATGTGCCGTGGAGGCAGCGTACGAAGCTAAACTGACGTACATACAATTTTACTGGACTGAGCTTGTTTGTCGGCTCATCCTCCAGGATTGTTGGAGGGATTTGTTGTTTGTACGGGTCATATTGCTTCATGTATGTTTTATTTCCTGTTTGTAGGTTGTAATCTGGCCCAGTTCTCTGGGTTTGTATCATTAATTTTTTATTAATGAAACAGGGTGGCCATACTCCACTTTTTCCTTCAAAAAATATCCGGTTGTTGCATCCATTCATAAACAACATTAGTTACAACTGTTCATATATACCCATTGAGGATAATTAACTAACTTCATACCCATTTACAAATGTAACCATTCAAACATAACCAACCAAAAAAAAGTCTATTTCTGTTTATAAAAACCCTTCACATAAACTTTCCTACAAAAAAATAGCAAATAGGAATTTCTATAAAACCAGCTGTTGTCGCTGAATCTAGTGGAGGGGCAATAGATAAAATTTTTGGATTCTTGAGAAAATGAACGAGGCAAACCTGTTGACCTGTTGACCTTCACCAAATTGTTGACCAGTTTCTTGCTGCTGCCGTGAACCTACAAAATGTGCGATACACCGGGATGGATCCCGGCGACACACCCTCCGACGCTCTTATCAGTAATCAGAATGATTAAGAAAGAGCTTTTACTGAAAAAATATTGATTACCTTCTTATGGTTGGGGGAGAGGGGTTTTTATAGTCGCCTTAGGGATTCGTTTCGAGATAAGAAGATATCTCTACTTCTCGGTGTGAGTGGATAGAAGTGGTTAAGACCACCACTTAGGGATAATTATGAATTTGAATTCTTCTTTATCCTTCTGAACTGGTTTGTAACGGGTTGGGACCCGTACCCAGTAAGACAAATTCGTTTATGGGTTATTGGGCTTTGAAGAAAGACACAGTCCCCATTTCAGACCCGTTTGTAGGTGAAATTACCGTTTTATCCCTAAGCTTTAAGATTCGTGTCCATTTCTAACGATCCTAATTTAATCCCATTTTTAGCCATATCACGAGTCCCCAAATCCTTGAGACTGAGTTCTATAGTCTTTAAGGAGTAGTTTTGTTGTTCTAATGGCGTACGGGATTTTATCGGAATTCTTAAGGGAGTTCAGATCTTGCTTGAGGTGTAACGATGTTATTCTAAGTTTGTAAAATGCCCAAAAATATCCCAAAAATTTCTGGATTTTTTGGGATTTTTCTAGATTTTTCTGAATTTTTTCTCATTTTTTGAATTTTTTTATTTATTTTCCGAATTAAATAATTAATTATCGAAAATATTAATTAATTATTTGAATTTAATAATTATTATTGTCAAAATTTTAAAATAATTTTCCGAATTAATAATTATTTTAAGAATTTTTAAATTAATTTTTTCAATTTTTAATTAATTTTTCGGATTTTTTAAATAATTAATTCAAATAAATAAATTAATTAATTAATTAATTAAATATTATCTGGACACGTGGTGCATTTCTCGATCATGATCAGATAGCGCATATCACAAAGCGGAGCATTTTCTGGACACGTGGTGCTAATCTGTGCATTGATTAGGTCGTGTCACGAATTTTGGGATGATCTGACGGCTCATGTGGCTCGGCAGCATTTTTCTCCACATATGCAGTCTGGTGCCTCGGTAGTTCGGCACGCGGCGCAGACCCATCAGAAGACGCCACGTGGTGCGGTCAACGCAGGCGTTGACCACCACGTGGCAATTTAACTTTTTTTTTGAACTGCTGTTCGCTCTTTCTCTGCTCTTTCTCTTCTTCTTCATTTTCTCCTCCGCTCCAGTTTTGATTCTCCTTTGCCTTCTACTCCTCCACTTCTTTTTTCGTCGTCAACTTTGAAGCTCAGAGGCGCATGGCGGGAGGAGCTCGACGCGGAGCTCGGAGGTGCTCGATGAATGAGTCGGAGCTCGCGACGTGGAGGTCGACGGGGAGCTCAAGGACGGCAAAACTCAACATTGGAGATGGAGCTCGGCGGCAGAGGCCTTGAGCTCAGTGACGAGCTTAGCGAGGAGTTCTCACGAAGGAGAGGTGGAGCTCGGCCCTGTTGTTCGGTGAAGGAGGGGAGTTCGGCGATGTGGGGAGCACGACGAAGTGGAGACGAGCTCGGCAGTGATGGGTTCGTTGAGGAGAGAGTTCGACGAGGAGGGTGTGTAGAGAGGAGCTCGGAGACAGTGGGCGAGGAAGTTGTAGCTTCGGCAGGGGAGCTCGGAGATAATGGAGCTCAAGCTCGGCATGGGGAGCTCGGTGAGGTTCGACGAGGCACGAGGAGGAGAGCTCGATGGAACCCTCTTGAGGGCGGTGGCGGAGCTCGAGGGCTCGAGTTCGGCGTCGACGAGGAGGTGGTTGGTAGGCGAGGAGAGGAGCTCGGCGACGGGGAGAGTTGGGTTCTCCTCATTTGTTTTTTTTTTTTTTGCTTAGCGCCAAAACTTGAAGGATAAGATGGATGAAGAAGGGATACGGGTCGGATTGTGGGTAACGGATCCAAACCCGACCCATTAGCCTCTTTTTCTCTTTTCCTCTTTTGCTTTTGGGCTTTTGTTCGACAACGGGTTCGAACCTGACCCGTTAACTCCTCTCTCTTCCTTCTTTCTGTTTTGGTGACTGTTGTCCAGCGAATCCGAGCACGGATTTTGAGATAAACTTTTTGCCATTTTGCAGTTCAGTGGCTCAGTAGCTCGGATTTCAGATCTGAGCTACGTGACTCCATCTGGACGGTTAATTGCGATCATGGCGCGAATCACGAGACACGAAGGCGCGGATCACAAGAAAACGTGATTTTGTCGTGTTGTGGACGTGGCGAAATCTGAGCCATCCATCAGCCATTGGTGCGAACATCTGGACGATCTGACGGTCCAAGGAGCTCGGGGGTATTTTTTCCCCAATACGGAGGTCGGTGTCCCGGTAGCTCGGGGGCGTCTTTCTCCGAATGGGCACCTTGGTAGCTCGGCTGTGTTGCGATCAACTTTCCCGGTACTACGGAAGTCCGATCGGGGAGTGCGACCCCTCGTTTCGAAGCTAACTCGAAGATCTACAACTTCTATTTAGGAGTGGGTTGAAGAATCACCCTTCTTCATGGTCAAAATAGGCCTGCAACATCCTTGTCTTCATGAAGTTGATGAGTGTCTTGGTCTTTAGAATCTTCGAAGAGGAACCCCACTCCTATGGGCCAAGAAGATGGGCTAGGAATGTAACGCCCCGCCTTAATACTCAGACAATTTTAATATTTTTAGAATACAAATTAGATACTATGTAGTACAACTGCCCACCACAGGCTGCCTCTCAAAAGGTGGTTAACCGGATTGGTGACTCTTGATCATTGGCTAATAGTATTTATACTCAAATTAGTTTTTGTGTACCTCCCATGTGGGACTAAATTTCTCAAATCTCAATCTCAAATTCTCAAATCCGTGCAGACCAGTCGACTGCTAATCCAACCAGTCGACTGTTCGCTGCCAGATCTGGGGTATTACATACACCCCACCTTTAGAAATCAGCGTTCTCGCTGAGTACAGGGCACACATCTAGTGTAGGATCCGCCCTTTCTAGCCGATGTAGTATAGTCGTCTATCCCGGAGATCAATCACTCTCAACACCGCAGATCGGATACCCGGCTATCAATCACTACCTGTGACTCTCAATACCGCAGAATATACCCGACCCCGGAGATCAATGACTCTCAGCACCGCAGATCATACTGACCTCTACTACACCCGGTGTCGAAAGTCGGCTCTGATACCATTTGTAATGCCCCGCCCCAATACTCAGACAATTTTAATATTTTTATAACACAAATTAGATACTATGTAGTACAACTGCCCACCACAGGCTGCCTCTCAAAAGGTGGTTAACCGAATTGGTGACTCTTGATCATTGGCTAATAGTATTTATACTCAAATTAGTTTTTGTGTACCTCCCATGTGGGACTAAATTTCTCAAATCTCAATCTCAAATTCTCAAATCCGTGCAGACCAGTTGATTGCTAATCCAACCAGTCGACTGTTCGCTGCCAGATCTGGGATATTACAAGGAAGATCCTCGTAAGAGCCATGGGAAGATCCATTCTTGGAGGTGAGTGCAAGGAGCAACTCTACGGGAGAGTTTTGAGCTCCGAACTCGCTTAGGTTCACTCGGGAGGTGAGTAGGACGAAGGGCTTGGCTCTAGGAAAGAGCCATTTGGGAGACAAGTTTGAGGAGCAACTCTAGGGGAGAGTTGTGAGCTCCAAACTCGCTTAGAAGATGCCTACTCGGGAGGCGAGTGGGGTGAAGAACATCACAAGGCTCTAGGAGAGAGCAATTCGGGATACGAGTTTGAGGAGCAACTCTAGGAATGAGAGTTGTGCTCCGAACTCGTTGAGAAGTGGTTCGCTTTGGAGGCGAGCAGAGTGAAGAGCTTGGCTCTAAGAGAGAACCATTTGGGAGACGAGTTTTAGGAGCAACTCTAGGGGAGAGTTTTGAGTTCCGAACTCTCTTAGAAGAGGCCCACTCGGGAGGCGAGTGGGACGGAGGGCTTGGCTCTAGGAGAGAGCCATTCGGGAGACGAGTTTGAGGAGCAACTCTAGGAGAGAGTTGTGCTCCGAACTCGTTGAGAAGAGGTCTACTTTGGAGGCCAGCAGAGCGAAGAGCTTGGCTCTAGGATAGAGCCATTTGGGAGACGAGTTTGAGGAGCAACTATAGGGGAGAGTTTTGAGCTCCGAACTCGCTTAGAAGAGGCCCACTCGGGAGGTGAGTGGGACGAAGGGCTTGGCTCTAGGAGAGAGCCATTTGGGAGACAAGTTTGAGGAGCAACTCTAGGAGAGAGTTGTGCTCCAAACTCGTCGAAAAGAGGTCCACTTTGGAGCCGAGCGGAGCGAAGAGCTTGGCTCTAGGATAGAGCCATTTGGGAGATAAGTTTGAGGAGTAACTCTAGGGGAGATTTTTGAGCTCCGAACTCGCTTAGAAGAGGTCCACTCGGGAGGCGAGTGGGACGAAGGGCTTGGCTCTAGGAGAGAGCCATTTGGGAGATAAGTTTGAGGAGCAACTCTAAGAGAGAGTTGTGCTCCGAACTCGTTGAGAAGAGGTCCACTTTGGAGGCGAGCGGAGCGAAGAGCTTGGCTTTAGGAGAGAGCCATTTGGGAGACAAGTTTGAGGAGCAACTCTAGGAGAGAGTTGTGCTCCGAATTCGCTTAGAAGAGGCCCACTCGGAAGGCGAGTGGGACGAAGGGCTTGGCTCTAGGAGAGAGCCATTTGTGAGACAAGTTTGAGAAGCAACTCTAGGAGAGAGTTGTGCTCCGAACTCGTTGAGAAAAGGTCCACTTTGGAGGCGAGCGGAGCGAAGGGCTTGGCTCTAGGAGAGAGCCATTTGGGAGACGAGTTTGAGGAGCAACTCTAGGGGAGAGTTTTGCTCCGAACTCGTTGAGAAGAGGTCTGTCCTGGAGGCGAGCAGAGCGGAGAACTTGGCTCTAGAAGAGAGCCGTCTGGGAGATGAGTTTGAGGAGCAATTCTAGGGGAGAGTTTTGAGCTCCGAACTCGCTTAGAAGAGGCCATCGGGGACGAAGAGATTGGCTCTAGGAGAGAGCCATTTGGGAGACAAGTTTGAGGAGCAACTCTAGGGGAGAGTTAAGCTCCGAACTTGTTGTTTAAGTAAGAGAATCAACGGTTGTGGGAGCAATTCCAAATGGAAAACCACTTCTTACTCGCTTATGAGCGAGTAGTCGAAGAGGAGTCGAGCCAAGTGTTGGACTTCAAACTCGTCGTTTAAAAGAGATAATCAACAGTTGTGGGAGCAGTTCCGAATGGCAAACCACTTCTTACTTGCTTATGAGCAAGTAGTCGAAGCGGAGTCGAGCCAAGTGTTGGACTCCGAACTCGTCGTTTAAAAGAGAGAATCAACGGTTGTGGGAGCAGTTCCGAATGGCGAACCACTTCTTACTCGCTTATGAGCAAGTAGTCGAAGCGGAGTTGAGCCAAGTGTTAGACTCCGAACTCATCGTTTAAAAGAGAGAATCAACGGTTGTAGGAGCAATTCCGAATGGTGAACTGCCCCGCCCTTGCTTGTTTGTAAGCGGCTAAAACAACGTCAAACCAAGTGTTGGACTCCAAACTCATTTTTTGAGCTTAGTAAGTTATGGTAGCAGCCATGTAGGAGAAGCTGGACTCTGAACTCACCATTTAACGAGTCCTAGATGTGACTCGGAGAGATAGAGATGAAGCAAGAGCAATAATTTTCAATGAAAAATGCTAAGTTTTATTGAGATAAACTAAGTGGCTGCTTCAATAGGACAAGCCATTATTACATGCATTTTGGCCGTGTTATAAGCATCGACCTTATTGAAAATCGAAATCCTACTTCTACGATAAGGTGAAGGTCTCTTGGGAGGAGTTTGGTTCTCCCCCAATTGGACCTCCATGGATGAGGTGAAGGACGGCCCCAGGTTCGGAATCTTGGAACTCGCGGACCTTTCTCCTCACTTGTAGGCTCCTCAGGGTGGAAGTTCGGCCCTATTTTTTTGGACGAACTTGGTCAAGTGTCCCCGCTGTATGAGTTCTTCGATCTCCTCCTTGAGAGTCCGACAAGCATCCGTATCGTGGCCGTGGTCTCTGTGAAAGCAGCACCACTTATCCTTGTTCCTCTTCTTGCCTGGGATATTCATTCTAAGAGGAGCGCGGAGTAGCCCTTCCTTGTCCACCTCCATAAGAACTTCTGATATAATAGCAATGAGTGGGGTGAACTTCTCAAAATGAGGAGCCGGGCGGCGTTGGCCATTGTGGTCCCTCTGGGATTTTTGGGACCCCTCTTCGCTCGTATTCTTCCGTTTGTTCCCGAAAAATGATTCCTCAAGAGTAGGGGGTTGAGATCATCTTCCACTCAAATGTACTTCTCACTCCTAAGCAGGAGTTCTGAGAAGTTTTGAGGAGGCATCTTAGCAAGGGACGCCCTGAGGTCGGCATTAGTGACGTTGCGCTCGAATGCGGCAGAGGCTACTGATTGGTTGAGAGAGGGAATGGATCGGGCTTCAGCGGTGAAGCATCGAACGTAATCCCTTAGGCGTTCACCCTTTCTTTGGTTGAGGGTCACCAGAGATACGCTTATTTTCTTGGCCCGGCGGCTACTCACGAAATAAGTAAGGAAGAGCCCTTCGAACTGATCGAATGAGAAGATGGAGGTCGAGGCGAGTCGAGAGTACCATTCTCTCACAGGCCCCTTCAGCGTGGCAGTGAAGAGGGCATCTGAAGCATGGTGGATCAACATAAGAGTTTTGAAACTCTCTATGTAATCCGCGGGGTCCGACTCCCCGGTATACGACTCGAAGTGAGGCAGCTTGAAGTTTTCTGGGATGGGGGCCTCCATGATGGTGCGGGAGAATGGAGGCTTGCTCGGGCGGAGGTTTATCACCCGTTACTCTTCTTCCTTGTCAATTCGGCGGAGGCGCCTCTCCATCTCGTGGAGACGGTGGTAGACCGAGTCTTCTCTTCGATCATATCTTGCCGAGCCCCGGGACTCATCTTCGTACGGGGTGGACTGGGGCTGCGGCGATGGTAGCTTGGAGATGGACGAGGACTGGGAGTGTGAAGGCAGCTTGGGGCAGGTTCAGGACTAGGTGCCCGTTGCCCGTGGTTGGGAGCGGCATTGAAGGCCCGCAAAACTGCCTCTTGAAATTCTTGGAGCTCCGCCTTTGTGACTGGTGCCTCTCTAGCTTGGCAGGCCCCTATGTGTGGCTCGACTTACTGGAGAATGAGTTCTCCGCCGATGACGCTGAGACGACTCTCTTCGCTTCCTCAGGGGAGGGGATCTTCTTGTCCTTGGTCGGCGGGGGGTCCGGACTCTTGAGGCTCCTGGGCGCTCAGGTTGATGGACTCCCCCAACGGCTCGTCATCCATTCAGGCGAGTTCGGAGGTCGACCCCCTTTTGGCGGTTAGCAATCACTTGACGAAGATCCCGTTCGGGAGGGCTTTGAGAAGCCATAGATTCAACTGAAGGATTGGGAGCCGCAACATGGTCATGAGGAGGATGTTGTTTCGGACGACTCCGACAGGAGCCCCCCCTGGGTACCCCCCCGAGACCCTGGAGGGGCTTGTTGAGTAGGAGCACCTTGAGCTGGAGGAGGGGGAGGAGGAAGAGAAGTGATTCTTCGGCTGGAGACCGCTGCCTTCTCCTTCTCTTTTGGATGTATGGCTTGAAACTAGTCTCACTGATGAAGTTAGGTCGGGTTGCTTTTTCGTTTCCTACAGACGGTGCCAATCTGTTGGCGCTGAATCTGGTGTGGGGGCAATAGATAGAATTTGTGGATTTTTAAGAAAACGAACGGAGCAAACCTGTTGACCTATTGACCTTCACCAAATTGTTGACCAGTTTCTTGCTACTACCGCGAACCTACAAAATGTGCAATACACCGGGATGGATCCCGACGACGCACCCTTCGACGCTCTTGTCAGTAATCAGAATGATTAAGAAAGAGCTTTTACTAAAAGAAGATTGATTACCTTCTTATGGTGGGGGGAGAGGGGTTTTTATAGTCGCCCTAGGGATCTGTTTCGAGATAAGAACATATCTCTACTTCCCGGTGTGAGTGGATAGAAGCGGTTAAGACCATCTCTTAGAGATAATTATGAATCTGAATTCTTCTTTATCCTTCTGAACTGGTTTGTAACGGGTTGGGACCCATACCCTGTAAGACAGATCCGTTTATGGGTTATTGGGCTTTGAAGAAAGACCCAGTCCCCATTTCAGACCCTGTTTGTAAGTGAAATTACCGTTTTACCCTTGAGCTTTAAGATTCGTGTCCGATTCGAACGGTCCCGATTTAATCCCATTTTTAGCCATATCACCAACTAATTAACATGATATAAAACACATAATTTTTTTCCCCAACAATCTTCTTCTCTATATATAACTAGTAGTTAATACGTGCGATGTACGTTTTAATCAATATATAGTTTTTAAAGTAATATAATATAGCACGTGTTAATAAATACATATTTTTTAAAGTAATATAAAAAGTATAATAAGAGAGTTTGAGTTATACGTGTAATGCACGTAAATTGGTAGATTTAATAAACTGTATAGTGAGAGAGTTTCAGTTGCACGTGCAATACTCGTAAAGTGGTAGATTTACAAATAAAGTGGTATATTTACAAATGACACTAAGGGCTTCTCCCATTATAATATTATTAGAGATGGTAGAGTTGGAGTTGGAATTTGTCAACATACAAATTCGTGCATTATACGTGCAACTCAAACTCATCCATTAATCACAACAAAAATTAACAAACAAACAAAATTTTACCTATTTAAAACGTGCAAAATTAATTTTCAATATTTTTAACACCAAACATACACCTATGTTGCACGTACGACTCAAATTCTACTTATAAATACGTACATTGCACGTACAAGTCTTAACTTTTTCTTCAAAATATTTTTTCCAATTACGTGCAACGCACATCCAACTCCAAAACTACTTTTTAATACATATACCACACGTAAAAATCCTCCAACTCTTATCATAACTCTTATCATAACGTGCGGAAAAATACTAGTACATAATTAACTTCAAGAGCTCTTCTGCTCTCCCTCCATCTTGCAGGCGGAGCCATACAAGTGGTGAAAGTGTTTTTAGACAAACAAATCTTAAATATTATTTCTTAAGATTTAATTTAATTTAATTCATTTTCTTTTAATTTAGTTTATTTTATAATCTACCCATTGTTAAGTAGTAGCAGACGCTTTTTTTTAAGGTGGGCAAAATTATATACTAGTTTCGTATCTTATGTACACATAAAAATCAATGGAAGAGAAGCAAAAACTAGAATATAGTACAATATATTTTGCAGAATGTATGGTTCCTAAGCCCAAACATGATTGTTTCTAATTTGTAACATAAGAAACCATCCTTCTGATACCGGTAAAAATTGCAGTAAATCAGAGTCATACGATTCCAGCACAGATCATAAAATTTCTACAGGCAGATTAACCATAACGAGCCTTTTTAACAGGTCTGAGGCTTCTTCAGACTCATCTTCAAGACATGGATCTCTTTCAAGTCCATTAAAAGCAGCTAGGCATATTAGGAGAGACACCCAGCCCATGAAGGCTGTAAGTCAAATCTCTTATCCCCAAAAAAGAGAATAACGATTCTATCTCTTGAAAGCAGGAAAATCATACATGAGATAAGAAATTCGTATCAATCTCCTAACTATTTCTCATGCCTATAAATACCCTCTGCCCTCCTCATTCAGAAGTTAATTAGTAAATCTGCAATTTCTCTCTCAAACTCTCTTTCTCTCTTTGGTTCTAACTTGAGCGTCAGATGCTTTGTCATCGGGGCCACCCCCAGTGTTTCAGGCTTTTTGCAGGCTCATCGACCGTGTCAGTAACCATCGGATTCAGACCATGGTGTTCAATCAATGACCAATCTACTCTTGGGACCTCTAACAACTTTTTACGGCAACTATCAAATGTTAGATCTTTGGTAGTTTCCTTCAAAATATAAACACATTATTGTTTACTTCCACACTAAAATAAGCATTAACAAATTGGCGTCGCCTATGAGAAACTACACAGATCTACATCAAAGATCAAAATTACTGTCATGCCACCAAGACTAAGAGGGAGACAGCGGCCTCAAGCCGTCTAGCCAACTCTCTTCATCAAAAAGCTCCAACAGTGGAGGACTCAACTCCTCATCATCAGTCGGATCTGCCCCAACAGCCTAATCAAGCTCTTATCAACGGAGAGGCACCGGGGGCTCCTGTCATGAACATCGCCCTCTACACGACCATATCTCAGTTCATAATCCTTCCAGTGATTCAATGGCCTCACGATGTCCCCGGGGTCAAGAGATATCCGTCAATTCATCAATGCCTGACAACAAGGGACCGATTTACGTATCCGTTTGGATGAGAGGCGTACCCAGGCAGAGTTCTCCTGTTCATAACATCAATTGAACCGGAGAAGCAACTCTCCCCGAAGGCGGATATCAAGATACTCCTACTCTCATAGGTGGCGCACTACTGAAAGAAGCCCGACTCATGAGAGTCGAAAGCATCTTGAAAGAAACAAAGAGTAAGAGACCCCAGTTCTAGAGCCGAATTGGAAAACTTCAAGCATGATATCCTCCAAGCTATCCGAGGTACTCATGATCAGGGTCGACGCTCATGGAGTCGTCACTCTACTCTATAAAGAGAAGAAAAATCCAGTGACTCAACTAGATCCAACAGGAAAGACAACCAAGTCCTTCGCCGCATCCGAGAAGTAGAAGTTCGCCTAGAACATATAAAGAACGATGGGAACCGCTCTAATAGGGCTTACAGCCCCAGTCGACCTCCTTTCAGTAAATCCATCCTTGATGCACCAATTCTGAAGAACTTAAAAGCTTCTCAATTCAAGTCATACGATGGTGAATTTGAACCAGTTGACCGATGAGCTCATGTGCCAAACATTTCCTGCAAAGTCGGCAAGGAAATGGTACTTTCACCTCACTTTAGAGTCAATATTTTCCTTCGACCAGCTCGAGAAGCTATTTATGACACACTTCGTTACTAATCGCAAGAACAAGTGCTTCCCTGTTGGAATTGAAGCAAAGAGACGGAGAACTGCTGAAAGACTTTATCAAGCGCTTCACAGACGAAGCAAGGTCCATCTTTTTCCTAGACTCATTAGTGGCGGCTGCCACCTTCCTCCACAACGTCACTCACAAAGACCTGAAGGCCTCCCTCAACCTCCTAAGATTTCACCGAGCTCCTAGAAAGAAGTGACAAGTACATCAGAGTCGAAGAAGATCTTTATCCTCAAGGCAACGATTCACCTTTCGGGGAGAAACAGAAGAATGCAAGCGAAGAAGGACCCAAGAAGTTTCAGAAAGACAGCGCAGGTCAACATCGTCCTCCTCCAGCACCACGCTTTGACAAGTTCACTCTTCTCAACACAAACGTATCAGCTATCCTCAAGGAAGTTGAGAAGGACGGAATAATCCGCTCTCCCCCAATATGTCCATAGCTAGCAAGAGAACATACATGAAAAAGTGGTGCGCATTTTATAAAGACCACAGACACACTACCGACAACTGTCGAGCCCTCAAAGAATAACTTGAAGGCCTGATTCGCTGGGCCTATCTCTTTTAATTTGTCAAAACAACAACACCGAAACCCCTCCAGCACAGGGGGCTAATAAGCGTCGAGAAAGACCCTCCGAATTGCAAGACTCATAACATAGGGTCATTCTCCACTCCATTCACAAAGGTCTGATAGAGGGAGGTTCCAACTCCTCCCACAAAGCATTTGTCAGGGAAGTCAACTCGGTACAAAACATTACGCCTGCCAAGAACACTTGGGTCCCGATATCTTTCTCCGACAAGGACATAGAAGGTGTCCGAACACCTCACGGTGATGCATTGGTTATAAACCATTGTATGGTGAATCATGAGTTACACTGCATCATGGTGAACAATGACAGCTCAGTAAACATCCTTTTCATGAACACTTTCAATGGCCTGAAGCTCTCTCGAGACCAACTCAAGCTAGCCAGTTATACACTCCACGGATTCTCCAGTGTACCTGGTCAAATAGAATGAATCGTCACACTTGATGTGCCAACAGGAAAAGCTCTCGCTACTCAAACAAATGCACTAGATTTTATGGTAGTCGATGTGAAAGCTGCGTACAACACTATATTCGGTCGTCCTCGACTAGCGGCCTTTTATGCAGTTGCTTCCGCCTTCCTTATGAAAATAAAGTTCCCAACAATATCAGACGTATGACAATTTGTAGGGAGCCAACAGGCAGCACGAGCATTCTACACAGCTACAATGGGAGGCTCAGTTCTCCCCCTCGACTTCATAGAGCTATCACTAGAAAAAAAACACTGTAATTCCGAGTCCATAAATGAGTTTGACGCTACCGCCATAGACAATCTTGCCGAGAACTTCCAAACCTGCCAAACCATCTCCCACCATGTCCGAATTCGTCCTACTCAGAATACAGTAATAGACCTGAATCCCTCATCCAAAGCCACTCCGCTCATTCAATGGAAAGAAACAATCCTGCCTAAGCACATTGGCGAACTCGAAATCTCTCATTCTCTATGAAAATTAAGGAGAGCCACACTCCAAAATAGGCAAGTTCAGACAAGGTCTACCAAGTTATTTTCCTAGCGGCTCATCAACTTGAAGACTAGGGGGGCAAAGAGATATCTGCAGGGACTTGGAATGTGGAACACCTCATGAATTTCAACAAGGGTACTTGACGCCCCCTTCCTTGTATATTTTCAATATTTTCTAATAAAGGTCACCACTAGAGCAGTCATCTAGTTTTACTTTTCAATAAAGACCGGTTTCCCTACGGGTCATTGCATGTAATAAAGGTCAGCCACAAGTGTAACGCCCCAAATAACACCGAATTCGAGATTCCACAGGATCTTTACACTTTATTTCGTACAATTTTATAAGAAAATTTAAACCTTTCATCATACATCAGAGTTCTTTACAATTATTTACACAGCGGAAGATAAAATGAAGTACAACAACGAAAATAATATACAACTTGCAACATCTTTAACATGTAATTAATCAACAGTATCATATCAACTTTACTTCTTCATGAAAATCCAATTCCTGCATAATAAGCTGTGGGCACGTCAGTTACTTACAACTGACGAAAATGTTATACTCGGTCATCCTCTCTATGCCGGAAATATAACGATCTCAATATTTTAACAAAGCACAAATTTGAATGCAAATAAAGTGTTAAATGTGACTACACTAAACATGTAAGCGTATGCGATGCCTTAATGCCTAATGCAGATATTTTATACTAAGATGACACTAATGCATACTTGTTCAGATTCTATGCATCTCATACTACATAGGTCCGAAGGCAAGCACCTGCGTACTCCACAATAAAGGGTTCGATCCCTCGCCATGACAAACTACCCAGTAATAAAACAAAGTTGAGACGTTCCACGAGTATGGATCCCAGTCCCGGAGAACCACAGCAGTAAATCCACCGCCCGACTGTTATACAGACTCCTCACCGTGAGAACCTCCCGCAAGTGCTCCTCTAGCCCCGGTATACGTATATACATTGGAGTACGGCAAACTATCCGCCCGACTACGCATAGTCCCGAATTTAAAATAAAAGCTCGCCTCTTACGAGGCAACCACAATCCTGGAATCTACCGTTTGACTGGGTCTATAGTCCCGGTGAACCACCGCAGTAAATCCACCGCCCGACTATATAGAGTGCCCAACTTACGTTTGCCGAGGTTTTACTACATCTTCACTTAGTGCCTAGTTCTTAAGTTCAAGAGATGAATAATTTATCATACCTAGAGTTAGTTTTACCCCCTACCGGACTTAATCACAACTACCGAGATAGCTCCATTGCAAATCTCAAAATATAACTCAATTTTATTTATTTCAACAATGTCGGTACCCGAGGTCTTATTAACTCCAAATCACAACCTTTCATGTACAAGAATCCATGGGTACTCATACCCTTCAATAAACATGTCTTAACTCAAAGTATTCTTATCTTTAATTTATTCACAATTGGTTCAATGCCTTATCTTGACACTATTCATGATTCAATTATTCATTTACAATTCAATGATAAAACAATATTTCTTTTCATAAGATAGATTCATCCACTTAAGTCTCATTAGCAATTTTAAGCTCATATAACAATTCATATTTCAACCCACTCAAGTATTTCGTTCAAAAGATGTATTAGAAAACTCAAAAAATATCAGTTAGAGCAGTAGCAGTCGACTTCATAGGGTGATCGGTCGACTGTCCCACGTGAAATCCAAACTCAAGAAATCCATCGATCAGAGTAGTGACAGTCGACTGCGTACTGTAGCCAGTCGACTGTCTGGCGTGAAATCCAACTCAAGAAAACATAAATTAGAGCAGTGGAAGTCGACTGTGACAAGGGGTCAGTCGACTGTCCCGCACGAAAAATCCAAAACTCAGAGAACACTGCAGCCAGGTTCACGACGGTCGACTATCGAAACTTACCAGTCGACTGTCATACCTACAGACTGCAGTATTTGGGTTTGTGCAAATTATTTCCAAACAGAATTTACTTGAAAACCGTGATTCCCGAATTTCCAAATTTATATCTTAGACATTGTATCTATATTTCGAATTATTTCCTTCTCTTTTATGAACATGAATTTCATCCCTTCCTTTTAAAATCAAAAATAGCATGTTATATCTCTTACAAATAATTTAAAAGAAATGATTCTATGAGTACCAATTCAATTTCATCAAAATTCATTTTTTATCATAAGGAAAAATCTCAACAAGTGTTCCCACCATTATATATTTCTACATTTGTGAATTAACATGCGCATATGGACATAACTCATTATCTTTTTTTCTTATTTCTAATTAACATATTAATAAAAAAATTTTACTACTATTCATAGTACAAACAATGGAATGGATTAATTCTCTTTCTTTTTCTCATTTTCAACCAACATGATGACTATAACAAAATCTCTACAATTCATAAATAGCATTGATTTTGTTCACTAATTATCACATCAAATTTATCATTACTACTCATGTAATAAATTAGCATGCATGTCTTAGGTTTAGAAAACAATAAGATTACCCACATCACATCAAATTGACCTATATTAATACTATCATATTCTAGCATGATCAACCTATGAATTAGAAAATATAGAGACCACACACCTCTTATGAAGAACGAATAACCAAGATGAAGAGACAACTTCTAGCTCCTAGCTCCAACAAAGCAACTCCTAGCTCCTTCTCCTCCTAGCAAGATCTCCACAATGCACAAGAATACTCTGTTTCTCTCTTTCTTTTTCCTCTCTTAAATTTGTTTATTTTAAGTGTGAAATGAGAAGAAACAACTAGGGTATTTATATGACAAAGTGGGGGTTTAAATTGCAAATTTCTCTACCTAATAAATTACTCAACTCTTCACTTTCCTAACTCCTCCAACTCTTCAAAACCCTAACCCCCAACCCTTCTCTCTTCCACTACTCCAAACCGGCCAACTCTTCTCTCCAAAGTGCACGTGCACGTGTTGTGCACTAGTGCACACACATACACAATATAAATACAATTCCCTTAGTTCTAAAATGTGTATTAAAAGTTGTTGCATGTCATGTGTGAGTCTATGCACAACTTAAAATAGGATTTTATTAATGGGCTTGTCCCATGGGCTTTCTTTTTAATTAATTAATTAATTAGCCTAGTGAGATAGAATCAAATCTTAGATCCATAGGTTTAATAAAAGGCTAAATAAAAAGACTATGCATTTTAAAATAGCAAATGAGAGTAAAGATGGAAAAATTAGCACGTGCATCATACATGCAAAAATTGAAAAAAGCATTATTTAATTAAAATTAAAATATGGGATGTTAGAACAAGAGTAGCCGCTTAGTTTTATTTTTCAATAAAATTTTGTATTAATTTTGCAATATCCTTGTACTATTATACGGATGCATACAATGAGTTAAATGTCAAACTTACTCTTAAAAATGGCACAAAAAACTCATTAAAAGATTCTTATAAGATGAGTTTGGAGTCCATAACCGTGGCTCGGAGTTGCTCTAGGTTCCTGCAATCAAGTATGTTCATAACTTAACACGTTATTCGATCTGCTCCTGCAACTCGTTAAATCTTTGAACGACAGGTTCGGAGTCCGTACCCATGGTTCGGAGTTGCTTTAGCAACCTGCAATCAAGCACGTTCAGAGCTCAACTCGGGATTCGATCTGCTCCTGCAACCTGTTAAATCCCTAAACTAACAAGTTCAGAATCCACACCTACGACTCGAAGTTGCTTTAGAAACTTTCAATCAAGCACGTTCAGAGCTCAACTTGTCATTCGATCTGTTCATAAAACTCCTTAAAATTTCCTTAAAGACAAATTAGAGGTCCAAAATCGTGGATTGCAGTTACTCCAATTAACCTGCAAAAAAGCAATTTTCAGAGTTCAACTCGCTACTTGATGTGACTCTCATAATTTATTGGAGAACCCATATAGCATGTTTGAAAAAAATTCTTCCCCATAGTTGCTCCTACAACTTGCTAAGTACAAAACGACAAGTCCAAAGTCCAACACCCCCCAAGAGCAGCTTCTACTACTAGCCAACCCCCAAGACGGCGATTCACAGGACAAGGCACCGACATGTAAAAGATTTCTTATTTCACAAACAACGAGTCTTGTTACATCTGCAGAATTACAATGAGTCAATGTTTCATGCATAAGCATTACTACAAAAGTCTTGCAAACATTATGCAACAAGCTATTCTACAAGTCGTCCTTCTGGCTACATGATAGAGGGATGTTTTGCCTAAAAGACACAAACCTCTTTACCGGCCTCTTGTCAGCTAACAGCTCCCCAGGCTGCCTTAACTCTTGACGATGAAATTCAAGAAAAGCATTCCATAGACAGGCAAGCACAAAGTCGTTCACACCACCTTCACCTGAGCAAGCTCCAACTCCATCCTGCATGCATGCCGTGCAAACGGACATGTCCTAACTCCACCAAGTGCAGCACATTGAGAAGGAGAACAAGCTCAGTATCCTGAAGATCTCATTCGGTGTACACGACTGCTTGTCAGCAAAAAGAAGAATTTAATTACTTCAATGCTGAACAAACACAAAAAGTTTAACTTCAATATCAAGAAGATTCAGAATAAGTTCCTCCAACAACTCATTAACTCCATACAACGAATTCAACTCCCTTCTCTCTGATCGAGCTCCATCAATAACTCGTTGACTCCAAACAATGAGTTAAACGCCTTGCTTTTCGCTCAAGCTTTGGCAACAACTCATTGACTCCAAACAATAAGTTCAATGCCTTATTCTTCGCTCAAGCTCCGAAGACTCAAAATAAGTTCCTCCAACAACTCGTTAACTCCATACAACGAATTCAACTCCCAGCTCTCTGATCAAGCTCCATCAACAACTCGTTGACTTCAAACAACGAGTTAAATGCCTTGTTTTTCGCTCAAGCTCTGGCAACAGCTCATTGAATCCAAACAATGAGTTCAATGCCTTGTTCCTCGCTCAAGCTTCGTCCAACTCATTAAATCCAAACAATGAGTTCGACGCCTTGCTCATCGCTCGAGCTCCAACAGCAACATGTTGACTCTGAACAATGAGTTCGACACCTTGCTCACCGCTCAGGCTCCATCAGCAACCCGTTGACTCCAAACCACGAGTTCGGCATCTTGCTCACCACTCGAGATCCATCAGCATCCCGTTGACTCCAAACAATGAGTTCGATGTCTTGCTCTTTGCTCGAGCTCTTTCAATAGCTCATTAACTCCATATAACGAGTTCAATCTCCTGCTCTTTGCTCAAGCTCCGTCAATAACTCGTTAACTCCAAACTACAAGTTTAGTGCTCTGCTCTTTGCTCAAATCCTTCCAACAACCACTTATCTGCATTCAATAGACTCGTCGTCCAATGCCGACCCAGAACTGTATCTACAAAACCTGTTGGGCAGAAACAGTTGGTTCAAACGACCAACTTCATCTCACAGTTGTCTTTACAAACTTGCTGGGAGTAAATAATAATTTCAAACGTCTAACTCCATCCAAGAGATGTTTATCCAAACTTGCTGGGTGCAAAAGGAGAGTTCAACATCAACTCCGTCAACGAGTAGCCCCGAAAAAATTTGTTGGGCACAAACAGCAAGCTTAACATTCAACTCTATCCAAGAATCACCTCTACAAAGTTGCTAGGAGCAAACGAAAAGTTCAAAAGTTTAACTCCTTCCAATAGTTGCCTCTCTAAACTTGCTGGGTGCAAGTTCAACATCAGCTCCGGACTGCCTCTACAAACTTGTTGGGAACAAACAACGAGTTCAAACATCTAACTCCGTCTAAGATTTGTCTCTACAAACTTGATGGGCATAAACATCAAGCTCAACGGTCAACTCCATCTAAGAGTTTGCCTTTCCAAATTTGCTGGGCGCAAACGGAAAGTTCAACATTCAACTCTATCTCAGAGTTGCATTTACTCACTTGTCGATTGCAACTGGCAGGCTCAACATCAACTCCGTCTCAGAGTTGTTTCTCTAAACTTGTTGGGTGCAAACAACAAGTTTAAATGATCAACTCCGTCTAGAGTTGTCTCTACAAACTTGCTGAGCACAAACAACGAGTTCAAACGTCCAACTTTATCTAAGAGTTGTCTCTCCAAACTAGTTGAGAACAAACGACAAGTTCGGACATTCAACTCCGTCCAAGAGTTGTCTCCACATACTCGTAGGGATCAAACAGCGAGCTCTACGTCCAACTCTATCTAAGAGTTGTCTCTACAAGCTTGCTGGGCGCAAACAACAAGCTTTATATCCAACTCCATCTAAGAGTTGTCTCTATAAAACTTGCTGGGCGCAAATGGTAAGTTCAACGTTCAACTCTGTCTCATAGTTGCCTCTCCAAAACTTGTTGGCATCAAATGGCAAACTCTACGACCAACTCCATCTCAAAGGTACCTCTACAAAACTCGCTGGGAGCCAACAGTAAATTCAAGCATTCAACTCCGTCTCAGAGTTAACTCTACAAAACTTGCTGGGCGCAAAAGGCAAGTTCAACATTTAACTTTGTCATAAAGTTGCCTCTACTCACTTGTCGGGCGCAAACGACAAGCTCTATGCTCAACTTTGTCTTAGAGATGCCTCGATAAACTTGCGGGGATCAAACAACAAGCTCTACGTCTAACTCCGTATAAGAGTTACCTCTACAAGCTTGCTGAGTACAAACGACAAGTTCAAACATTAAACTTCGTCCCACAGTTGTCTCTACAAACTTGTTGGGCGCAAAAAACAAGCTCTACATCCAACTTCGTCTCAGAGTTGCCTCTATATACTTACTAGGCACAAACAACAAGTTCAAACGTTCAACTCTATCTCACATTGTCTCAACAAACTTGATAGGATCAAACAACAAGTCTGCATTCCGACCGCCTTCCGAAGTTTATTCCTGCAACAACTCTTCTAGGTTAGCTACATACACAGGATTCAACAATAAAAGTTCTCAGCTTCCAGACCAATGGAACACTCTTCCAACAATAAAATGCTTGATCGACAAAATAAGCGAACAACACAATGCTTGGTCAACGAAAGAGCGATTCAACGAAACATGCGATGAGACGTTTGGTCAACAAAAGAGCAGTTCAACGAGGTAGACTTCTCAACAAATACTTGGTGGGCAAAAACTCAAGAGATCTTCATACCAAACTCAACAAAACAAGTTAACAAATACAAAGGGCATCAGAGAGGATCAAAACCAAACTATGAAACCCAAACTCTGCAAAAAACTTTGGAGGTTTCTCTGAATGATTAAGGAATCAACACCATGGGATAGTTCTCCCAAGGGGCATCAGGGAGGATCAAAACAAGTTAACAAACACAAAGGGCATCAGGGAGGATCAAAACCAAACTACGAGACCCAAACTCCGCAAAAAACTTTGGAGGTTTCTCTAAATGATTGAGGAATCAACACCATGGGACACTTCTCCTTCATTTCCTTATTGTCAAAAAAACTATTGAATGCTCTTGAATTTTCTTTACACTTTTGCTAACATTAATCATAGGTAAACGGTTCCCTCGTCTTGTGGGATGAAGTCTAGGCTACTTTTCTAGACAAGAGGCTGTGAGATTTGCTAAGACGCATTCGCAAACTTGTGTTTTTAGCCACTAATATGGCTAAAAATGGGGTTAAATCAGAACCGTCCAAATCGGGCACGAATCTTAAAGTCTGAGGGTAAAATGGTAATTTCACCTATAAATGGGTCTGAAGTGGTTACTGGGTCTTCTCTCCAGAAGACCCAACAACCCGCAAACGGATCCATCTCAACTGGGTGCGGGTTCCAATCCGCAACAAACCCGGTCCAGCAGGATAGAATTAGAGTTTCTGATTAATCCTAATCAACGGCCCTGATTCACATCTATCCTTTCACCGGGAATTAGGGATTACATTCCTAATCTGATCCCAACGGCGGCTATAAATACCCCCCATCCACCACCATTAAGAGGTAATTAATCTTTTGCCAATTTACGCTCTTTCATAATCATTCCTGATTACTGACTTGAGCGTCGGAGGGTGCGTCGCCGGGATCAACCCCGGTGTCTCACACTTTTTGCAGGTGAACGGCGGGAGTCAACGGTCAAACTCCGGCAGAACAGGTTTCAGGTTTTCTATTCAAGTTTTCCAAGAATCCACAAATACTATCTGTTTACCCCCACACCAGATTTAGCGGTAACAGATTGGCACCGTCTGTGGGAAACAAACGAGTAGCATCCCATCCCCTTCCCATAGGTCAGACCTTCCCCAGTCATGCCTCCTAGGAAAGTAAAATCCAGAGGGTCCAACCGTGGACCCAATCCCGTTGATCAGCAACAGGAAGTCCCCCTCCAACCCGCTCAGCAGCACATGCAACTTCCTCCTCAAGCTGAGGACCCTCTCCTGCAGGACTAACCTCCTCTTCAGAATCTGCACCCCCTAAGGGTCCCCCTGGGGCTCAGAATGCCGGTGCGGGGGCTCGCGTCCCAATCCTCAGAAGCAACCTCTCCATCAGGACCGCATCTCCATACACAACCCTTCTTCCGATTCTATGGCATCCCATAATCCCCGAGCTTCCGATCTTCGCAATACCATCCTCAATTGGCAGAAGGAAGAGGATCTTCGCCATCGTTTGGATGAAAGGCGGGCCCGAGAGGGAGCCTCCCACCAACAACGTCCAAATGAGCGATCTCCTCATCGTCGAAACTACCGAAGGTCCCCTACTCGAAGAGGGCGAAGGGAGCCCCCTCGGCATCATCGGCGGAGAACTCATTCTCCAGTAAGACGAGCCACACATAGGGACCGCCAAGCTGGAGAGGCACCAGTCACAAGGGCAGATCTTCAAGACTTCCAAGCAACAGTCTTACGGTCCCTCAATATCACCCCAAAGAACGAGCAGAGGCCACCTACTCATGAGCCAACTAGGAGCCATCGCCTTCACACTCTCATTCCTCGTCCATCTCCAAGCTACCATTGCCGCAGCCCCAGTCCACCCTCGTACGAAGATGAGTCCCGGGGCTCGGCAAGGTATGATCAAAGAGAAGACTCAGTCTACCGTCGTCTCCACGAGATGGAGAGGCGCCTCGGCCGAATTGACAGGGAAGAAGAGCAACGGGGGATAAACCTCCGCCCGAGCAGACCTCCATTCTCCCGCACCATCATGGAGGCCCCAATTCCAGAGAACTTCAAGCCTCCTTACTTTGAGTCGTATACCGGGGAGTCAGACCCCGTGGATCACATAGAGAGTTTCAAAACTCTCATGATGATCCACCATGCTGCAGACGCCCTCCTCTGCAAGATCTTCCTGCCACGTTGAAGGGGTCTGCGAGAGAATGGTACTCTCGACTCGCCCCGGCCTCCATCTTCTCATTCGATCAGTTTGAAGGGCTCTTCCTTACTCATTTCGTGAGTAGCCGCCGGGCCGAGAAAACAAGTGTATCTCTAGTGACCCTCAACCAAGAAAAGGGTGAACGCCTAAGGGATTACGTTCGACGCTTCACCGCCGAAGCCCGATCCATTTTCTCCCTTAACCAGTCAGTATCCTTTGCCGTATTCAAGCGCAACATCACTAATGCCAACCTTAGGGCATCCCTTGCCAAGAAACCTCCTCGGGACTTCTCAGAGCTCCTACTTAGGGTGGAGAAGTACATACGGGCGGAAGAGGCTCTCAACCCCCTTGCTTTTAAGGAGACATCTTTTGGGAACAAACGGAAGAGCACAAGCGAAGAGGGGTCCCAAAAATCCCAGAAGGACGGCAATGGCCAGCGCCGCCCGACTCCTCGGTTTGAGAAGTTCACCCCCCTAATTGCTAATATATCAGAAGTTCTTATGGAGGTGGACAAGGAAGGGCTACTCCGTGCTCCCCCTAGAATGAATATACCCGGCAAGAAGATGAACAAGGATAAGTGGTGCCGCTTTCACAGGGACCACGGCCACGACACGGATGATTGTCGGGCTCTAAAGGAGGAGATCGAAGAACTCATACAGCGGGAACACCTGACCAAGTTCATCCAAAAAGAGGGGGCCGAGCTTCCCCCCTGAGGAGCCTACAAACGAACAGAAGGGCCCGCCGAGCTTCAAGACTTTGTAGAAGTAGGATCCTAATTTTTCAATAAGGCCGATGCTTGTAACCCGGCCAATAGCATGTAATAATGGCTCGCCCTATTGAAACGGCCTCTTAGTTTATTTCAATAAAACTTTACATCTTTTCATTGAAAATTATTGCTCTTGCTTCTCTATCTCTCCGAGTCACGACTCGCTAAATGGTGAGTTCAGGGTCCAGCTTCTTCTACATGGCTGCTCCCGCAACTTAGTAACCTTTAACAACGAGTTCGGAGTCCAACACTTGGCTCGATTCCGCTTCAAATAACTTGCTCTTCAGAGAGTTAGAAGTGGTTTACCATTCAGAATTGCTCCCACAACCGTTGATACTCTCTTAAACGACGAGTTCGGAGTCCAACACTTGGCTCGATTCTGCTTCGGATAACTTGCTCTTAAGCGATTTAGAAGTGGTTCGCCATTCGGAATTGCTCCCACAACCGTTGAATCCCTCTAACGACGAGTTCGGAGTTCAACACTTGGCTCGATTCTGCTTCGGATAACTTGCTCTAAGCGAGTTAGAAGTGGTTTGCCATTCGGAATTGCTCCCACAACCGTTGAATCCCTCTAACGAAGAGTTCAGAGTCCAACACTTGGCTCGATTCTGCTTCGGATAACTTGCTCTTAAGCGAGTTAGAAGTGGTTCGCCATTCGGAATTGTTCCCACAACCGTTGAATCCCTCTAACGACGAGTTCGGAGTCCAACACTTGGCTCGATTCTGCTTTGGATAACTTGCTCTTAAGCGAGTTAGAAGTGGTTCGTCATTCGAAACTGCTCCTACAACCATTGATTCTCTCACATAAATAGCGAGTTCGGAGCTCACAACTCCCTCCTAGAGTTGCTCCTCAAACTCATCTCACAAATGGCTCTCTCCCAGAGCCGAGCTCTTCACTCCGCTCGCCTCCAAAGCGAACCTCTTCTCAACGAGTTCGGAGCACAACTCTCTCCTAGAGTTCCTCCTCACACTCGTCTCACGAATGGCTCTCTCCCAGAGCCGAGCTCTTCACTCCGCTCACCTCCAAAGCGGACCTCTTCTCAACGAGTTCGGAGCACAACTCTCTCCTAGAGTTCCTCCTCACACTCGTCTTACGAATGGCTCTCTCCCAGAGCCGAGCTCTTCACTCCGCTCGCCTCCAAAGCGGACCTCTTCTCAACGAGTTCGGAGCACAACTCTCTCCTAGAGTTCCTCCTCACACTCGTCTCACGAATGGCTCTCTCCCAGAGCCGAGCTCTTTACTCCGCTCGCCTCCAAAGCGGACCTCTTCTTAACGAGTTCGAAGCACAACTCTCTCCTAGAGTTCCTCCTCACACTCGTCTCACAAATGGCTCTCTCCTAGAGCCGAGCTCTTCACTCCGCTTGCCTCCAAAGCGGACCTCTTTTCAACGAGTTCGGAGCATAGCTCTCTCCTAGAGTTCCTCCTCACACTCATCTCACAAATGGCTCTCTCCCAGAGCCGAGCTCTTCACTCCGCTCGAAGCAGACCTCTTCTCAACTAGTTCGGAGCACAACTCTCTCCTAGAGTTCCTTCTCACACTCGTCTCACAAATGGCTCTCTCCCAGAGCCGAGCTCTTCACTCCGCTCGTCTCCAAAGCGGACCTATTCTCAACGAGTTCGGAGCATAACTCTCTCCTAGAGTTCCTCCTCACACTCGTCTCACAAATGGCTCTCTCCTAGAGCCGAGCTCTTCACTCCGCTCGAAGCGGACCTCTTCTTAACGAGTTCGGAGCACAACTCTCTCCTAGAGTTCCTCCTCACACTCGTCTCACAAATGGCTCTCTTCCAGAGCTGAGCTCTTCACTCCGCTCACCTCCAAAACGGGCCTCTTCTAAGCGAGTTCGGAGCTCAAAACTCTCCCATAGAATTGCTCCTTACACTCACTTTAAAGAATGGGTCTTCCCATGGCTCTTACGAGGATCTTCCTAGCACCTCTTCTCCACCCCTAGGAGTGGAGCTCCTCTTCAAAAATCTCCAAAACCAGACTAAACATCACCAAGCTTCGGAGCTCTTCACCTCTCCCATATGCCGACCCCCTTACTCATCGAGCTCCGACCCCTCTACTACGCCGAGCTACCGAGCTACTATGGGCAGAGGGGGAATTACCGAGTCACCGAGCCGAAGGGATAAGGTACCGACCTCCACATATGGAGAAAAATTCAGCCGACCCAGTGTCACCATCGGATCATCCCAAAATTCGTGTCAAAATCTGATGGACAGCTCAGATCGCGCCACGCCCACAAAACAACAAGATAACGTTTTCTCGTGATCTGAACCCCATTCTCGTGATGCGCACCGTGATGAACGCTCCAGATTATGCCACGCGTTCCTTCCGAGCTACCTACCACCGGGGTGCACAACCAAGCTACCAAACGGCTTGGCTGAGCAACCGTTACTGGGTCGGAGAGTTTCGATTTCTCAAGATGAAAACTCATCAATTCGCTTAAATCCTTCACTCGGCGACCAGCACCTCGACGAACTGCCGAACCATCGGAGCGCCTCACCGAGCTACCGAGCCGGAGGGACAAGGTACCAACCTCCACATATGGAGAAATATTCAGCCGACCCAGTGTCACCGTCGGATCGTCCCAAAATTCGTGTCAAAATCTGATGGACGGCTCAGATCGCGCCACGTCCACAAAACGACAAGATAACGTTTTCTCGTGATCTGAACCCCGTTCTCGTGATGCGCGCCGGGATGGACGCTCAGGATCACACCACGTACCTCGGCAGATCACATCGCTCCGAACCGAGCTGCCGAGGGGACGAGGTACTGACCTCCACATATGGAGAAAAATTCTGCCGAGCAAGAATCACCGTCGGATCACTCCAAAATTTGTGCCAAAACCTGATGGACGGCTCAGATCGCGCCACGACAAGATAACGTTTTCTTGTGATCTGAACCTCCGTCCTCGTGATCCGCATCGTGATGGATGCTCAGGATTGGGCCACGTAGCTCAGCGAATCCCAGCGCTCCGAGCCGATCTTCCGAGGAGCCGAGCCGAGGTGCCGAGGTGCCGACCTCCATACACGGAGAAACTACAAGCTGACCCACTCAGATCGTCCGATCCCCAAGAAAATTGCGCTCAATGCTGATGAAGGGTCCAGATCGTGCCACGTCATAATTCGGTATTAAAAATTAATTTTTTTTTATTAAAATCGTTTTATTTATTTAAAAATTGCGAAAAAATGATTAAAAATTTGGAAAAATTAATTAAAAATTCTAGAAAATAATTATAAATTTGGGGAAACATTTTTGAACCCCTGGATAGATAATTATGGCCCGGAATGGTTGATTAAGACCCCCGAACGACGAATCAACGCTTCGCAAAATTAAGTAAATGAACCAAAAAATAGATAAAAATTAAGAAAAAATGCCAAAAGACCAGAGCAGCTCAAAAACAACTTAGAGCACATAACCGAGCCAGGAAGTCACCATACTACCCCACTTTAAGATTCAGAACCTCCCGTTTAGATTCGGATACAACTCCACAAGACATTAAAACAGTCAAAATACTCCTCAAAGGCTGATCAAACTCAGTCCTTTGGGAGTGGGGGGCTCGTGATATGGCTAAAAATGGGGTTAAATCAGAACCGTTCAAAACGGGCATGAATCTTAAAGCCTGAGGGTAAAATAGTAATTTCACCTATAAATGGGTCCGAAGTGGTTACTGGGGTCTTCTGGAGAGAAGACCCAACAACCCGCGAACGGATCCATCTCAACTGGGTGCGGGTTCCAACCCGCAACAAACCCGGTCCAGCAAGATAGAATTAGGGTTTCTGATTAATCCTAATCAACTGTAGCACCCCGATTTCCATATACTGGGAAATCGTGACACGAGCCAAGACCTTTTCTTCAATTAGTCACAATACACAGAAAAACAGGAGAATTTAAAACTTTTTATTCAATACCCAATGTATTACAAGTCTGAATATTATACAATTGCAATACATTACAATAGAGTTACAATATTACCTTTTACAATCCCAAGTATTACAACCTTCAACAAATTACATCAGAGTACAAGGAATGAAGAACAACACTTGGTAACTCTCACTTGAGTACTTCTCAACTAGTAATCGATACATAAACTGCAGCGGAACTAAACATAACACTGACTCCTTGCTTTCCTTGCCTTGAGTCCTCCTAAGTCTCGCCTTTGTACTTCGGCGATCCAGTACCTATGGAAGTGGGGACGTCAGTATTCACTGACGCTTAAAGGCTGATCATATAGCAGTGAATCTTCCAAACAATATACAAAATATAGCAATGGTGTTGGTGTAGTTTAAGTGTTCGTGAGTGCTATGACTAGACTCTAATGCGATATTTAAATAGAACTAGGATGCTCCTGTTCTAATGTCAGCAAGTCTCTGAAAGCAACATGCATCCCATACTACATGCGCCCCATCTCAAGCCGTTTTCTCCATATATAGGGATTGAACCCTGCGTTATGAATTCTAATTGTACACAACCTGTTCCTGACAGATACAACGTGACTGATGAGGTTGCAGACGTGGTCAAGTCCCACTAATGCAGTTCGCCAGTGGTGTCTATGTTGCCACTGCTATCCGGCTACTGGACCTCACTAAAAAACCTGATGAACTGTCGGGGATACTGCTAACAGGGGAGCCCCCTGCCGCCCCCTGGTCGGACCGTAGTCCATGGCCTGTTCGCACTCTTGGCATAGGACCTGACGGAGTTCCGGGGGTCCATCACCCCTAGCTCCGCCCGCCTTGTCATGGCACTTCAGGAATTAACAATCAGGATACGCAACCCATGTCCCCAACTTGTGAGAAGGCATCGTGCGTATCCCTTTTGACAGGAAGGTGCAACCCAATAACACCACCTGGTATGCCTCAAGGGACGAGTTAGTCGTAAGGTGCCCCTACAACCAACTCCTCTCTTCTGGCAATGGTTTTAAGTAATGATCTTTATAAGTCACTACCCTAATAATGTCCCTAGCCCTGAACACCTCTAGGGAGGACAATATTATAACCACAACATGCTAGACCTTAATTTAGACTTTGCAAGACAACTCTACTAGGCTGCTCAACCTAGACTTACCAGAATCCCTTCAGGATCTGGTTCGTGGCTCATCGATCCAAGACTTGGCCGTGCGAATATACATGCATGCCATTCCCTAGACTTGGATTTCGTCTATACTCCGGTCCTCGATCAACCTACCCTGGTTAAGATTCGACGGTACACAAGGAGTGACTCCTCCACAGTTCCTTAGGGTGAGAAAACATGTGTCTTGATGGTCGATAGCCCTTAGGGTGGTAATATCACCCCAGACGAGCACAACGAACTGTGTACTAGCTAACAAGCTATACACGAGTAACAACCACATTCGAGCCAATAAGCTACGTATGAAACAATAACTACCTACGAGCCAGGCGGGCCTCGTAGGAGACAACAACGTACATACCAGCCAAATAAGCCGTGTATGAGACCAACAGCTACGCACCGGCCGGTCGAGCCGCGTACGAGACAACAACTTACATACGAGCCAACTAAGCTACGTATGAGACCCACAACTACGTACGGGCTAGTCGAGCCACGTACGAGCACAACCATATGCAAACAACCATACAAGTAACCAATCCTAGAAGAAACCAAACGTGCTTACTAACAAACTTAATCTTCTATTGTTAGAAGCAACAGAAGAATCTACTAGTAGTCTATGATCGGTATTGTACTAAGGAAGAACCGAAGGCGACAAAACGGCCTTTATCAACTAACTATTACTAGTGGTCTTCCTAATCCTTATTACTTCACCTCTAGCGCCTTAAGCATGGCATACAATTACAAGCATCTTCCTACGACAATCTAATCATATAACACAACCACTCACCATGATACTCCTAAGTATGAATATGATTAATGCTTGTGCTCATATCGAGCTTAAGCATAGAGATCACTACGACCTAGACATGAAGTCCACTATAGTCAAGCATAGGTTACAAATGAGCATGAAAGCTTACTACTTATCCTGACTAATCACCACAACCCAAGCATGGATAGATAACTAATATAAACATACAACATTCCAAGGCATAGTAGGTATTCTAACACTAACCCTACAACATTCTAAGCATGTATTGGAACGTTAGCATGGTATAGAACACAACATAACATCACTACAACTAGCCATGGGTAGTTTCTTTATTCTAAGCATGAATATCATAGTATGGCTATCATTAACTTAACATGATCGATAATTAGCATGATACCTACTTACTTAGCATGAATAATGATTAAGCATGATCATCTACTAACATAGCATGAACAACTACTTATCTAAGCATGGGTATCATGTAAACATGAGTATTCATCTAAACTAGCATGGCATACAACTTAATTACCATTAAGCTAGCCTGGCATACAACTTACTCGTAATTAAGCTAGCATGGCATAGATCTTGCCTACAATTAAAACTAGCATGGTATACAACTTTTCTACCACTTATCTAGCATGGTATACAACTTACATACAATTTAAACTAGCATAGCATACAACTTACTTGCAATTAACTAGCATGGCATAGACCTTACTTACAATTAAACTAGCATGGTATACCACATACCCTCGATTAAACTAGCATGGTATATCACTTACCTACAATTTAACTTAGCATGGTATATCACATACCTACAATCAAACTAGCATGGTAAGCAACTTACTTGTAATTAAGCTAGCATGGCATAGATAAAACTAGCATGGTATATCACTTACCTACAATTTAACTTAGCATGGTATATCACATACCTACAATTAACTAGCATGGTATATTACATACCTACAATTAAACTAACACGGTAAGTAATTTTATTATGGATCCTACAACATCCTAAGCATAATGAAATTAATCCAAGCATGGTAGGAAACTCTTAGATTGCATCCTACAACATTATAAGCATAAATAGAATAATCTAAGCATGGTAAGAAACTCTTAGATTGTGTCCTACAACATTCTAAGCATAAAGCGTGGTAGGATATTTTTAGTAACAATCCTACAACATTCTAATCATAAAGCATAGTAGGATATTTTTAGTAACAATCCTACAACATTCTAAACATAAAGCATAGTAGGATATTTTTAGAAACAATCCTACAATATTCTAACCATAAAGCATGATAGGATATTTTTAGAAACATTCCTACAACATTCTAAACATAAAGCATGATAGAATATCTTTAGAAAACATCCTACAACATTTTAAGCATGAATGAGTGAATCTAAACATGATAGGATAATTATAGAAGAAATCCTACAATATTCTAAACATAAAGCATGGTAGGATATTTTTAGAAACAATCCTACGACTAACTAAGCATGAATATTGCTTCTGAATATTTTTAGAAGTGATCCTACAACATGTGAAGCATGAACATTGCTTCTAAATATTTTTAGAAGTGATCCTACAACATGTGAAGCATGAACATTGCTTCTAAATATTTTTAGAAGTGATCCTACAACATGTGAAGCATGAATATTGCTTCTAAATATTTTTAGAAGTGATCCTACAACATTTGAAGCATGAATATTACTTCTAAATATTTTTAGAAGTGATCCTACAACATTTTACTACTACTACTACTCCTATTTTAATCAAAACATAACACACAATTATCTACTACTACTCCTACTTCATTCTTATCAAGAACACATACAACTTACTACTACTACTTTATGGACATAAACATCTATACTACTTACTCCATACTACTACTTTATTCTCATCAAAATCACAACATACAACTTACTACTACTACTACTACCTTATTAATCCACATACTATTACTACTTTATTAAACAACATACATGCTACTACTACCTTATTTAATCACATACTACTACTTTATATTCTAGTATGCTACTACTTAGTTGCTTACTAGTCTTCATTATTACTAGTGATAAAAGAAAAGATCACTTTTATTTTACTTTATTCTACAACTAGTGAATATGAAAGAAAAGATCTCTTTTTATTATTTCTACAACTAGTGATTTAAAAAGAAAAGATCTTTTTAATTGCTACAACTAGTGATTAATAAAAAGAAATGATCTTTTTAATCTACAACTAGTGTTTAGTAAAAGAAAGATCTTTTTAATAGCTACAACTAGTGATCAATAAGAAGAAAGGATCTTTTTAATATTTCTACAACTAGTGATTAAAAGAAAGATCTTTTTATTACAATAAACATACACTTATTATTATTAGTCCAATGTTTAATCAAAGTCCTACAACCCACAATGGTTGTAAAATGTGTTCATATGCTTATGTGTAGTTCTCATCCAAGTCCTACAACCTTTAGTGGTTGTATGTTCAAGATTATATGCCATATGCCTTTTTAGTCCAATAACAACATAAACAACACTACAATTATAAAGATGTGATCTTTATGTATTTTAGTAGATACTACTACTACTTTCTTTCTTTTTTCATTCAACATTCACAACAACATAACCACACCCATCAAAAACAAAGAAAACAAAACAAGAAGGTGAGAAGAAGAAGTCAAACAACAAAACTAACAAACAAACAAACAAACAAACAATCAAAGAAGTGTGAAGAAACCCCCACCTTAATCTTTTTGATGGAAGAACTAGCTTGCTACACTTCTCCTTCCCCTAGCTTTTTAGAAAGCTTCTAACAACCTACAAAACAAAACTCTCAAGTTAATCTTTGTTCTCTCTTTCTTTTCCTTTCTTTTCTTTCTTTCTTTTTGTTTTCTAAAATGAGAGAAGGAGGAGAAGGAGGGGGTATTTATAGGAGGAGAGAAGGGTGGTAAGTGCACCACATTGGCACAAAATAACCCAAGGAGGGGTGGCCGGCCATGCTTGTAGGGATTAGGGGTGAGGTGTAGGGTGGTGAGGTGGAGGGAGGTGTTATGTGGGGGAGGTGTTATGTGAGGGTTTCTAGAAGGGTTTTCTTAACCTTCTCATGTAAACTTAACCTAGGTTAAACCTCCTAATCAAACCCTTAACCATCCCTACTACGTTATAGTAAAATAAGTGTTGTCCACAACACACGATTCGTATAATGCACTAATCAACATACTACTCGTACGTGCGCATATATGTCCGTATACCGAAAAATCTTCGCATAATCTGCATAAAAATAATTAAATCTCGGAAATAATAATAAAATAAATTTTATTATTAGTTCGAAATATCACGGTATCAATTTGATACAATACGGATATATACTGACCGATATCTGGATACAGATAATGTCTATGGACAACCCGGGTGAAAATCACCAAAATATTCTAATTTTGGAATTAAAGCAAAATAATAATAAAATAATAATGAAATATTAATTTATATAAGGTAATATCCGTCCGGGATATTACATCAACGATTCTGATTCACATCTATCCTTTCACTGGGAATTAGGGATTACATTCCTAATCTGATCCCAACGGTGGCTATAAATACCCCCCATCCACCACTATTAAGAGGTAATCAATCTTTTGCCAATTTACTCTCTTTCATAATCATTTCTGATTACTGACTTGAGCGTCGGAGGGTGCGTCGCCGGGATCAACCCCGGTGTCTCGCACTTTTTGCAGGTGAACGGGGGGAGTCAACGGTCAAACTCCGGTGGAACAGGTTTCAGGTTTGCTATTCAAGTTTTTCAAGAATCTACAAATACTATCTGTTTACCCCCACACCAGATTTAGCGGTAACAGCCACCAAGGATCATTTGAGTGGACAAAGACGCTTCCTTGATTCTACATATGATGAGTTATGGAGAAGGTACAATAGTATGAAATCTAAAATAATGCCACCATTATGAAGTTATTCAAGAGAGATTACCTTGTGTCACGCCCCGCTTTCCAAAATTAGGAAATACGGGCACGAGACTAAGGCCCAGCGAATGGTGCGAACACACCATTCATAAGCTGTACAAGTAAACTCAACAACAAGATAATAAAACAATCCACACAGGCATGTAAATCACAATTTGATAATAAAAATTCATGACATAGTTCATAAAAATAACCAACAACTGGGAAATACAATAGTTATGGGTCAAATAAGCCCGGATTACAATAAATAGTTGCAAAAAAATAAAATACAACTAAAGATAACATAAAAATGATAAACTAGAACACTTGGTCAGCAACACCATCTGGTAACTCTCCATTTTTGCCTGCAAGTATATTATAACAAAAGAAAAAAAAGAGAAACAAGGAGACCCGTTAATACAAGTTACGGGCCGCAAGGGGATACAAGCTAAAGGAAACAGGTACAAAACAAAACAAAGAAAAGCAGAAAAAGAGCAAGAAATCGAGAGTCATGAAATAGGGGAATGCAACATGTAAACATGATATGAACAAGGCATTAGGAAACAAGTGACATGTAAAACAAGTAATCAAGAAGTATCGAGTCAACATGAACATGTAACATATAGTTGGATCATGCAATTGTACGTGTTAACCTTATGTCTAATGTTTGATCCTATCTAGGTAGCACTTCATGCATCCATACTTTTACTACATGGTTGCTACAGTCAATACAATTTCGTTTAGATTTAGTGGTGGGTTTTATAGGTCACGTACTCGGGAAAACATGTCATTCAATATTGTATCGAGATACGTGCAAACATATAACGTGAAACATATCGAGTCAAACATAGTGTAAACATATAACGTGAAACATATAAACACATAATTCGCAAATTGCAACTTGTAATTTGCAATTTGCATCGGGAAACCACGAGTTCCCATCCGAGTACGCTCTTCTATATTGACCACTACTTAAATCTTTTCCTTATACCCCGGCTTGTTACTTTTATTAATTTGTTAACACAAACATAATGCAATGAGACGAAGTCAAGATATGGACATGGAATATCTAGAAATTGTGCATGAAATATGTTCTTAAGTCGTGAGATGCAAAACATGTAGTTCTAATGTCATATTTGGGTCTAATTTATTATTGCATATATGGGTCAAAATTTATTATTACATATATGGGTCTATAATATTTTAGGGTCATCTAAAATAATATTGCAACTACAAAGGACTGATTACATGCATAAAACTAAATCAAAAATTTAGGGATAATAAACAAACCTTAAATTATTAACAAGGGTAAAATAGTCATTCACATCAATATGTATAATCTTTAAAAGTACATATGTTTGTATTTATTTTTGTGTTCGTGTCATGCATAGGATAGCAAAAGTATTCACGATCACATGTGAATACAGGATCGACGGATTAGGAATAGAAACGGATATCAATTCGACTTATGAATGCGAATTGGAGTCAAAAAATAATATACTTGCGGTACTTTTACGAAGGCTTGTACTAGAACAAATAAAATTGTACAAGAGATACTTGCCTTTTTGACGATAATCACACGCGACAATATGTGCAAGAAATCCAAGCAATAAAGTTAGCAACTAGAGCGAACCCCACACCGGGATCAGATCCAAACAGCAAACAGCAATATCGGATTAGATGTTCCCAAAACACGAAACGGCAAAAAAAAACAACCAATCAGATTTGCTCCTTACCCCGGATCGGCAACAAAACAGCGAACAGGATCTCCAGATCCGCTGCACGCCAAACACCACACACCAGAACGGTCCAATCCGTGATCTTCTTCCACACCGGATCGGAGGCCAAACAGCGAACAGCAAACTTCAAATCCCTCAATCACAAACACCGAACAGCAACGACAACCACTCCCGTCTTGCCTTCTTCCCCGAACGCGCCAGAGAGAGAGAGACAATGCGCGGATGAGGGGACAACGGCGATGGGGCGGAGGCTACCGGTGGATGCGAAGTGGGCAGGAGGCGGCGGCGCTGAGGTCGGGAGGTGACGCGACAGCGAAAATGGCGGAGGTCGGGGGAGCTCTGTTTTCACTCCGAAACAGGGGAAGATTCAGAGGATGGTTCATGGTGTTGGCGGTAGGTTAGAGATGGTGGTGGGTTTCGGATGAGGCGAGGTCGAGGATGAGGGGAGTAGGTGAGGGCGTTGGCAATGGCGGAGCTCGGGGTGCGAGGTTGAAGAAGGTCGAAAATGGCGAAAATGGGTCTCGGAGGTTGGGTTCGATGGTGGATGTGTTGACGAGGAGAGGGTGGTTCTGGGGGGATGGTGGTCGTGGTGGATTGGAGCAGCGGTGGTGGTTGACGAGGGGGAACGGATAGGTTTGAGCGGGAGGAAGAAGGAGAAAGAGTTGTTGGGTTTGTTTGGTTTTGTTGGTTTGGTTTTGTTTGTTTGGTTTAAACAGAGAAGAGAAGGGGAGAGAGAGTACGGGGAGAGAGAGATATATATTAAAATAAGGTATAAAATTAAGGAGGAGAGTGATTGTAGGGGAGGGGGTTAAGGGGAGGAGATATTTTAGGGAGAGGGGATTAGGGGAGAAATTTTGGGGATTGATTAGGAGTAGAATTGGTCTGGTCAACACACAACTAGGAGGAAAATTGGGTTAATGGGTATTGGGTTTAAAACCATTGGGCTTAAAATAAACAATTGAATTTGTGCTTTAAATTAAATAAATAATGCAAAATAGATCAAGATCAATTTGGGCTTTAAAATAAATAATTAGATCATTGGGTTTAATTTAAATTACTGGGCTTATAATAAAAATTGGGCTCCAAAATATTTCAAACATTAAAATAGTTAAATAATCAAATATTGGGCTTCTAAAAATAGTTTGAATAACATATTAAATTAAAAGAGAATAGTTTAATTTAAAATACGAAAAAATACTTGAAAATACAAATTAATGGAAACAGGGGTTACACCTTGCCGCTTGTACTTTGATATGGAATGTAATAAGTTAAACATTAACAAAATTGTAGATGAGATGGTAGGCATCTTGGTATCTATCAATTTGGAAGCCCAGTTCGACAAACTCCACCAAAGCTTTCAATGCACCAAAACTCCTACCCGAACTAGCAGAGAAGCACCGGAGACGAGAACAAAACCCTAGCTTCTCACAAATCTTGCCCAAAACTTAATTTCAACCAAAACCAAAACCAAAACCAAGCTCAACATCAACTCAAAGCTTCATGAGAGGTGATCAAATCTGAATGCTAGCACATCCAAGAAAGTTAGCACAACTCAACTCAGCTATGGAGAAGAACTCCAAGGAAGAAGTTTGAACTCATATAGCCAAAACCCCACCTTTGACTTCGAAAGCTCCTCACAACTCCAACCAAAGCCTCGGCCAAATTTTGAATTTATCTAAGAGAGTAGTTGGGTTGAAGCTCGACTTCCGAACCCGAAACCCAAATACTAAACCCAACTCCAAAACCCAACACCTGAATTCAAAATAAAATTGAGGCCCTGAGCTTGCTTGCACCTCTACCCGATGCTTCCCTAGGTCAACGAAGGAGGTCACAGAGCTTTCAGCTCGCTCCAAGTAGCTCGACAAGACCTCTGAGCTCGCCCGTGCCTCAGCTCGATGAAACAGAGCTCACCCACAAAACTCTGAAGGCTCCCTACACCATAGCTCGATGAAGCTCTGAGGTCGCCACGAAGCTCCAAGCTCGCCGACTCACTAGCTCGACGAAGACCTCGTCGACAAGACTCCCCAACTTGGCACGCATGCACCATAGCTCGACGAAGCTCCTAGGTTGCCATAAAGCTCTGAGCTTGCTACCTTACTAGCTTGACGAAGGAGCTCACCCAGAGCTTCAATGTTGTCGGGGGTCGTGCCGAAGAATATCTCGCCCAAAACGAGCTCGACAAGAGAAAATCAACGCTCACCGGAGGCCTGGCTCGACAATGGGGAGGTCGCCGGACCACCATGCTCGACTAAGGAGAGTTGGCCGACATCACCATGGAGGTCACCCAAAGCTTACGACATCGAAAGCAAAAAATCTCAAATGAGGAAGGCGAACAGTAGCTCGCCCAAATGGTCGGGCGAGTTAGGGGGTTCCCATAGATGATTACAACTGGCAGATCTCAAGGAAAATTGATGCAGTTTGTTTTTTGGGAGGCGTGTGGATGCACCAGGCGTGAGTTCGTACTCGATTTGTATTGATGGAGGAAGCTCCTATGCAGACGACCCTCGGCTGGACAAACGATACCGAGAGTAGGCGGTAGTGAGGTGGAGGCTGATGCTCGGCTCGAATCTTTGGGGCATGGATCCGATGGTCTCGTGTACCTGCAGACGGTCTCGGAACACCGGGGTTGGTCCCGGTGGCAGACCCTCCGACGATCTAGTCAGTCACTAAGGGAGAGTAACAGTAACTAGGGTTTGAGTAGAAAAGTTTTGATTACCTGGATCCAGGGGGGTCTGGTATTTATAGGGGATGCCAACCGGGTCTGGGCCCGTTTGGGGCCGGGTCTGGACCTGGTTGCCCAAGTGGCTGAAGCGGTGGAAAACCGGGCGATATAGGGCTGACGTGGCAGACGCCGGGGCAGTTTCTGGGCTGACGTGGCAGAGGTTCGAACAATTTTTTGATGCTGACGTGGCGGATCCGGAGGATCAGAAAGAGCATGTATCCTGAGGGGATCCTATAGCCCAGGACGGGCCACGTTATTCCTGACCCATATCACAAGCCCCACACTCCTGTAGGGCTGGGTGAACTAGCCATGTAGGAGTGATTCTTCGCCTCTGTGGGAAGAGCAGGGTGGATGTTGGGGTAAAAGGTAGGATCTGCTATTTCCTGAAGAGGCCAGGGGGTAGGAGGAAGGGACCCCTCATTGGATTTTGTGCGGGAGGCCAAGTCTGGGAGAGGGGAGAGCCAGAGCAATGGTTGCCGAGGCTTGGGTTCGGCAGACGAGCCCTGGGGATCGGTAGACGAGCTCCAAGGGTCGGTAGGCAATCCCCTCGCTAGTTGGAAGAGCGAGGGGACGCCGAGGTCTCCCGTTGAGGCCCGTTTTGTTGAGTACCAAGGGTCGGCGACCGAGCTCTGATGATCGGTGGACGATCTCCTCGCTAGTTGGAAGAGCGAGGAGGAGGCGAGGTCTTCTTATGGGGCTCGGTTTGTCGAGCACTAGGGGTCGGCAGACGAGTCCCTCTGAATCAAAGGAGGGTAGATGGGGCTCGCGGTGCTATCCGAGCTCCGAGCCCTTCTGAACAAGGGGGGTGGATGGGGCTCGCGGTGATATCCAAGCTCCGAGCCCCTCTGAATCAGAGGAGGGTAGTTGGGGCTTGCGGTGCCATCCGAGCTCCGAGCCCCTCTAAACAAAGGAGGGTAGATAGGGCTCGTGGTGCTATCCGAGCTCCGAGCCCTTCTGAACAAAGGAAGGCAGTTAGGGCTCGTGGTGATATTCGAGCTCCGAGCCCCTCTGAATCAAAGGAGGACAGTTGGGGCTCGCGGTGATATCCGAGTTTCGAGCCCCTCTGAATCAAAGGAGGGTAGTTGGGACTCGCGGTGCCATCCGAGCTCCAAGCCCCTCTGAACAAAGGAGGGCAGATGGGGCTCGCGGTGCTATGCGAGCTCCGAGCCCTTCTGAGCAAAGGAGGACAGTCGGGGCTCGCGGTGCTATCTGAGCTCTGAGCCCCTCTGAATCAAAGGAGGGCAGTTGGGGCTCGCGGTGCAATCCGAGCGTCGACCCTTCCGTGAAATAGAAGAGGAATTATTGGCTCGCGATACTATCCGAGCGTCGACCCTTCTGTGGAAATAGAAGAGGAATTATTAGCTCGCGTTACTATCCGAGCGTCAACCCTTCTGTAAAATAGAAGAGGAATAATTGGCTCGCGATACTATCCGAGCGTCGACCCTTCTGTGAAAAATAGAAGAGGAATTATTGGCTCGCGATACTATCCGAGTGTCGACCATTCTTTGAAATAGAAGAGGAATTATTGGCTCGCGGTACTATCCGAGCGTCGACCCTTCCGTGAAATAGAAGAGGAATTATTGGCTCGCGGTACTATCCGAGCGTCGACCCTTTCGTGAAATAGAAGAGGAATTATTGGCTCGCGATACTATCCGAGCGTCGACCCTTCTGTGAAATAGAAGAGGAATTATTGGCTCGCGATACTATCTGAGCGTCGACCCTTCTGTGAAATAGAAGTGGAATTATTGGCTCGCGATACTATCCGAGCATCGACCCTTCTGTGAAATAGAAGAGGAATTATTGGCTCGCGGTACTATCTGAGCGTCGACCCTTTCGTGAAATAGAAGAGGAATTATTGGCTCGCGATACTATTTGAGCGTCGACCCTTCTGTGAAATAGAAGAGGAATTATTGGCTCGCGGTACTATCTGAGCGTCGACCCTTCTGTGAAATAGAAGTGGAATTATTGGCTCGCGATACTATCCGAGCGTCGACCCTTCTGACTTGTCGACAAAGCCTGTTTGGAGAGAAAAATTGGAGGGCTAGTGGGGTAATTTTACGCCTATTGCTGACGTCATGGGCGTAAAGATCAAAGTGTTTCCAGATCTTGGTGGCCGCTGGATCTTGATAGTTAAGATCCAACGGCCAGATCTTTTTTGCAGAAATCGAGGAGTCACTTTCCCCTTTAAAACCCCCTCCCCCTCCCTCATTTCTTCTTCACTTTATTACTCATTTTCCAATTTTAACAAGAGCGGGATTCTTACTTGCCGTCGGCAATACTTTTCGGTGACCGTAAATTCCTACGCTCTAGGTTAGTACTTTCTTTTTAGTAATGTCACGAACTCAGTCCGGATCCAAGGCTAGCTCGTCAGGCCGTTCCGCGGAGGAATCCAAGCAGGAGACATCCTCGTCCTTGAGTAAGTATAAGGTGAAGGAGGAGGTTCTGATCGACCCTGGGTCAGACGATGGGGACGACGTAGCCTTCGTGGTGTCCCCGCTGAGGCCCAGAAGGCCGGGAAAGGAGCCCATGGATGAGGGTGAAGAGGAGGAACAGGATGAGGGGGACGGCGAGGACGAGGAGGAGCAAGATCAGGAGGAGGACGATGAGGAAGAGGAGGGGGAAGGCACCGAGGGCGAGGAGGAAGACGAGGAGGAGTAGGGTGCCGAGGGTGAGGAGGAAGATGAGGAGGGTCAGTATCCCGAGGTCCAGGGTGTTTACAACGAGGAGGATGAGGTCGACGAACGGGAGGCTGCCCAAGGAGATGCTGGCCAGGGCACGGTGAGAAGACCGATCGGGGTCGGAGAAGATCTTCCACCCCTTCCCCCTTTGTCGACGCCGTCTCCCGAGCGAAAGGCTCGCCCTCGTCGGAAGAAGAAAGTCTTGACCATCCCACACAGCCCTTCCTCACCAGATGAGTACGCACCGAGACCGGGTCTCGAGTTTCCCCGGGTCTCTTTCAAGAATCCAGGGTCGATTCGGATGTATCCCGGCAATATTAAGGATATCGAACCGATCCCTCCAGTGCCGGGCGAAGACACTCGGGTGAAGATTCGCGCTAATAGCATCCCGAGCATTTTGAAGGCAGAATATCTTAACATTCTTAGGGCCGCCTACTATATTTTGCAGGAGTTCGAAATCTTCATTCTGAGCCCAGGTATTCGGCCCACTACGGCTCTGGCACCGGGTTACTGTATGTTCCCCGAGGATGCCTTCCTCTCGGGGCTGAGGCTTCCTCTGCATCCTTTTGTTAAGAGGGTTCTGAACTAGGCGAGGTTGTGCCCTATGCAGTATGGTCCGAACTCTTGGAAGCATCTAGTCTGCTTTATACTAAAGTGCCAAGAGAAGGGAGTGACGCCGAGGCTGACGTATTTCCGAGCCGTTCTTGGGATCGGCTCGCTCGGAGATCAGGAGGGGATTTTTTACTTTTCACTGAGGCTGCATAAGAAGGTCATGCACGGTCATCCGGACTCCATAAAGGGATGGAAAGAAAAGTATTTTTTGGTTCGGACTGAGGGGTCTTGGGAAATTCCGACCAGGTGGAACTTCGTCAAGCCGAACCACAAACCTCCGAAGCGAAGCTACTTAACCGCCAAGGAGTGGAAGAGGGTGGAGAAGATAGTCGGGGGGGCACAGTATCACATGGCCTCGAGTGATCGAGATACATCTCGCCCGGGCCGGACTGAGTCCTGCCGACCCTAGTATGTTTCTTTCCGAATTTGTTCATTTTCCTGCCTTCGTGTTAATGTTAGCTCTTCTCCTTTCTATTTTTGCAAGGATGACAACTCAACAGGTGGACGCTAAGAAGATATTGCTTGCTGTTGTCGAGAAGGCGAGGACAGAGAAGAAGAAGAAGGCCGAGCAGGAGAGGATAGTGGTCGAGAAGTAGAAGCTAGCTGCGCCGGCCAGAGGGTCCTCCAAGGGGCCGGCCCCGGTGGCCGAGGAGCCTTCCCCGGTGAAGAGGGTCAAGAGGCACCACTCCCAATCCTCCCATTCGTCGAAGGCGGCTCGGGATGCTGTGGGTGGTTCGGGTAAGACAGTGGATGCCTCGAAAAAAGGGCTCCCCCCTATACGGCCGACCACCGCGAAGATGGTGGGCAAGCAGGGTACGCTGCCCTTTGCCCCTGATTGGTCGATCGTGCGGGGGGATTCTCTGCTCGATGGGCCTGTGTCGATCGAGTTCGTCTCGAAGGCCGCCACCGAGCGCGATCTGATGGCCCTGGCGATGCAGACGGTGGACCAGGCCTACATGCGGTGGTCTCAGGCACACCTCTCGGTAAGTTGGCTTGGCTCCACTTTTCTCATTAACTTGGAGTTTTTTTTATCTTTCTCTCTTCGGACAGGCGATGCTCTATGGTCAGCACTTCCACAAGTGCTTGGAGAGGGATATATACATCGAGAGGCGGAATGCAGAGAAGTAACTCCGCAAACTGAACAAGGCCACGGATGAGCTGAAAGAGGCCCGAACCCTGGTGACCGTCCACGAGGCCCAAATAGAGTCGCTCTGCAGAATCCACAAGCAGGACCGAGTGGATCTTGAGGCGAAGATCGCGGCCGAGGCGGAGAAGGGGAAGAAGGCCCTGGAGGAGATGGAGTCGGCCTTGGGGGAGACTTTGATGCTGGCGCAAGACGAGGCGTACGAACAGGCCAAGTTCCATTTTAAGCAGATCTACCCCGAGCAGAGTGTGGACCACCTCTGCTATGGATGGCAGGCGGACTTGCCGCTGACCCCTGGTGGTGACGAGATGGGGGGAGTCCAGGGCGACGAAGAGTTGCCACCCCCCCTCAAGAATAGACTAGCTTTTGTTTCTTTTTTCATTTTTGATGTAACTGCCTTAAGCGGACTGGCCACCGCGGCTTTTGTATCAAACTTTTGAAAGGAATGAAATTTACTTTTTTGGGTCGATCTTTCCAGACTTGTGTTTTTTGTGATATTTGCTTTCATCTTTTGGTAGATGCACGGGAACCGGATCGCCGACCCCGTTTCTGCCGGTGTACCTCTGACTCGAGCGGGGAAGGAGGCTTGGGAGGCAGTTTTGGCTGGCCAACGAAAACAGGCTCGGGACCAAGCAGCCGCTAGCATTGGTATTAAAACCCGAAACCCGGACCCGACCCGGACCCGGCGTTGGACCGGAACCGACCCGATCTAATTTGGGTAGAGTATGGGTCCTAAATTACTACCCGTTGAAATTTTGGGTCGGGTCTGGGTCCCCTAAAATTGGACCCGACCCGGACCCGGACCCGGACCCGCAATAGAAAAATAAACAAAAAACGAAGCAGACCCGACCCGGACCCGACCCGTTACCCGTTAGATAAATATAGAGGTAAAGGTTAATCAGTGAGTGCCACTCAGTACATCATTTGAGCATGAGAGGGTCAGGTTCAGGAGAGTTATGAATACTACACTAGCTGCTGCAGATAGAGAGGCTCTTCTTTATACACTACAAGACTTACTCTCTTACAGTTGGAGTCTTTAACAAACTAATCTGGAAGCATGATTCTCTCTGGAGTGTTTACAGTAAAATCTGCATATAGATTATTTATTTGATGGGGGTTGCGAGGTCTCCATTTGCTGCTGCTACTTGGTGATCTTTTGCACCAGTGGAAGTGAAAATCTTCATCAGGATGCAAAGTTGGAACAAGCTCAACCCTAACGAGATGTTACAGACCAAGGGTTGGACTGGAGCTGTAACATGCACATCTTGTGCATGTCAGCTTCAGTCCATATTTTCTTTGTATATCCTTTTGCTACAATCACTTGGCAATATTTTCTTCATAAGCTGCATATCTCATCCCTTCCTAATTCCACTGATGAGGCTTTCAGCTTTCTCCTCATGGTGGCATTCCCATTCTAACTCCAATCATGATCAAACTTGGCATTTAATTTCCATATCAGTATACCAATCTTGTGGCTAGGAAGAAACTCTATAACTTTCACTTCTTCTTTTGGTAATGCTGATGTTATAATCTGTAATGCTAAATTTTGATATTCATTGCTCAATGCACCAAATGAGAGTAACAAGTATGAAATACATCACGACTGCACCACAGTGCTCGAATGCTGTGGATCTTCTAGCTGGAGACACCGCATTTAATCCAGTCTCAGTGAGCAGCAACTCTAATTGGCTCTTCATGCTGTAGATAGAGAAGCAGTATAAGAAAACAACAGCTTGCCATCAAGTTTTTGAGTTCCTGTTTTGTTATAGTTTAAGCTTATTTCTGGACTTGGCTTGTAACTTAAATTTCATTACATGTACCTAGCTAACAGCTTCTAAACTGATTTGGTGATTTGGCATAACTTTCTGCTTGGAATTAACTCAGGGAGTTGTGGTAGCAGTATGATCCCATACTTAGTGTAAGTAGAGTTGCACGACTATAGTACTGCCCTCTCTTCTCTTCACGGGAACCATCTACTCTCAACCTCCTCCAATTTCACGAGTCATATTATGTAATATTGTGTTATGCTTTAAAGACCCGGATCCGAACCGGACCCGTGATTAGAAATAGGATCCGGACCCGGACCCGAAAGCGAACGGGTAACATTTCTTGTGGGGAACCGGACCCGGACCCAGACCCGAATTTCATGGGTCTGAGTTCGGGTCCAGTATTTGGACCCGTCAATGACCGGGTCCGGGTCCGGGTATTGAGCTACCCGACCCGACCCGACCCGTTACCAGTGCTAGCAGCCGCTAAGAATTATTTTCTGAACAGATCTAGAGAGCTCGGTCTGGAGGTGGTGCGCCTGAAGAAGGCCATAGCCGATCGGGACTGGTGGGTAATCGAGACGGACTAGTCCCTATCGGATGCCTCGAGCGGGCAGGTCGGCTTCGGAGTCTTTCTTCGCGAGGCCATGGTTGAGAAAAAGCTGGAGATTTGCAGGCTGAAGCTGGTGTTTGGCGCGGGTCTAATGGAAGAGGCCAGCAACTCGACCCCGGGGCGGTCTCCGACATTTCTGTTGGATGAGGCCCAGCCCGGTAATGCAGGAAGCTCGGTGGCAGGAGTATCTTCCCAGGCCGATCCAACCGAGCATGGGAAGAGCCCCGAAGGAGGCGCCGAGTTTGAATTTCAGGCCGAGTACGAGTGAGTTTGTGAGTTATTCTTTGTATTTGTACCGACGTTCATTGAGTTGTAAGCAATAAGTAATAATGATAGCATTCGTTTTCTCGAACCTTGATTGTCTCGGTTGCCGAGGGTGGCCGGTGTGTCTGCTACGAAGGGTCGCCACTGACGCGACTGCGTCACTAATGGCGACGTTTCGCATTCCCATGAGTATTTATGGTGACGTTTCGCCTTCCGTCGTTTCATGTTCTCGGATGCAATAAATGTGGGCCTCAGGGGGCTATATAATCCCCACTCTCCTTGTTGGTTGTCAGGCAGTGAGTCACTTGATTTGAGTGCCTGCGAAAGGCGGGCGCCCAGAGAACACAGTATTTCCGTATACACCCGGATCGGAGGCACACCGATCACCCTCGGTCTATTCGGGGTTCAGGCCGTTAGAGCCATGAAACCCCTGGTTGTTTGTTGGTGAGCGGTGGGCCGACCGATCGGTTTGGGGGTTCGGATAGAGCCGAAGCGTGGTGGCTCTCCTGCCGTCCTCGAACAGTTCGGGGTTTCGGGCTTGTAAGAGCCGTAAACCCCAGGTTGTTCGTGGGCGAGAGAAGGGCCAGCTTGACGGCTCGAATGCTCGGAGCGTTTGGCTCGGGACAGAGAGATCAGATGGTCGATGGCCCCCCTGCCACCCTCAAACAGTTCGGGGTTTGGGCTGGTGAAAGTCGTAAACCCCCGAGTTGTTCGTGGGTGAGAGTGTGGTCAACAAATCGACTCGAAGCTCAGGGCGTCTGTCGAAGGCGGACGCTCTAAACCTTGATAAAAATTTTGTTAACACATGGTAGTAGGTCATAATCGAGCCCCCATGTGGATGAGAAAGACAGTTGCAGGCGTAGCAGAGGGTCGCCGCCGAGCGTCAAGGTCCGATGCCTTGAAGAAGGTACCTACCTTGCTCGGGGCCGACACCGAGCTCCCGTAGTTGTTCTCAGGGAGAGACGGTGCAGGCGTGGCTGGCGGATGTCGCCTCGTACATAGGTTAATAAGCTTGAAGAAGCCCAAACCGAGCGAGGGACAGGATGCCGAGCCCCCATACCGGTAAGAAAGACAGTTGTAGGTGTAGCAGAGGGTCTCCGTCGAGCATCAAGGTCGCGGTGCCTTGAAGAAGGCACCCGCCTTGCTCGGGGCCGACGCCGAGCTCCCTCACTTGTTCTCAGGGAGAGACAGTGCGGGCGTGGCTGGCGGATGTTGCCTCGTACATAGGTTGATGAGCTTGAAGAAGCCCAAACCGAGCGAGGGACGGATGCCAAGCCCCCATACCGGTGAGAAAGACAGTTGCAGGCGAGCATCAAGGTCGCGATGCCCTGAAGAAGGCACCCGCCTTGCTCGGGGCCGACGCCGAGCTCCCACACTTGTTCTCAGGGAGAGACGGTGTGGGCGTGGTTGGCGGATGTCACCTCGTACATAGGTTGATGAGCTTGAAGAAGCCCAAACCGAGCGAGGGACGGATGCCGAGCCCCCATACCAGTGAGAAAGACAGTTGCAGGCGTAGTAGAGGGTCTCTGCCGAGCGTCAAGGTTGTGGTGCCCTGAAGAAGGCATCCGCCTTGCTCGGGGTCAACGCCGAGCTCCCACACTTATTTTCAGGGAGAGACGGTGCGGGCGTGGCTGGTGGATGTCACCTCGTACATAGGTTAATAAGCTTGAAGAAGCCCAAACCGAACGAGGGACGGATGCCGAGCCCCCATACCGGTGAGAAAGACAGTTGCAGCCGTAGCAGAGGGTCTCCGCCGAGCGTCAAAGTTGTGGTGCCTTGAAGAAGGCACCTGCCTTGCTCGGGGCCGACGCCGAGCTCCCACACTTGTTCTCAGGGAAAGACGGTGCGGGCGTGGCTGGCGGATGTCGCCTCGTACATAGGTTGATGAGCTTGAAGAAGCCCAAACCGAGCGAGGGACGGATGCCGAGCCCCCATACCGGTGAGAAAGATAGTTGCAGGCGTAGAAGAGGGTCGCCGCCGAGCGTCAAGATTGCGGTGCCTTGAGGAAGGTACCCGCCTTGCTCGAGGCCGACGCCGAGCTCCCGCACTTGTTCTCAGGGAGAGACGGTGTGGGCATGGCTGGCGGATGTTGCCTCGTACATAGGTTGATGAGCTTGAAGAAGCCCAAACCGAGCGAGGGACGGGTGCCGAGCCCCCATACCGGTGAGAAAGACAGTTGCAGGCGTAGCAGAGGGTCGCCGTCGAGCGTCAAGGTCGTGGTGCCTTGAAGAAGGCACCCGCCTTGCTCGGGGCCGACGCCGAGCTCCCGCAGTTGTTCTCAGGGAGAGATGATTTTCTGGCTCGCGCTGTTATCCGAGCACTGAGCCCCAAGCTTGTAAGGGAAACTTTTCAGGCTCATGCTGTTATCCGAGCGCCGAGCCCCAAGCTTGTAAGGAAAGCTTTTCGAGCTCACGCTGTTATCCGAGCACCGAGCCACAAACTTGTAAGGAAAGCTTTTCAGGTTCACGCTATTATCCGAGCACCAAGCCCCAAGCTTGTAAGGGAAGCTTTTCTGGCTCGCGCTGTTATCCGAGCACGAGCCCCAAGCTTGTAAGGGAAGCTTTTCAGGTTCGCGCTGTTATCCGAGCGCCGAGCCCCAAGCTTGTAAGGGAAGCTTTTCTGGCTCGCGCTGTTATCCGAACACCGAGTCCTAAGCTTGTAAGGGAAGCTTTTCAGGTTCGCACTGTTATCTGAGTGCCGAGCTCCAAGCTTGTAAGGAAAGCTTTTCTGGCTCGCGCTGTTATCCAAGCACCGAGCCCCAAGCTTGTAAGGGAAGCTTTTCTGGCTCGCGCTGTTATCCGAGCACCGAGCCCCAAGCTTGTAAGGGAAGCTTTTCAGGCTCGCACTGTTATCCGAGCACCGAGCTCGAGATATGTTCTTTATTTGTAACAAAATAGGAAGTCGTAGGCTTGTTTTAAGAAAACTGGCATATTTATAATATATTTGAACTTTACAAAAGACCAGGCACGACGTGCTGATTACAATCATGATAATTTACATGGAGGCTACTCTCCTCCTAAGAACTTGATTAGGTGTTCCGCGTTCTAGGGCCTCTTGATGGGTTTGCCTTCGGCACTAGTCAGGCTGTACGTGCCTGGGCGCACGACTTCAGATACTTTGTACGGGCCCTCCCAATTTGGTGCCAACTTTCTCTTCTGGCCGGGATTGGATACCGCCAGCTTTCGGAGGACAAGATCTCTGAGTTTGATGTCAGTTGGGTGCACCTTCTTGTTGTAGAACTTCTCAATTCTTTGCTGGTAGATGCTTCTTCTAATAGCAGACATTTCCCTGACCTCATCTATGAGGTCCAGGTCGGCTCGCAGCTATTGGGAGTTGGCGGCCTCGTTGAAAGCCATGATTCGGGGCGAAGGGATCCCGATCTCCAAGGGAATGATGGCCTCTGCGCCGTATGTCAGATTGAAAGGGGATTCTCCCGTGGGGATTCTCTTTGTTGTTCGGTGGGCCCAGAGAATGCTGGGTAGTTCGTCGATCCATAACCCCTTGGAAGAGTTATCGAGTCGTTTCTTGAGACCGCCGAGGATTTGGCGGTTCGCGTTCTCGGCCTGACCGTTAGACTGGGGGTTACACACTGAGGAGAAGCACTGCTGGATCCCGAGATTTTCGCAGAACTTGCAAAAATGCTTACCCGCGAATTGAGTCTCATTATCTGTGATGAGTACCTGTGGAATCCTGAACCGACAGATGATGTGTTTCCAGAAAAACTGCTGAGTCTGTCGCTCGGTGATCGTTGCTAATGGCTCGGTCTCGATCCACTTAGTGAAATAGTCGATCGCTACAATGAGAAACTTTCGCTGGCCCGTTGCTTTTGGAAATGGGCCTACCAAATCCATCCCTCACATTGCAAAAGGGGTCGGACTGGCCATGGACCGGAGGTTCGCCTGAGGAGCCCTCTTCACGGGGGAGAACTATTGGCAGGGGTCACACTTCTTCACTAGGGCGAGGGTGTCTTGCAGCAAAGTGGGCCAGTAGTACCCGTGATTTAGCACCTTCCGTGCTAGTGAACGGCTTCCCATGTGACATCTGCTGATCCCCTCGTGCAGCTCCTTGAGGGCGTACTTGGCTTCGTCTGGGCTTAGGCAGCGGAGGTAGGGTCTGCCATCGGTTGTTGTATAAGATCTTTTGAAGAGGGTGGCATTGATGACCGCGAATCTTTCAGATTGGACCCTGATCTGCCTTGCTTCAGCTCGGTCTTCGGGGAGCTCTCCCTTGACTAGAAATTTTTTGATAAGAGTGGTCCAGTCGTCAGGAAGGGGCTCCGTCTTCGATGCACATAACCTCCGGGGAGTCTGTACTTGGCTTCAACAGGACTTCAATCAGGACCGTGCGGTCGAGGCCTTCAAAGGATGAGGAAGCCAATTTTGACAGGGCGTCGGCCTGGATGTTCAGCTCCCGGGGGATCCTTAAGACAGTCGATTCATCGAAGGACGATAATAGGCGTTGGACCATGGTCCGGTACTTGATCATCCGATCGTCACGGGCCTCGTAGTCCCCGGTGATCTGGTTGACCACAAGCTGAGAGTCGCTAAAGGCCCTGATCTGTCTGGCACTAGCTTGATGAGCCAGGTTGAGCCCGGCGATCATCGCCTCGTATTCAACCTCGTTGTTAGAGGTCGGAAAGTTGAGGCGGAGACAATACTGGAGGAGGAAACCATCCGGACCTCGAAGAATGATGCCCGTACCACTCTCCGTTTCGCAAGAGGAGCCGTTGACGTAAACTTCCCACGTCTGGTCGGCTTCTTTGCTCGCGGGTTGCTCAGAGATGGTGCATTCTGTAATGAATTCGGCGAGGGCATGCCCTTTGATGGACATTCTTGGTTGATAGCCGATGTCGTACTGGCTGAGTTCGATCGACCATTTGACTAGTCGTCCGGAGCTCTCGGGTTTGTAGAGCACGGCCTTCAAGGGTTGATCCGTGAGTACCTGGATCGAATGTGCCTGAAAGTAAGGGCGGAGCTTTCGCGCGGCTATGACCAAGGCGTACGCCACCTTCTCCATCCTGGAATACTGGGTCTCAGCGTCGAGCAGGACCTTACTCACATAATAGAGGGGCTTTTGAACCCTTTCCTCTTCTCGGACGAGGACGGCACTGAGCACGTTCTCCGAAGCGGAAAGGTAGAGCCAAAGTGGCTCCCCTGGTTCGGGCTTGCTGAGGAGAGGAGGGTTGGCAAGGTACTCTTTTAACTGTGTGAAGGCCTCTTGCTGTTGAGCACCCCACTCGAACCTTCCACTGCCGCACAGTGCCTTGAAGAACGGAAGGGACTTCTCTCCAGATTTGGAGATGAAACGACCGATGGCCACTAGTCTACCCATTAGCCTCTGGACTTCTTTGATATTCCTGGGAGGGGCCATATCTATTATGGCCTAGATTTTTTCGGGGTTCGCCTCGATACCGCGCTGGCTGACGATGAATCCTAAGAACTTCTCCGAGGAGACGCCGAAGGCGCACTTCGCCGGGTTGAGCCTCATGTTGTGGGTTCGAAGGACCCCAAAGGCTTCTTCCAGGTCGGTGACGTGGTGTTGTCCGTGCTGACTTTTGACGAGCATGTCATCGACATATACCTCCATGTTACGCCCGATTTGATCTTTAAAGACTCGGTTGACGAGCCTCTGGTAGGTGGTGCCGGCGTTCTTCAGCTCGAAGGGCATGACCTGGTAGCAATACAGTCCCTGGTCTGTGACGAAGGACGTCTTGGCGATGTCCGGAAGAAACATCCAAATTTGGTTATAGCCTGAAAAGGCATCCATGAAGGAAATGAGCTTGTGACCCGAGGTAGCATCGATCAGGGCATCAATGCTAGGAAGAGGGAACGGATCCTTGGGGCATGCCTTGTTGAGGTCGGTAAAATCTATGCAGATCCTCCAACTCCCGCTCGCCTTCTTTACCATGACGACGTTCGCCAGCCACTCGGGGTAGCTGACCTCTTGTACAAAACGCGTGGACAAGAGCTTATCCACTTCTGCGTTTACTGCCTATTGTCGCTCAGGAGCGAACTTGCACTGCTTTTGGACGACTGGTTTTGACCCAGGAATCACGCTGAGTTTGTGCATGATGAGATCTTCAGAGATACCGGGCATGTCAGAGGGCTTCCAGGCAAAGAGGTTGACATTGCACCGAATGCAGGCGATTAGGGCGGACTTGAGGTCGGGGGAGAGGGAGCAGTTTACTCAGAAGTGCTTCGATGCATCCCCTGTCTCGAACGAGACATCCTGCAGCTCGTCCGCCGGCTCCAGCTCTGGTTGGGTTCTTTCGAGCTCCAGCTCGATGGCATCGAGGGGAAACACCCTGCCTCCGATCGCCATCATGTAGCACGAACGTGCTGCTTCCTGATTCCCTCGGACAACTCCGACGCCAGTGTTGGTAGGGAATTTTATTTTCTGATGGTAGGCCGAGGGAACCGCCTGGAGGGACCAGAGCTGCGGACGGCCGAGGATGGCATTGTAGGCTGCCTTTACATTGACAACCATGAAATCCATGGACTTGGTCCTTCTGTTTGGGGTTGTGTCTGCCGTGACGTCTAGGGTGACGATCCCCTCTATAGTCATGGGAACACCGGAAAATCCGTGCAGGGTATACCCGGCTGGCTTTAGTTTTTCACGGGAGAGCTTTAGGTTCTCGAATGCTTCCAGGAACAAAATGTTGACCGAGCTCCCGTTGTCCACGAGGATTCTCCGGACCTCGAAGTTCGTCATGCTGAGGTTGATGACAAGTGCATCACAATGAGGGAGCCGGACCCCTTCCAGATCCTCTACTGAGAAGGAGACAGGGAGTTACTGGACCTGGGGGGAGAGAGGGCCCTGGACGGTGTTGACATCCCAGATGAAGGCCTTGCGGGAAGTGTTGGATTCCCCTCCCATGGGCCCTCCGTGGACGCAATGAAGGATTGCCTGATCCTCAAACTCCTCGGGCTCCGGATCCCGCTCGGGACACTGTCGGTGCCCTCGAGGAGGAGGGGAATCCCTCCTATTTCTATTGTCCCTCTGTTCCCGGGCACCTTTCCGTTTGAATTCTCGGAAGTACCCTCGTTGGATGAGGGCCTCAATTTCGTCCTTCAGGACGCGGTAGTGATCTGTGTCGTGCCTGTTGTCCCGGTGAAAAACCAACAATAGAATTGCTGATCCCTCTTCTTACTGGTGTTGTTGGACGGTCGAGGGGGTACTGGACGAAGTCGTTGTCTTCAATTGCTAAGAGGATTATTGACACGTTCTGCGTCAGTGGAGTGTACCTCTCGAAGCGGGGGATCGGCGGAACCTTCTTTGCGGAGCCCCCGTCTCTTGGAGCTTTTTCCGCCAGCTCAATCTCGTCGGCCTTGCACTTCCCTTTCCCAGGAACTTCCTTCTGGTCCTCTGGATTGAGGGCCTCCTTGGCATGAATATATTTTTCGACCCAGTTGAGGAGGTCGGGGAAGTCTATCAGCGGCTTCTTTGCCAGGGAGGCCTTCAGCTGTCCATGTCGGACGTTGTGGCGGAAGGCTGTCGAGGCAACACTGGGGTCGAGGGATGAGACTGACCTTGCCTCGGTGGTGAACCTTCGGACAAACACTCGGAGTGACTCCCCCTCCTTTTGCCGGAGTCCAAGTAGGGATGCACTCGTTCTTTCGGCCTTTCGGCTGGTTACGAAGTGGGCGAGGAAGCTGCCCTCTAGCTGGTCGAAAGAATAGATGGAGCTGGGGGTGAGCTTGGAGAACCATTCCCGAGCCGGACCCCGGAGTGTTGCGGGGAAAGGCTCGGCACAGGAGGGGATCCAATGCGCTGTGAATCATCATGAGGGTTTTGAAGCCCTCCATGTGATCAGCAGGATCGCCCTCGCCGTCATATGTCTCGAACTGAGGTGGACGAAAATTGCGGGGTATCTCCGCCTGCAGGATGAGGGCGGAGAAAGGTGGGCGAACCAGCCTGTACCCCTGAGCTGCTCTTGGGTCGCCGTTACCAAAGTGGTCGAGGCGCTCCTCCATTTCTTGGAGGAGCTTCAAAATATCGCTATCATACTCTAGGGGGATTATTGAGGGGCGAGACATGCTAGCATCGGCCTCTGACCGTGTGTGGAAACGGCGGGCGTTCTCATTGACGGGGACCCCTCGGATGGCACCCAAGATTTCCCTTCGGAAGTTCTGGAACTCCTGGTGGGTAACCGGGGCTCCTTCGGCCCGGTTTGGTTGGGCGGACTGTCGCCGACCGACCCGGCTGAGCACAGGCTCCCAGCCTTGGAACAGGGGTCTGGAATGGTTCGGAGCCGAGTTGGAAGCGGCTCCTCCCCTGCCACGGCTGGCCTATCGGTTCAAGATTACCCCCCGCAGGTCGCTCTGGACCGGACGGGAGGCTTTTGGCTGAGGCCCGTGACTGACCCCTTTGTTGTTTGGTCCCTGAGCGTCGGTCGTGATGCCTTGTGGAGGCACGTCGTGTCGGCGTGCGGAGGTAACAGCTTTTGCGGCCTTGGGCACCATGTGAGCTCGGGTCGACGGGGGTGCCGACGGGGGCGGAGCTCGGGTCGACATCTACGAGGGTACCGTTGGAAGCGAGGCTTGGGTTGGCTTCTACGATAGATAGTTTCCCACAGACGGCGCCATCCTGATGCGGTTTGTTTTTTGGGAGGCGTGTGGATGCACCAGGCGTGAGTTCGTACTCGATTTGTATTGATGGAGGAAGCTCCTATGCAGACGACCCTCAGATGGACGAACGGTACCGGAAGTAGGCGGTAGTGAGGTGGAGGCTGATGCTCGGCTCGGATCTTTGGGGCTCAGATCCGATGGTCTCGTGTACCTGCAGACGGTCTCGGAACACCGGGGTTGGTCCCGGTGGCAGACCCTCCGACGATCTAGTCAGTCACTAAGGGAGAGTAACAGTAACTAGGGTTTGAGTAGAAAAGTTTTAATTACCTGGATCCGGGGGGAGGGTCTCACTACAACATATATGCCATTTGATAGCATTTTGTAAATGCTATTAATGACATATGACAGCGTTTTGCAAATGCTGTCAATACCCCCGCTGTGGTATGTTTATAGCGTTTCCGCGAAACGCTATAAAAAGCACAGCATTTCGAAAACGCTATCGTATATATAGCGTTTCCGAAACGCTATAAATACCATAGCGTTTCGACAAACGCTATCCTATTTATAGCGTTTTGAAAACGCTATAAATACCATAGCGTTTGTCGAAACGCTATTGTATTTTTAGTGTTTTCCAAACGCTATGCCTTTAATAACGTTTCGAAAATGCTATCGTTTGTAAGAGTGGTATTTTTTTCGCAGCGTTTTAAAAATGCTATTTATTTTGACCTATATGCAAAAAAAAATCTATAGATGCAAAGAAAAATTTTGAAAATTCTCCAGATGATAACAATTTGCTAATAGTTCAATCAATGTTGTTCTCCAGCATCCATGATCAATGCTATAAAGCTCAATGCCGATACAGTTGTACATAAAATCCTGAGTTTCCAAAACACCAATATTTTTTCTATAAAAAAATTGTAACAAGAGAAAATTAGCAAATGCAAAGCACATAAAGATTCAGCACTATAAGAACCAATACGTTAACAGATTCGTCAGCTTAGAATAAGAGTTTCAAAAGCTATACAGAGCAACTTCTAAAGCACTTTCTGTCAGTTATGTGCAGCTCAAAACCCAAACGAGCCAGAACAAAAATCTCCCTCTTCAAAGTCAATATTCATCCCAACTCCTAAAAAAAGCATACATATTTCTACGTATTTCTACGTTGATTATAGAAAACATCATTTCTTAGCATCCTTGACGATGTTGACGATCACAACGAGATCAAACTGCTACAACTCTGGGTATGTGGGATCTACAACCTGCATAGGCATGAAAAAACAATATATTATTTTTAAAAATATCTGGCCAATTTTCAATATCACTATCTTATTTGGATACATGCACAAGCATAGGGCTAATCTATTGACCTAATAATAATGAATTGAATTTTTAATTTCTATACAAGTTAAGCCACTTATATACATAGTTTTGCAATAGTTCTCTAAGAGTTGATGTAACAAAAAATCTCACTGGATTTTACAAAGAGAAGATTTATGCGTAAACTTTCAATTGAAATACAATAAAAGAATATTGCAATTTTAGAAGCAGTTAAGCAGATAATGGATCTAACAGAAAGCACTATCAGCAAATTGAATATAATAAAACCCACCTATATTTTTACTCAAAACAGGCAAGCAATCTACTAAAACTAAGAAAGCAGTTCAGATGCCAAGAAGATATCTGCTGTAATTATGTTACAATGAATATATCTTAGCAACTATAAAGAAAATGATATGACAGATAAGTTGCTATTAAGCTGATGAATTATTTGAGTGATCGATGTTTTGGTGTCATGTTTTTTAACTGAATACAACTCTCACAGTTAAAGACATAAAACTGGGCCCTTTTCTCCAATACCCCAAAGTTTTCTAATCTCTTCCATTCATGATGACAATAGAATATTCCAATAGCATTTGGTGAATCAAACTGGAGCTCTTGCTCCAACATGAAAAATCAAATTCTCAAACCTTGTTCACCTGTATAATGGCTTATGGCTTGTTTTCATGGAAAAGGGCCAGCAAGTAGAGTGGTAGGTTTTCCACTGCAGGATGAAGGCATCAGTCCAGTAGACAAGCCTTGTGACTAGTTGAATATTGGCACTGATTGAATTTGTTTTGGGCAGGTTTGATCAACATCTCGGTTGCGTTCTTCTTGTTATTGATCTTTAACAACTGTCAATTATCTACTGCTCAATTTTTGGGAACTGACTTGAATGTGTTCTGCTTATATATGGAACACATTATCCCACACAAAGTCGATGAACACAAAATCGATGAGACCATCATTGCTAAAATATAAGGACGATCTCCAATCCCGAAACCAAGTTCCTATATGCTAATTTAACTTCTACACATTGAGTTGCAGCATTTCAGTGAATAGAACCACCTGTAGGAAGCCTTCATAAATGCAAATTAAGCACTACACATGTTTGTGGCAAGAAATCCTTAGAAACTTCCTATAGCATTCAAACAGTAAGGACTAGCTAGTGGCAAAATACAACCAGCAACTGCAAAACTAATGTTAAGCATTTTAAATTTGTTCCTGTTTATGATAAAATTTTTAGAAAAATGTCACAATCCACCCAAACCCAGAAGGTACATGGAATTCATATTAATATGACAATTAAGAAAATTTCGTTTTACCTACAAATGATTTGACCCCCTTAAACTCCAAATCAAACCCACCTATCAACCTGGGTTTACATTCATGTCTGAAATTCTTCCTAGAACTATCGCTTGCACAAATTTATACAAACTATCGCTTTTGAAAGGCAGTCAGTGAGAATTGAAGGTGAGAATTATAAGAATGGCCCATGGATGTAAAAACCCTGCTTGTCGCGCTATAGCGGCATGGTGATTTCTAGGCCTTGGGCCATTCTGCTCAGGTCAAAAGGCTGCTAACTAAAGGTCTTTGACTAGGCATGGCAATAGGCAGGGTATGGTTCACATCAAAACGCAATATCAAAATTATTACCCTTATCCTAGCAGACGATTAGAATTTAGAATATATATGGCACTCTCCAATTAGTAAGGTCATGGATATGGTTCCGATCATTTTTTAAATCTTCAATTACCGGAATCTGACTTAACCAAATAAGAGTTCTCATTATGCTAGGTGTCTATGAGAAACAGACTTTGTGACACTACATGATACACATACACAATAGTGTACAGTCCAGTGGTACAGATATGGGATACATGTTTGCAAATTTGACAAATCCTAAAATAAATGATGATGCAGCGGCATCATGGACCTGAGTATATTAGACAAAAAAGTTTGGTAAACTTACTAGTACCAGTCATGGTTTAGATCCCTAACCTTTTTAAACAAGTCAGCAAAAAGAAAATGTTACAAATTTTAGATTGCATTAGAAAGAGTATCCACCAGTATGCATCTGAAATAGTAATGAGTCTGTGATCATGATTCCTCAGGAAATGAAAGCTATTCTGATGATACTGAAGTAGAAGGTAGAAATAAATAAGAATCAACTTAGTGTCAAAAGCTAGGTTCATTATGTCAAAAAGATTACAAGCAAACAAAAAATTAGAACAATAGAAAAAGAATTTCAACAAAAAGAATTTCAACCTACATCAGGGAATGCCACGATTGAATATTAAGAACGAGAACAATAGAAAGCTAACCCCATCTTGCTGCTAGTGCTTCTTCTTCTTCATCATCTGATGTATAAATAAATCACAACAGATCTGGAGGTTAGTTTAGTCACAACGAAGATGGATCTGAGTTGCAAACCAAGAAACAAAAGTGGATCTGAGATCTAAAATAAATTTTAAAAAAAAAACTCAAGGATTTGATCTGATCTGATGTGGGCAAGAATCTAGAGATGGAGAAATGGGTTGGGTTGCTTTACCCGGGGGAACCAAAATGAGAGAAATCGGGAAAGACGGCGACGGGGAGTAAGAAGTATTGAGAATGGGGAGGACGGCGGCGGGGAAGACGGCGACCGGGGGTGGGGAGAAGATATTTGGACTGGGGTTTGAGAATGGGGAGAAGAAAATGAACGGTTTTGGGGATTTCGATCGAAGAGGAGAAAAGGATTGGTTTGAGATACTTTGGATATTTTAGTTAGAATTTTCTTTTTTATTCCTACCATTTCAGTTTATTTACGGATACTATAGCGTTTCTAAAACGCTATAAAAAATACAACATTTTTAAAATACTGTCGTAGCTAAGAATAAATTTTAAAATTAATCAAAGATAGCATTTTCTTCACAAATGCTATTATAGATCACTTTTAACAGCATTAACACTTAAACGCTATAATAAATGTGTTGTAGAAAGTCATATATGTTGTAGTGTCTGGTATTTATAGGGGATGCGGCGGATGCCAACTGGGTCTGGGCCTGTTTGGGGCCGGGTCTGGGCCCGTTTGGGGCCGGGTCTGGACCCGGTTACCCAAGTGGCTGAAGCGGTGGAAAACCAAGCGGTATAGGACTGACATGGCAGACGCCGGGGCGGTTTCCGGGCTGATGTGGCAGAGGTCCGGGCGGTTTTCCGACGCTGACGTGACGGATCCAGAGGATCAGGAAGAGCGCGTATCTTGAGGGGATCCTGTGGCCCAGGACGGGCCACATTATTCCTAACCCATATCAAAAATCATGCACGCTCAAAATCGACGCACAAGATTTGCCACATCGCCACTTGATTCGACTTCACATCTCGCATGTTCGATCTCACTCAGCGGGCAAGCTCCGCCTGATCTACGCCTCTAATTACTCCAAAATTTGCACAGGTCAAATAAATCAATAAAAAAATCCCCAAATTTGAGTTAAAATTTGAAATTTTAATTAAAATTTTCAAAAATAATAATTAAAATCAAAAATTAATTAAATTTTTTAAAAAATAATTAAAATTGGACTAATTAATTAAAAATTCAAAAAACATATTTTAAATTCATGAGAAATTATAAAAAAGTCTGAAAATTTATGGAAAAGTCCAGGAAAATATTCACAGCCTCAAGAAACTTCTGATCAGTTCCAGGTATATCCAATCATCCCTGAAAGTTAAGGTTGTGCCCCAGAACTCTGAAACAAGACGAACTACTTCATGAAATCCTAAAAAATTATCTTCCGGGAGTAGGGGGCTTGTGAAAATGGTAAAAATCGCAGCAAATCAAGGTTGTACGATTCCAACACATATCTTAAAGCTTCTACAGGTAGTTTAACCATAACGGGCCTCTTTAACAGGTCGGGGCCTTCTTCAGGCTCATATCAAGACATTGACCACTTTCAAACCCATTAAAAGCGACTATGCCCACTAGGAGAGACACCTACTCATGAGGGCTGTAAGTCAAATCTCTTATCCCCAAATTGGAGAATAACCGATCATATCTCTTGAAAGGAGAAGAATCAGATAGGAGATAACAAATTCATATCAATCTCCTAACTGTTTCTGAGGTTTATAAATACTCTCCTCCCTCCTCATTCAGAAGGTAATCAGTAAATCTATAATTTCTCTCTCAAACTATCTTTGTCTCTATGGTCTTAACTTGAGCGTTGGAGGGTCTGTCGCCGGGGTTATCTCTGATGTTTCAGACTTTTTGCAGATCCATCGACCGCGTCAGCAACTGTCGGATTCAGATCACGGTGTTCAATCAGCGATCTGAATATACTCTTGAGAGCTCTAACTACTTTTATGGCGACAATCTAAAGTTAGATTTTTAGTAATTTTCTTTAAAATATAAATTCACCATGTGTTTGCTTCCACACCAAAATATGCAGCAACACCTTCAATAAATTTGAAACTATAATAATAAATAAGGTCTTTTTCTTTTTTTTTTTGTAAATTCCGATTAATTGAATTGAAAGGTTAAAATCCTAGATCATAACTGGAAAACAAAAAGGGGATGTGAAAAGCAGTGAAATATCTGAACGAAAAGCCTATATATATAGGTTTTATTTAATAATTCCAAAATGCTTAAAGCACGAAATTAACTATTCCATAAATTAGCAATATAAACGATTTTTCCCCCCCAAACTGACCTAACTTTTTAAAAAAATTCTCAAACCGGCCCGACTCGCTATCTCAAAATAAACTCGCTATCTGAGATAGCGAGCGTTGGTTTTGGATTTTTTTAGTTTCTTTCTTGACCGAGACTCGCTGTCTCAAACAACGAGCATGTTTTAACCAAACTCGCTATTTGAGATAACGAGTGTTGATTGCGGCTGTCTATTGTGAAGGAGTCATATGTGTTTGGTTAAGGAACTAATTGATATTTGAATGTATAAAGCAACGTTGTTGAGTTCAGGGTGTGTGTATATCCTTGTTTATTGTGTTCATGTTTATTTATGTTTTGCTGGAAATTGATTGCATGGATTGAGTTGGAATGAGTGTTTTGGTGATGGAATAGAAGTTGAGTGTATGGAGTTGAGTTGTCTTTGAATTGGTGATGATTTGAGTTGTATGTTGTGTTTATATGAATGTAAATGTCAGATTGCAACTGCAGTTTTGTCTTGAAAATATTTGGCCTAAACTCGCCATCTAAAAAAGCGAGTTTGGTTCAAACTTTCTCGCTTTCTGAGAAAGCGAGTTTGGAAGTCTCTGGATATCTATCAACTCAAAACTCTCTATCTCAGATAGCCAGACACTTTGACCCAAACTCGCTATCTGAGATAGCCAGTCTTGAGCCTGATGCTCTTAGCAATATCCAGCCTCCAAACTCGCTTTCTCAGATAGTTCAAAATGATGTTGAAACAAATGGAAATTATCATAGTTCAAAATGAAACACATACAAACAACTAGAAAGTCCACATCACATAATAAAACAAATACAAATTACTATAAAGTCCACAAAACAAAGACGAACACATACAAACACATCAAAATTATACATGGTTGAACTGTTTTGAGATCCTCTAGCGAAACATAAATAAATATACAAACACATCGGAATTTTACATGGTTGAAGTGTGTTGGCTAGGGTTTATGGGTTATCGAAGAGAGAGAGTTGAGAGAAAGAGACAGAGGGAAGAAAGGAAACAGCGAGCCTGGGGTTTAAGAAAGCCTCAATCAACACTCGTTGTCTCAAACAGCAAGTTTAGTTAAAACAAGTTTGTTATTTGAGGTAGCGAGTCTTGGTTAAGGAAGAAACCAAAAAACCCAAAACCAACACTCGCTATTTCAAATAGCGAGTTTATTTTGAGATAGCGAGTTGGTCGGTTTGATATTTTTTTATAAAAGTGGGTCAGTTTGAAAAAACCTTTCAAAAAGGGGATCAGTTTGGGAAAAAATTCAATATAAACAGCACTTTAGCCGCACATAAAGTACGCGTACCCCAAAAGAGAAAAATTAGAAAAAGTATACAAGGAAAAAGGCGCGTATTGTACTATTGTGCGCCTTTTTTTAGAAGTGTTAAATTGTACCCTTTGAGCAATCTAATTTAACATTGACCGCCAATAACGACGAACCAGATATCTCAATCCAAGTAATATACGGATATCACGGGTGAGTGGATGACGTCATCGTATCCAGCTGGATTCTACTGTAGGAACTGCCGAATTGATTTGACTGGAGCATGGACTTTTGTCTCGCATTTTAAAGTAAAAAGGGGTTATCCCACATACTTCACTAACAAAATTTTCAATTCAAAATAAATCACTTACAAATATTTAATTTAATATAACTCACTTATAATATAAAATAAGTTGCTAATCTATTTTTTTAAAAAAAACATCCATAGTCGTAGAGGATCAAAATATGTATAAATAGATAAATGAATATAGTAAAATTACGTTTTGCTGCTATCATTGAATACTATTTTTTACATTTTTAAATTAAAATAATAACAGACGGTGCTTCATGTGTCGTCGGAAAAGAAAAAAAATTTAAAAACATTTTAAAACGGTGGGACGGCATATCATGTTCCGTCGGAGAAAAAAAAGATTATTTAAAAAGGTGCGACGGCACTTCAAGTGCCGTCCGAGGGAAAAATTCATCCTCGAAGTGCAAAAAAATTTACAAAAAATTATAAAAAATTACAAAAAAATTTCAGAAACTACGAAAAAATTACAAAAATTACAAAAATTACAAAACAATTACAAAAAATTGTAAATAACTACCTACAGGGTGGGACGGCACTTCAAGTGCCGTCCGAGGGAGAGATGGGTTTTTCTGGTTTTTTTTATTAGGAAATTAAATTTTTTTTTTGGAGAGACGGTCAAGTGCCGTCTGACCATTTAAAAAAAAAAAAAATTTGTGCGACGGCACTTGAAGTGCTGTCCGACCATTAAAAATATATATATTTTTTTTGCGACGGCACTTCAAGCTCCGTCTCTCATTTATCTATATTTCTCATATCCATTCTCATTTATAGTAATTTCCTATAGCGAAATATGCATAATATGCATATTTGGCCAATGACTGCAGCGCAGTTTTTGACCAAATATGCAAACGACTGTGGATGCTCTAACAAATATCTAATTTTATATATTTGTTAGGTATATACTATATACACCTTACAAATACAATTTTATATACTCTAACTTTAGCAACAAATATCTAATTTTATATAACGCACTCAAATATTTTTTGGGGTTACATCAAAATCAAAATTGTTAGTTAGCTATATGTAATTAGATACTTGTCAGTGAGATATATGAAATTGAAACATTTGTTAGTGATCTGTGTAGAAAATACCAAAGTAAAAAAAAAGCATACGCTTGTTATTGTAGTCCTGCCTGATATTTCCTCCTTATACAAACAGTACTTTTTTTAAAGAAAATCATATTAGTCATTGGTTAAATAATTTTAGTGTTTTGAATCTCGTTCTGTTAAAATATTATTAATGAAATGTAGGGGCTTTAGGCCCACCGTTAACATTGAAGAAGAAAAAAATTTCACTCGTGATTCTATATGTACATGCACTTTATACAACAGTAGAAAACTGAATTACTGATACTTAAAGATTTGGCATGGTTATTTGAAAGGGGAAAACATGTAGGTAACTAAAGAAGTAAAAGAGATGTAATGAATTTATGTAGGTTGAGAAAAAATAAAATAATGTAACGGATTTTACAAAAATAAATATTTGCCTTTTTGATTCATAAGAGAATCCACAGTCGTCATTGTTTAAATTATGCATAAATGGATAAATGCATATAGCATTTGGCTATTTTGCTGTAGTCGTCGAATGATATTTTTTGCCAATTTAATTTAAAATCATAAAAATCACGGATCAGACGGAGCTCGAAGTTGCGTCGGAGGGGAAAAAATAGTTTTTCATTGACAGGCAGAAGTTGAAGGGAAAAAAAAAACGCAACATGAAGTTGCGCCCGAGGATTGTGCAAGTGGAGGGACGCAACATGAAGTTGCGTCCGAGGGGTTTTGTCTTTTTTTTATTTGTAAAATTTTTTTTTTTTGGAGCGACGGAACTTGAAGTTGCGTCCGACGATTTAAAAATAATATTTTTTCAAGCAACGGAACTCGAAGTTGCGTCCTTTAAATTATACATAATTCGCATATCCGCTCTCATTTATAGCAATCTATTGTAGCAAAATATGCATATTTAGCAAACGGCTGCAGTGATATTTTTGAAAAAATATGCATATTATGCATTTTTAGCAAACGACTACAGATGCTCTAACATAATACTATCTATATATATTTATACCGTCCCTTGAATACACTACAATATGATGGAACGATAGTGGCGTTCTCTCATTATAGAAAGTCGCTTCTTACATTGCATATCTTTTTAATGCATTTGCTTAAAAAATTAAAAAATAGAGATAAATAATTGGCCAAAATTACAATTTGATCAAGTAACAGAAGCGAGTAACAGAAAATGATGGATTCAATTTACAAGAGAAATAACCCAAGTAAATGTCAAGGATATTGCTAAAGTTAGAGTATATAAAATTGTACTTTTAACGTGTATATACCTAACAAATATGTAAATATCATATACATCACACAGAAATATGTTATTTTATATTTATCTCTAATAATATGTGTCTCTTCTCACAGTAACATGTCTAATTAAAAGTACTCGCAATATATGAAAATAGTAGAAAATTATCTTGATGGGTATCAAGATAATAATCTTCGTTCTCATTGATAACTCTTTCTGATTTGAATAATTTAAAAATAGATGGAAAAAATTTGTGTCCAATAAGATTTGAACCTATACGAAAATATTCAGTTCTCTTTAATAGACTTGATGAAAAAAAGACTGAAATACCCTTCATTTACCATTTTATCTTTATCTTCGCACTTCTTGTAAACTCATTCAAATGTAATGGTAAACCCAACTGAAATATATCAAGTATTTCCAAAATTTATAGTACATCTTTGTAACTTCCTATTCTCACTCACAATTTTACCCAAATCCGTTGAATTACAAATACATGTAGTTAAAGAAAATATTTAGAGGTAAATAAAAATGAGGCTCACATTGTTATAAACAAATGTGAAAATACAGATTTATTAGGAATATACATGATACTAGTATATTTGTTAGGAGTATACATGATTACAATAAAGCCTAATCCTAATATGTGTAAAGCTTCCAGAGTAATTTTGCCTTTGACATACGTTTAGATCTAAATCACACTTTCTAAATCTGATTTAAATGTATACTTCGTAAGAAACCCCTTTCTGAAACTACACTTTTGTGGTGTGTAGGGTTGGCATTCGGGTCGAACGGGCCGGGCCGGGTCGGACCCGTCCGGATTGATGGCTGACATGGGCGGGTTCGGGTCGGATCGGAGGGTTAACCGGGCCGGGTCGAAGAGTGGAAATCGCAACCCGCCCCAACCCGTGAACCCTTTCAGGTCCAACCCGGGTCGGGTCGGGTCGGATCGCGGGTTGGCCCGGTTAGAGAGTTAACTATATGTGTATTTTTTTTTACTTAAAAAAAATTAATAATAATAATAAGATTGAAAATCGTTATAATAATAACATAAAAAATCATTTATTATAAGATTGAAAGAGTGAAATTGCCACAAAAAATGATATATTATTCATATGATTTCAAGTTATACAAGTTTCACAATTTGTAATAAGAATTAAAGATTTTCAACAAATTTGTTTTATACAATAACAAATTTCTTATATACAATTTCAATTTACTTCAATTTTCATAGTTTTAAATAACAAACAAAGATTTAATACAATTTTTTATCTATTTACAATTGTCTTCAATTTGTTGTTGTTGACTTATTGTTGTTGGTCTTGAATTCTTCATTTTGGTTACTATTGTTGTTGTTGTTGTTGTTCTTCCGGCGAGTTGCTCCCACTTGTGGACGTAAATAATATTTTTCCTTGTGTCCTATCTTCAGCCTTCATCCAGTCTTCTGTGCAAACGAGCATTTCTAATGATTGGGGCTAAAAGCAATTCCTGTAATCAGTTAGAATAAAAATGCTTTTTAGAGAAATCTAAGATTTAGATTCATTTTAATCCTGCCACTTGTAGAAAATGCACTTTCAGAAGCAACTGTAGAGACAGGAGGAGTTAGTAGATCTTTAGCCATATATTTAAGAATACTATAAGTGTGTTCATGGTCTTTTCACCATTGTAAAATATCTAGTAAAGAACTAAAAGACTCAGAATCTTGTTGGTTATACCAATTTAATTCATTTGGTTGATTAGTCCTAGGTATTTTTGATTAAATTTGTGCAAGTAAATTAAATGTTCTATCATCAAATTTACTCTTACCCTTACCTTTAGAAGTAGCAGAAGAAGAACTAACTAGAGAAGTTGTACTACTAGAAGCAAAAGATCTATCATAATAATCATACAAGTTATTTAATGTAGATTCAAATTTAACTAAAAAAGAAGCACAATAAATTTCAGAATCATCATCCCCAAGTAAATTAAAAAACATTTCAATCAAACTCTTCGTACCTTCTAATTTGATACAAGGATCCATAACATAGCAACACAATACAACATAGGAGGAGGATTAAAATACTTCAAAAATTTTGTGTATGCAGGTTTGACAATATCACCAACAAAAGCATCATCTAACATTTCTTTAAAAGTTTGCATCATAGTAACTATTGAAATAAAAATGCTACTAGAAGTAGATTCATATGATTTTGAAAATTGGAAAGTTGCGGTTTTAAAAGGTTCTAAAAATTTCAACAAAGATTCGGCAAAATACCAATCGGGGGGAGTCATTTCAAAATCTGGCATATTTTTTGCGATACAAAAATTATTTATACATGCTTTATATTTGGTAACACAATGTAATAAACCAAAAGTAGAGTTCCATCGGTGTTTAACATCCTTTGGAAATTTTCTAAAAGCTACATTTGAAATTCTACACCAATTTTTTCATTCTTGAAATACGGTGCCACTTAATGCAATAAAATGTACAAAATTTCTAATCTTAAGTGTATATGGATTGGTTATTTTTAATACATCTTGAACACATAAATTTAAAATATGACATGCTCATCTAACATAAAAAATATTGTCAGATGGAGGGTTTGCTATTTCAAAAATCCTAATTGATGCATTGTTTTTAGATGCATTATCAAAACTAATACACATAATTTTATTGCGAATATGAAAAATATCACAAATTTTTAAAATACGGTTTGCTATTTCAATGCCACTATGAGGATAGGGCAAAGCAGTAAGTGATATGATTCTTTTTTGAAGAATCCAATCATTGTCGATCTAATGACAGGTTATTCCCATTATTGAAATATTGTTGCAATCCGTCTAACAATCCGAAGTTAAACTAACTCTACAAGTTAAACTCCATAAAATTGCAATCAAAGCATCCTTCATTTCATTGTACATTTTAAAACAATCTGATTTGCAAGTATTTGTAGGGATTCTTCTAAATTAAGGGTTTAAGGCGGTTTGATTAAAATTTTTCAAGTCCCTACTATCGGGATTAGAAAATGGTAACTCTTTCTTTATTACTAATCGGGCTATTTTCCGACGAACAAGATCGGGATCATAAGGGTGGCTATCAACTAGACCGGTCCTAGGGTGAATTTTTTGTTGGTCGGGTAGGTCAACAAGAAGTTCTTTATGCACACTTAGGATGTGTCGCTTAATTGTACCCATGCCCTCACCTCTCTTCCATTTGAATTGCTTAGAACATATTTTACAAACTTTCAAACCTACACCTGGTGTATTTTCATCCGAAATATAATCATAAAATTTATGCCAATCACTACTTTTTCCTCTACTTTTCCTACCACTAGGGGGTTGTGTTGTTTCGGTTGGTTGTTGTTGTGGTTATTCTTCTAATTGTATGTCTCCTACAAACTCATTGTGTGTACCCCATTGTTGGGTAGGAGGATCATGGTACTCTTCGGTGGACTCAATATGTGGGACAATTGGTGACCTACGGAAAGTGCCAGTGGAATCTTGCCCACTTTGGCTACGACCACTACTGCGTGATCTAGACATGTTTATATGTAGTAGTGTATGTAAAAAAACTACACAATGTAGGGGCGATAAGTTACAAAAAAAAAAATCTAGAAAACACGAGGGTTGTGAGAGAAGATCAAAAAACTAACAAACAAACAAGATACCAAAAATTATAACTACAAAAAAAATAAAAATAGAAGAAGAGGGATATGAAATTTTGATACCGTTCACCGTGGATACTCGTATATAAAAAAAAATCGGTAAAAAAAAGAATAGAAGTAGAAGTAGAAATCCGAAATTGAAGACTCGAGGAGAGCTTTGAGGAGAGTTGAAGACTTGATCACTTGGAGTTGGAGGAGAGTTGAAGACTTGAAGACGTTGTTGAATTTTGAGTTTGATACGATTGGAATTTGATCGTGTATATGTCTTGCTACCTTATTTGTTCAATTGTTCACAAATTGAAATGAATTGAGTAATAATAGTAGAGAGAGTAAGAGAGTAATGTGTGACTTTTTTGTTTGAGTTTTGGGAGTATTTATAGGGTTAAAATAAAAAAAACACAAAAAAACACCAAAAATGGCTAGAAGAGCCGTTGCCAACAGCTTTGGTGAACAGTAGCGGTATTGCAACCGTTGGACCCGCGGGTCGAACATTTGACCCATATGGGTCAAACGGTTCGCAACCTGCGGGTCGACCCACGGGTTGGCGGACGGGTTGCCCTCTTTTTCGCGGGTTATTGGGCCAATTTATACGGGTTGGCTTCCTATTTTCGCGACTCGGGTCGACCCGTTGACGTTAACGGGTTCGACCCGAACCTGAACTGGGGTTTCGCGGGCCGGGTTAAATAGGCGGATCGCGGGCGGTTTGCGGGACGACCCAACCCGTTTACCATCCCTAGTGGTGTGTTTGTGTGTGCGTGTGTGGCAGGGGGGGATACTGGATCAGCAGTGGGGCAGAATACCAGGGTAGGGAGGGAGCGTCAGACACCACTCCGCGGGCACTTGCTAGTCGCTACTGCTTGGAATCCACAGACGAGATCATATCATACAATTATACAAATATTTACAGATCAACGATAAGGATTTTCCTTATAATACGTATTTCTTATTTGCACAGCACCCACCATTTTACCGACACCCAACCGAATAAGAAGACACTGCTCTTTGCGGTCACTTGTATACACCACTCTTACGCTCATGATTCATGAATGAAACAATGCTTAAAGATAAGATTTACCCACGCCACCTTCTGTTTACTCCACAGACAGTTCAGGATTCAAACCCTCACTACAACGGATCTGAAATTCCCCGGTATTTTTTTTGGGATTCCCTGGCATTTCTTTGGGGTTTCCTCGGCGTTTATAAACGTTGGGGTATCCCCTACCAGCGTTTTGAAAAATGCCACACCAAGCATCGGAGTTGCGCGTGTCAGGAAATGCTCATAGTCTACACCGGCGTTTGTAAAATGTCGGTATATATATATTATTTTACAAAAAAATAAAAACTTTTTTGTGAAAAAGATATCCGGCGTTTATAAAAACGCTGGGTAGTTTTTTTTTTTTAATGTTTGAATGAACTTGAGAGCTTAAACCTGGGAGCTTATATAAATCCATACATAATAATTTTCAGTAATTCATACAAAAAGTATGAAATCTTATACATTTATATAAAGAGTAAGAAATCTTATACAAAACTATACACAACCATCGTCACGTTGTTTACATTTATTCCCCTTGTATTGAACAATCAATTAATGTATGAAGAAATTTGATACAATGTTCTATTATATGTTTATCAATTTTGCAGGTATTAAACCATGGAATCAACAAATCAGTACTCAATGGTGCTCTAGAAGCAGCAATTTGCCGGAAGAAGAGAAAGCACAATTTGCATCGACTGACGCCCCAAAGCCTTCCAGATATGGAGCAAAGGACAAAGGATTGCATTAATTAGTAAGAAATACATATGTAAGAACATATAACTTACCTAATAATGAGTGAAATATATATACAATTGTAAATATGATATTGTCGTGTTTTTTGTAACCAATTGTGAAAAGTTTCAATACTGATAAAAGAAGAGATGAATAGGATAGCATTACTACATGCATGTATTAATACTGCAAAGGAAGTAACTGATGTTGGAAAATATTCTATGTGGGCTCACATATGTGACTAAATGTATAATTGCTATTTTAAAATCTAACCCAAATTAAAGTGATCTAATCAAGATTAATTAATGGGTTAAAAACATATAATTTAAAGTGTGATATAACACGTGTAGAGACCGTAAAGTAAATTTCTTATTTTGTGAGGGGCAAAATTGGAAATCAACAATTATCAATTAGGGTTATGGTCCCCTATATATACGTATCTTCTTGTTCCATCTGTCATCCTATCAACAGAAGAATAAAGACACGGTCTCTCATGGAAGTGTGTATCATATAGGAAGATCCAAACCCTCTGCGCAATCTCCATCAATGACTTCAGGTTAGTGCTTCCGCTTTTAATGTTCTTCTTCTTTTAATTTAGCAAATATCTATAGTTTTATGATTTAGAATTTTATATTAAAGCACTTTGCAACATGATTAAGATCTAGATTCATAGAAACATGTTTTAGGTTGTTATTAATGTTTTATGCATGTTCGTAAGTGTAGATAAAATTCCATCAACTGAGAGACCCAACTCTTCCCAACAATGATTCAATCTTAAAGCCTCTTTTATACCGATATATCAGTAGCAGTTCCTCCACTTTCCCCTATAAATTTAATCCACTATGTATAGGCTCATATAGAGTTGTTCAGTATCATTATAAGTATTAATAACAAAACTCAGTTTTGCTGAAACCTGAGATTAGCAGTTTGCAACCTCATGTTGTATTCATGTCCAAGTATGACCTCCAGATTGCAGCATTTAAATATGATTGAAAATTGATCATCATATGTGAAAACTAGTTTTGCAGGAACTTAAATCCGGAAGAATATATTGGATGCACGAACACAGACAGGAAAAAAAAAACCTCAACAATTAATAAAACAACCATATTCAACAATTTCATTATGCTTGTTGTTCGGGCATGAAATCTAAAACAATAGACGAAAATTGTTCTTCAACACATCTCAAGTATTTCAAAACATTTTACTATTACACGAAAAAAAGTCAATGACTCGTACCTCCTCTGATGATGATACAAATTACCCGCTAATGCTATAGACGTGTTTCTTACCACCTTGCAAGCTCCTTTAGTACTTGCCTACCAAACATATGATTAACTAAATGTGGATAACATTTGCTAACAGCATCCTTTACATATTGATAAACATGAGGCCTTTGCTTTCGCATACGCTAAAGATTATAAGTTAAACAATCGTAAGAGAAGAAATAAAATGAAGTTAATGTCAAGATAATAAGGGAGTGAGTTGCATGACAAACCTTTGCTTCCTTTGACCATTGCTTTCATAACATAATTCCCATAATCATGTTGCATAACTTCGACAATAACACTCCTTTTCACACAACTCCTTTTCACACAACTGTTTGATAATCTTCATAATTTCGTTGGAGCTAACATGCGTGCTTGCATTTAGACATGTCACGACCACATGACTACCAATTCTTTTGCTTTGAGAGAAGTACATAGCATCCCTGTAACCTTGCTAATATGTTTACAATCACATCTGGTTCATTTTTGCTCAACGCTTTTTGAACGACATAATTGCTAAAACAAGAATATGTAAGACTTTGTTTAATCGTGAAGGATGCAACTGTGAAGAACCATCGTAAATGACACATACCAGAAAGCATCTAGCAGGGGCGGATCCAGGATTGAAATGTGAGGGGGGCTGAAATTTTTTTTTGCACAAGATAACATGCAAAATATATATAAAGTTGTTATAGATACTAGAGAAGTAAAGTTGTTATATATACTAAATAGAATAGAGTTGAGCTTGGGCCCAAAAAAATAAATAGAAGGCTCAAATATATATGGGGTGGGCTTTAAAATATATTTGGGGTGGGCTTTAAATTTTTTTTTGGGGGGCTGAAGCATAAATTCACACTACTATACCAAAAAAAAAAAATACTACCAGATGTTGAATGTTGGGGGGGGGCTGTAGCATACCCTAGCCCCCCTGGATCCGCCCCTGGCATCTAGCGAGAGTTCTAAGGCATTCGCTATGATAGGGATCAGTAAGAGCTTCTTGGCGTCTCCACCAAAGTGGTCGATACATTGTTGCACTATATGAAAACCATGTTGATTTTATGAAAAGTTAAGCACATAACATATTATCGTACGCACCATATACTTATAATAAGAGGAAGTAATATTAGTCAACTAGTAGTAAAGAAGAATTTCTGGCAACTCATTATCGATAACATATGGTTACCTAGTTACTAAGGCATTACTATACACAAAAGATTGATATATGAGTTGCATCAAATAATAAGCAAAACAAGAGTTTAGGGTACTGCTATTAGCACCTCAAAACTGGTAAAACTAGTTTTCAGGGTGCTGTAGAAATGTAATCAAAAACCTGCTAGGGCTGGACATTCACAACACTAACCCATTATCAACCAAATATAAGAGGTTATGGATAACTGTGGAAGTTAGATGTCATGTATAAAAACTAAACTGAAATACTAGATTCCCACTATTTCTTTAAGGAATAATTCCTTGCAATGGTGAGTGCAACTAGCTCATTATCTCACTGTTTTGATAGCTCTATTTGGGAAAATTAATTTCTAATGTAGATTGCAGTTGGACTAATTAATAGCTTAAAAAATCAAGTTCTCTTAATTATCGACAAGTATTACATTGATGGGAACTTATCTAGAATGCTAATAATTAATCAATTGGTATTATTGGAGTAGAGAGATCTAAGACTATGAATGGTTGTCATCTAGTACTAGTCATGTAAAAATTAAGAGATGATTCGAACACAGAAAACATACCCCATTGAGAAGCCTCGATTGAACTTCAATCCTGGACATTACTATATTAGCAAAGCCTACATGGGCTCGGGCTGGAGGAAGCCAAGATATGTTTGTCCACTAAGTAAGAAGGCAATGAAAAGGGGTAGATCTTTGCTGGATTATAAGTTCCGTTGACTCTTAGTTTGGTGTGCACAAAATGTGTCTATAAATACTAACAAGTTTAAATTGAGTTGTTCAGGTTTTCAGGATCAAATAATATCAATAAGAGATTCAAGAATATTCAAAAAAGGAAAGTAATAAAGAAAGATTGCCAAATCAAGTAAAAGAATAATATATTCAAAAAGAGCACATGATTGATTAGTGTCCAAGAAATCTATCAAAACCAGTTGCTATCATTCTATATTTGTGAGATTTTATCTGTATTTAATTAATTGGTGATTGATTTGTTTTTGGTAAGAATATAAAGTGGATTCGTTATGAACAGCGCGATAACGGTCGACCGCACCTCATGACGGTTGACCGCATCGCAGTCGAATGCACTTCACAGTTACGTAAGAAGCAGTCGACCCTTCATCTCTCGACTTTACGTCAAAGAGATGAATAGCCGACTGCACCGTAAGTGTGGTCGAACCGAACTTTGCGTTGTTCACATTTTTTGAATGTATCGTTTCTATTTTTGATCGATACACTTCTTAGTCTATATATTTGGACGAACCCACTGTGTATTATTCACCTATTACTTCTGAGAAAAATCTTCTAAACTAATCTTTCAACAATCAATCCGAGTGTGTGTGATAACTATTTGTATTCTTCAGTCAGGATCATTAAAGATCTGGAGTTTTTTCTTTTTCTTCCACTTCGATGAGATTGACAGGACTTGTGTTAGAAGTCCCGTGGGTATAATAAGGTATCTCAGCCTGAATCTGAGAATCACTGTACAATGGTTTGAGTATAGTGGAATGCTTGTGGCGGAGAATTGCAACAAGTTGGTGGTGTGGACGTAGACCTGGGGGTCAAACCATGTTATATCGCTGCGTCACTTGTGTTATCTGTGTTTACTCTTCTTATCTCTTTTTATTTACTCTGCACTTTACTTTATTTTTTTTTTAACTCCGCACAATCACCCTATTCACCACCCCCCCCCCCCAGGGTAATTTACAAGTTCATTATCCAGTGATTCCTTACCGGTTTCCCCTAATATATATTGGTAGTCCCTTAACTCTCGCAGGTTGCAATAGTTCTAAGTTAAATTGAAAAAATTAAAATTATCAAATACACAAATTAACAAATACCACAAACCCTAATTATTCTACAACCCCAAATCCTAATTATTCTTCTCCCAATCCAAATTATCAAATTTACAAATTAACGAATTCTCAAATTCTCAAATTCGTACCTAGGTTTTGAGAAATGGAAGAAGATGATGGTGATCAGAGTGATGGCGCGAGGAACAGCAACGGGCACTGCAATGACAACGGTAAAGGTAAGGTGTCGGTACGGTGGTCGAGGGCTAGGGTTTGTGAGAAAAAGGTTTGTGTAGGCTAGGATGTGGTGGTCGGGGGCACGACATCGTGAGGGGGGCAGTGGGGGGAACGACGACGAAGGCCAGAGGTTGACGACGGCAAGGGAGGGGTGGGTGGGTTCGTGAGCGAGAGAGAGAGAGTGTGTGTGTGTGTGCGTGTGCGCGTGTGTGCGCGGAAAAGAGACAAAGGAATTAAAGTGAAAATTTGGGGGAGTGGGTATTTTAGTCTTTACCCCGATGTTTTCCTAAGAAACATTGGAGTACATAATTATACCCTAGCGTTGTATATGAAACGTCGGGGTATATAAATCTTTTTAGTTATCTTGAAAAATTACCCCGGCATTTTTGGAAAGCACCGAGGTAAAAACGCTGGGGAAGACTTAATTTATTGTAGGGCTTGGCATATTTTCCACTAAATTACATGACAGTTATTGGATCTATTACAGTTACAATATGCTTCGAGCCAATCTCCACTGCATATCTAAAACTAATCTTAAATTTGTAGTAGTTTGTCATAAGAATTTCTTTGTGAGTATACTATAGACTTTCAACCAGTATATCTACTTATTTACTGTTTAGCGTGTTGAGTTTATGTCTTGCATACTATTTGATGAGAAGAAAAGACTGGTGAAGCGAGAAGAGGATTCAAAGCGACGTTGGTCGAAGAAGAGAGTAGCAAGCAAAGATAACAATTGACAGTCAATCACAAGTGTCCTCTAGATGGACTTGGGTTCACTACAGTCGACCGCATATGTGTAGTAGTGGCTATGTGGGTCGGGTCGTGGTGATTCGTTTGAAGCCCAACTTTCTCTCCAAGTCAGATCATACGTCTTTCATCATAAGGTTATCTCTTCGGTACATCAGACAGTTATTGTATCAGGGTTAAACCTAGGATATCTTTAATCTTTATATACATTGTAACGACCTCCTTTGAAAGGTATGATAGAGTACTTCATTGTAGAGATTTTGAGGATTTTTTTATTGTAAACAGCAAGTATCTTCCAGTGATGTTTGAGAAATAGATAGGTTCTTGGTGAGAGTTGTTTAACTCTTGTATCTTCTCTAGTTGAATATCATCTAGGTTATTTCTCTCCCAGATTAGGGTTTACCCAAACTGGGACAAAATTGTGTACTTTGTGGTTGGTTTGATCTACTATTTGCTTGGTAGTTTGTTCATAGTGATCGTGTCGTAAAACTCAACATGAAATCCTAACAATTGGTATCAGAGCATTAGGTTGCAAAAAGGGGTTGCTCGAGTTCCTTGGAGATGACAAATCTGTTCACGGAGATCGAGCAGTTTAACGGTAATATCAACTTTAATTTCTAAAATGTGGACATGCATGACGCATCGGTTCAACATGGCTTGGATATAGCCCTATAAGGACATAACAGGAGACCAGCGGCATAAAGCATGAGAAATGGGAGGATATTTGATCAGAAGCATTGGGTTCAATTCGTCTGTTATTGATGAGCGAAGTTAGGTACAGGAGAAGCATGGCGAATCTATGGGCGAGACTCAGAACTGACTACTCGGAATCGTCGTCACATGATCGGATGTACTGGAAGAGAAAACTGTGGTGTTTCTCAATGAAGGTAGGTACCACTCTTCAAGATCATGTAGTGGATTTCAATACAGAGTTATCTGAATTGTGGACAATGAACGTAGATGATCTTAAAGTTTCCAACTTGATATATTCACTGCCAAATTTATCCATCTTAATAATCACCATGCTAGTTGGGAAATCTACCAAGGAGGAGTTTTCAGTAGCATGTGTGATCGAATGCTTGGAGGAGGATACACCTAGGAAGGACAAACAGAAATCAACATCTACTTCTTTCAGTTGTTTTGCGGTGGATAGTACTTCAATTGGAAGGGAAAGTGCACATAATGGTGGGGTCCGTTTCCACTACTGCAGAGAGATTCAGCCTTACAAGAGAGATTATTGCAAGTAGTTGAATTGGAGGGGTGCCAACATAGTCAGCGCAGCTAAATCATGTGATAACTTAGCCTGTCTTCTTGTTTTAAGTTTTTTAAATGTGGATTCTTACTGGTGTTTTGATTCGAGTAGCTATTCTCATATTTGCTCTGAGAGGGCGATATTTTATACTTGCAAGTCTACAAAAGATCGTTGTGTGAGAATGATGATTGGTGAGATTTGTGATGTAGTGGGTGAGGGAACAATAGAGTCGGAGATGCCAGACGATAAGGGGTACACACTAGAGAAGGACATGCATCTTCCTTTGTTGAAATGGTACCTGATATCTAGGAGAACTCTGGAAGCACAAGGCTGTAGGTACACAACTCGATGTAGAGTTCTATCAGTTTAGGAAAGTCGTCGTATGGTGATGAAGGGATGAATGGGTATTGGGCAAAACCAACACAACCTCTATCAGCTTTGTAGGAACAGAAAACCTTGTGCAAGTGATTTGAAGCCCTGCGTTCCTAAAGCATTATATAGTTCACCACCACTAGAATTACCAAAGCGAGAATACGACGTTCGAATATCGTCAGGAGGTGGAGAATGCCTTAGATAAGGTGTTCGTGTGGAGGGTGGCGCCTTCTGTTGGGTTTATGTCTTGCATACTTGGGTTAAATGTGAAGAGATGACGATGAAGAAAGAAAAGATTGAAGTGTCATTGGTGGAAGACAAGAGCAGTAGCAGGCAAACAGAGGCAGCAGCAGAAATAGTAGACATGTCACTCGACTGCGTGCTGTCTGTTTTGAGTCGACCGATAGCGGCGGCAGTAACTGTTTGGATCGGGCCTGAGTGATCTGCTTTTGAGCACATCTTCTACTCCAAGTTAGATTGCACTGATCCTATCGTGTGGCTGTCTCTTCAGGATATATTGGACGGTTATTGTATTAAGACTAAACTTAGGGTTTCTTTATATCTCTATATAATGTAATTGCCTTCATGAAGAGAGAAAGTACTTCATTGAGAGTTCTCCATTGTAAACAACATAGTATCTTCTAGTAAGGCTTGAGAGATAAATAGTTTTCTTGGTGAGAGAGTTTGTAACTCTTATAATCTTCTCTAGTTGAATAATATCTTATTTATTTTCCCTCAGATCAGGTTTACCCAAACCGAGACAAACATTGTGTTGCTTTGTGTGTTTGGTTTGATCTACTTGTTTAATTGTTAATTGAATGGTTATCGCTTCTCGCTACTACAGCTCGACTTCACTGCGTCAAAAAACTAATAACTAGTATCAGAGCTTTGGCTGACGAGTTTCTTGGTGAAGATGACAAGTAAGAGCTACGTGAAGATCAAGCATTTCGACGAGATGATCAACTTTAACCTCTAGAAGTTGGACATGTACGACATATTGGTTCAAGAAGGCTTGTATCTAGCCTTAAAAGTAGATAAAGGAACGTCGTCCGACATGAAGCAGGAGATGTGGGATGAGATTTGTCTAAGAGCCTTAAGTTTAATGTGATTGTCACTGGCAGACGAGGTAAAATGCAACTTCCTCAAGGAGAAGGGTGCTGCGAGTATGTAGGCAAGACTCATAACTAGCTACTTGGGATTGTCGTTATAGGATTGAATGTACTGAAAGAGAAAACTATTTCGTTTCTCAATGAAAGAATATACATATCTTCAAGATCATATTACGAAGTTCAATAAGGTGTTATTTGAATTGAGGGAGATAAACATAAATGGTCAAATAGTAAAGGATAAAGTTTTCAAATTGATATATTCACTACCAGATTCGTACAAGCGTTTGATAACTATTATGCTACATGGAAAATCTGTCAAGGAAAGTCTTTCGGTGGCCGGTGTGATCAAAGACTTGAAGGAAGACCAACTTAGGAATGAGACTCATAAATCAATGTCTACTTACAATAATTGCTTAGCAGTGGAAGATCCTTCAATTGAAAGGGAAAGTGCTCATAAAAGTGTGATTCGTTGCCGATATTGCAAGAGAATTGGGCAGTACAAGAGAAATTGTCGCAAATTGTTGAAGTAGAAGAGCATCAATGTTGTTGGTGCCACTGAATTTGGTGAAAATTTCGATCGTCTTTTTATTTCAAATTCTTTGGATGTGAATTTTGGTTGGTTTCATGATTCAGGTAGTTCTTCTCATATTTTTTCTGAGATGGAGAAGTTTTCTACTTGCAAGTCTACAACAGGGCATTGTGTGAAAACGGGACTGGTGAAATTTGTGAAGTAGTGGTGAGAAAATAGTTGAGTTGAAGATGCCAGATAGAAATATGTACACTCTAAAGGAATTCATGCATATCCCTCTACTAAAACAGAATCTGATATCATTGGAAACTCTGGAAGTACATGGCTGCAAGTACACAACTCGATGTGGAGTCATGTTTTGGGAAAGTCATCATAAGGTGATGAAGGGAAAGAGGGGTGTTGGGCCAGGCCAGTACAACATCTACAAGCTTTGTGGGAAGAGAATATCTTGTGCAAGTGTTTCTATGTCACTTGTTCCTAAAGCGTCATCTAATATGTTGCCACTAGAATCATCAAAGCGAGGCTACAACGTTCGTATATCATCGAGAGGTAGAGAGTGTCTCGGGGTAGGTGGAGTTCGTGCAGAGAGTGGCACATCCATGTTAATGCCTACATGAGTGTCCCCTTGAGGGGCATACTGATTGGTGAAATAAGGTAAAAGACAAATTCAATTAGTTGAAGAAGCCACTGAACTGAATTCGTTTACAGGTAGAAAAAAGAAAGAGTCTAGAGGCGATCAGGCACACAGTATTGATAGCCTGAGTATGCAATCCAATGTGGAGATTGTTGGATTTATTTCTTGCATACTTGGGTTTGATGTGAATAGAAGACGATGAAGCGAGAAGAGGTGCGTCGTTGGTTGAAGAAAAAGAGCAGCAACATCAAGCAAATAGAGGTAGCAGCAGCAGCAATCGGCATGTCAGTATACTTGCCTCCCGACCGGTTGCTCTCTGTTTTGAGTTGATGCAGCAGCTCTTTGGATCGGGTCGGTTCAGGTCTGGGTGATCTGTTTTGAGCCCATCTTCTATTCCATATTAGATTGTACGGCTCCTATCGGGTGGCTCTCTCTTCAGGATGTATCAGAGAGTCATTGCATCAAGACTAAACTTAGGATTTCTCTAGATCTTTATATATTGTAATAGACTCAACTGAGAGAGAAAGTACTTCATTGAGAGTTCTCCATTATATACATCAAATTATCTTTTAGTGAGACTTGAGAGATAGATAAGTTCTTGCCCCCCCCCCCCGGATTAGGTTAGCCCGAACCGAGACAAACATTGTGCGTTTTGAAGTTTGGTTTGATTTACTTATTTGATTGTTCATTGGATCGGTTATTGCTTCTCGCTCCTAAAGCTCCACTACGTTGTGCCAAATTCTTAATACCTTCATGTTGACACCTACTGGGGTATGCCCTTGAAGGGGGCATTAAAATATATAGAGTTGGATTCAACTAGTAGAGAAAGTCACTAAACCGGGTTGTTTGCAAGAGGAAAGGAAAAGAGTTTAGAAGCGTTTAAATCACACAGGTGTGGAAGCATGAATATGCAATCCAATGTGAAGATTGCTGAGTTTATGTCTTGCATACTATATTCGATAAGAAGAGAAGACGGACAAAGTGAGAAGAGGATTCGAAGCAATGTTGGACAAAGAAGGGAGCAGCAGCAAAGAAGCAAGCATAGACAGTAGTTTATAGTTGACTGTCCATACCATATGGACAGTCGATCGCAAGTGACCTCTGGATGGACTTGGGTTCACTGCAGTCGACTGCCACTTTGGGCAATCGACTGCATCTGTGCAGCAGCAGCTATATGGGTTGGGTCTTGGTGATTCGTTTAAAGCCCAACTTTCTCTCCAAGTTAGATCGTACGGCTCTCATCTTGTGGTTATTTCTTTAGAAACATTGGATGTTTATTGTATCAAGGTTAAATATAGGGTTTCTCTAGATCTTTATATATACATTGTAACATCCTCCTTTAAGAGGTGAAAGAGAGTACTTCATTATAGAGAGTTTGAGAGTTTTCCATCGTGAACAGTAAGTATTTTTCAGTGAGACTTAAGAGATAGATAGGTTCTTGGTGAGAGTGAATGTAGCTCTTGTATCTTCTCTAGTTGAATATCATCTCGGCTATTTCTCCCCCAGGATTCGCCCAAACCGATACAAAATTGTGTGTTTGGTATTTATGATCTACTGTTTGCTTCGTGATTTGTTCATAGTGATCATGCCGCAAAACTCAGTAACGAATTCCTAACATAGTATGCACGAATTTGTACATATAAAATCTAAGAAAAAATAAATACATTACGCAAACAGATAATTATTTTTTCTTTAAAATTACACAACCGTCATTCGATCATTGTTTCTTCTATTAAACCCTCCTGCTGCTAGGATTGGAGCTCTACCATGTAACAAAAGTTGGCTTTTATGTTTTATCATTCTCTACCATGCAACAACAAAATTTAAAGTTTTTGAGTAAAATATTATATTCATAATCATGCAAACTATCTTATTTCCACCAAATTATTTTCTGCCGTAGTAAATTGAGTCATTTTAACTGTATTAGTTGCATCAAAAATACGATTCACAAGTTGCATCAAAAATAGCAATGCTACTATTCTTGAAAAAGAATGACAAATATATGGTCCCACAAGTTCTTCTGATCGTGCGATGATTCAAATTTCTTATCTTCCTTGCATAAGAGTAAATACATACTACCAATCATTTCTCTCTCTATATATATATTAGGTTTACCTATGGCACGTCTTCAAAACGGTGCACATTGTTTGATCATATAAAATAGTTTTGGATGTCCAACAAATTAATTGAAGTAGCAAATATATTATATGAGAAATTTTTGGGGGTCCAGCAAAAAATATATTATATGATTTTTTTGATTTTTTTTTTTTGAATTATTTTAAAAATTTTTAAAGTTTTATTTTTTTTAGTTTTTTAATTTTTAATTTTTTTAAAAATTTTTAAAATTTTTAATTTTTTGAATAGAAGAGGGAGAGAGGGAGAGAGAGACAAAATTTAAATAAATATAGGAGTTGTTTTGGGTAGGAGATTTGAATTTGAGTTTTGGGAGAAAACTTTTGGGGAAAAAAATATGTTTTGTGAGGTTAGATGTGGACCTTTAATTTTTTAGGAGATTGAAGAAGAGCCACTTGATAGCTTTCTTTGTAATTTATTATATAGATATTCAAATCATTTAAATTTCATTTGTCCATCCATTGAAGTGTTAAGAAAATATATGACAGAAAATCGTTGTTTTTTATAGTCACGTCATGAGTAGGCAAATAAATTTCAAGTGATTTGATTTTATATATTTAGACTAATTTATATGTGTAGTTCAATGTGAACGGTTCAGATCGTCGATATGAAGCCGGGAATGCCGAGTTCACACGAAGGCCTAGTGCACACGGAGGCCTATATATGATTAAGAACATATATATATATATATATATATATATATATATATATATATATATATATATATATATATATATTGTTGGATCCTGTAGACGAGACAACAAACACTAGAGGGGGGGTGACACTAGAGGGGGGGTGAATAGTGTTAATTAAAAACTGCGGAAATTTTCTTCGGTGCAGTCGACTTGGTTGTGAACCAATCGACTGATATGACCAAATAAAAGCAAAAACAACAACTCTGTGCAGTCGACTTAAAGATGAGACAGGCAACTGAAGACACAGTTAAAATACAACTAATACGAGACTGACCAGTCGACTGAAAAAGCAAGGAGTCGACTGTCCAGACAAGTTTCACAGAACTTAAAGTAAACAAAAAGTAAATGCAAGATCAAGAGACCAATCACAGAGTACACAAGATATATCCTGGTTCGGTCTTCCGACCTACATCCAGTTCCCAAGCAACCCACTTGAGATTTCCACTATTCTTGAAAAATAAGTTTACAAGAATATCCTACGGCGCTAAGACAACAACCTTGTCTAACCCGTAGTCCTTTCTCTCAACCAGAGAAAGTAGACCCACTCTACTACCAAGAGTGAAACAAACCGACTCTACACCCTAGAGTCTAACTCTCCAACCGAGAGCAAAAAGAAACAATAAAAATCTTACAGTCAACCTATAGCCTTGTTGGTGTTATGTGTTGTAGAACGTGGCTAAACAAGGTTGACTTCTATACCCAGTCCAGAACGAAATCGTTGTTATACTGGACTGACTGTAGAGAACCAGAGATTTTAAACTTGAAAGCTTTTTCTCACTTTTCACTTTAGAATTTCTCAAAGAATGCTCGGATTTATTAGAAAGTATGTTAAGATCTTTTTTCAGTGAGATCTGAACTCTATTTATAGAGTTAGATCTCCTGGACATTGGGAGACAGTTATTCCAACTATCAACCAATGGATCTTAAAGCTTTGATTTTGAAAAATCAATTTTGAAAACAGAAAACGGTCAAAAGCACTCGAACAGTCGACTGGGTTGCCATATGAGTCGACTGGTCAGAGTTTGAATAAATTTAAACAGTTTTGTACTGCCAGTCGACTGCCAGAGGCATCAGTCGACTGGTACTCAACAGTTAAATTACTTCAAACTGTTTTGACTCTTTTTGATGTTTTTGAAAAACACACATTATAAAATAGTGAGTGTATGTGTGTGTGACAAGGCTTTACAATCATACTAAGACCCAACAAAAGTAAAAATACAATGTTTACAAGACATGACAGTTTGACACATTTGAGCTTGAGTCTTGAGTCTTGAGTCTTGAGTGAAGCTTTGGCCATTATTTTTTATCTGGAGCTTTTGTGCTTGATCATTTGTTCAGCTGTATAATAGTAGGTCCTTTGTGTATCACACATGTAAGTTTAGCATAGATACATGTGCAGTGTGTTGTGATCATCAAAATCAAGAATCAACATTCTCCCCCTTTTTGATGATGACAACACAATAGCTGATAATAACAGAAAATATACAAGCATAGTAATGATATGCTCCCCCTATTAAAAACACATCATGCATACAGAAAAATGTATCATAAAGTATGTATCAGTCGACTTAACAATAGATCAGGCGGCTGATCAGACTAAAATAAAAATACATAGTAGAATCACGGATGCAGTAATATCAGTCGACTGATATGCTTGTAGCCAGTCGACTGACCAGAGAAATACTTCAATACACAAAAATATAACCAAACACAGAAAACACATACATACACATAAGAGGATATCTCCCCCCCTTTGTCATCAACAAAAACACAGAATAAACAGTCTTTTGCATTAAAAACACAGAAATAAACTAAGAAATGTCTCATACACAAATAAGTTTATTAATACAAAGAAAAATCAGTGTTCTAAAAAGCGGCCTAGGCGGCCGCCTAAGCGGTGCCTAGGCGCTAGGCGGCCCTCCAACGCCTCGCCTAGGGGCTAGGCATTTAAGAAAATTGGTCAATGGTTCTAGGCGGTTAAAAGCGGGTCTAGGCGGCGCGTAATCGGTGTAAGCGGGTCTGGGCGGGCTAGACGCTTAGGACTTAATTATTAAAAATAAAAGGGACCCAACTTATTCCAACCCGACCCGCTCTAATACACTCAAACCCCTAAAACTTCTCTTTCTCCTCTAAATACCGTAAAAAAACTCCAAATCAATTCTATTCTCTAAATCCCTAATTCCTCTTCTCTAAAACCCCCAAATCACCTCCTCCGCCACCCTCCTCGCAGTCGGAGGCTCGCAGCTCGCAACGTGCTTCAACTTCGACCTCCTTCGCCTCCCTCCTCGCAGTCGTTGCCTGCAGTCGTCAACACAACCTCCTCCGCCTCCCTCCTCGCAGTTGCAGCTCTCACTCACTTTGTCACTCAGTTGTCAAAACCTCCTCCTCCACCTCCCTCCTTGCAGTCGCAGCTCGCTTCAACTTCAACTTCAACCGACGTCAACACAACCTCTCTCCTCTCTTCAGCTTCAAAGTCAAGTCGTTAACACAACCACACACTGCCTCCCGCCTTGCTTCACCTCCGACGTCAACACTACGTCCTCCTCTTCTTTCTCAAACTTCTCCTGACGCAACCCTCCTCCATCCCCCGACTCATGCCTCCCGCTTCCCCCACACTGTTTGCTCTTTGGACTGGAACAGCCGAACAAGTAATCTCCACTAATGATCTTCGTCATAGATTAATACTAGTCTAATAGATGAGTATAGGACTATAAAAAAAAAGAAAAAGACTAATAATAATACACCAATTCGATTTTGTAAAGTTCATCCTGCAATTGCAAGGAGAAACATCAAGAGTAAGAATTGGTAACAACAAAACAAAACAAAATGAAAAAATATATAAATAAATAAATAAATAAATATATAATATATAAATAAAACCGCCTAGCACCCAGCTGCTTAAGCTCCGCTTACAAGGCCTAGGCGCTAGGCACCCATCGGCCGCCCGACTACCGACTAACGACTTTTAGAACATTGAGAAAAATAGAAAATTACATAATAGAGAAAAATAAAGTCTTCAATTGTCCTTGTCTGAGTCTTCATCAGCAGCATGAGAAGGAGGAGGAAATTGAGAAGTGAAAAGATCGGTTAGGTGATCAATTTTGGAATCAAGGGTGTGAATCTGAGAATCAACAGTCTCCGAATGTTTCATAAGATAATTGACACATTCATAAAGAGATGCTGGATCCTCATAGTTAGCACGAGGAAGAGATGAACTAGAAGAGGCAGAAGGTCTAGAAGGTCTAGCAGTAGAAGCCAAAGGAACTTGAGAAAGAGGAGGAGACCTAGGGGTTGTGCTAGGAGCAGGATCAAGAAGCTTCATACGTGCTAAACTAGCACGATCAAAGCATTCATACTGCTTAACAACATTGGTCTCGGAATCGAGATCAATATCATAAGCTGTAAAGACCCTGGTTAGGAGACCTCCAAAGGGTAGGAAATGAGTATGATGCTGTTGAAGTTTAGAAAAAATGACACGACCCCAATTAATAGCTATTTTACCAAAAATGGCATAAACAGCTTGTTGCAATTCCATCGAATACTGATCATAACTTCCCTTTTTGGGAAGGATGTTATAAGCAAGTATTCTAGCAACTAGTTTGGCAACATGTGTTATATTTTTGCTAGTCATTGGGGGTCCTTGATTGGGTAAAAACATTTTAGATATGATAGAAAAATCATCAAGAACTATGTCACCTAAATCAAGTCCCTCGTCATCAATACCCATTACTTGATTGATTCTCTCGGGTGTGAGAGCGATCTTGGTATTTTTGACTGAAGAACGAATCACAACATTTCCATCTCTTAATTGGACAACTCTCATATTTGTATAAAAGAGATAGATTAGTTGTGGGTAATAATCGGGTTGATTAACAAGAGAAAGATATTCATAGAGGCTACAATTTTGGAATAGGGGAACAAGATTAAACCAATCCAAATCACCAAAGTCAACAAAACGACCCGGAAATATAGTAATGCTACACATTAAAAACCAACGTTCCAAAAGATCCGGACTCAACAAGTACTGTGAGTAATCTTGAGAGGAACTAGCCTCATGAGATCTCTTAGATCGTTTAGGAGCCATAACAAAAAGAATAGGAGGGATTTTACCAAAGAAAGGGAGAAAGAGCAGCACGGATTCGAGCAACAGCAGCCGGATGAGTCGACTACACCTTCTTCTCAGATTAGGGTTTTGAGATTTTGGAAAAAAAAACTGAGATCGGTAAAAGTGAAGAAGTGGGCGGTGAAAAGGGGTTTTTAACCGAAGATGGAAGGCTGAGATTGAGAGAATAGAGATCGACGGCTATTATAAGAGGTCACGGGTGAAAAAAGAGATGAGATTTTTATCTCAAAAGCTGCGATGAATCGTCGCTGAAGACATTTGAACTCGCGACAGTCGACTGGTAGGGTATATCAGTCGACTTAGTCGAGAAGAGACTAAATTTTTTATATCTGCTGATCAGTCGACTGGTTTAAAGATCAGGCGACTGGTCAGAGAACAAAATAGATATATATATGAAAATACAGTACAGTCGACTTATTCAAGAACACAGTCGACTTAACAGAGAAAAATTTTTTTTTAACAAATGTCAAGAAAATTACATATTCCTAGTTCTCTTCTTAAGTTAATAAAATTATCTTCTTTAAGGGGTTTGGTAAATATGTCTGCTACTTGTTTATCAGTAGAGATAAAGTCTAAAGATATATCTCCTTTTAAAACATGATCACGTAGAAAATGATGTCGAATATCAATATGTTTCGTACGTGAATGTTGAATCGGATTTTTAGATAAATTAATTGCACTGGTATTGTCACACATAATTGAAGATTTTTCAAATGAAATACCATAATCTAATAAAGTTTGTTTCATCCACAAGATTTGTGCACATGCCAAACTTGCAGCGATATACTCAGCTTTTGTAGTTGATAGGGATACGGAATTTTGCTTTTTACTGCACCAAGAAACTAGTGAATGTCCCAAAAAGTGACATGTCCCACTAGTACCCTTGCGATCAGGTTTACTTCTAGCAAAATCAGCATCGCTATATGACAAAAGTTGAAAATTATCGGTGCGTGGATAAAATAAACCATATTCAGATGTGCCTTTAATATATCTTAAAATTCGTTTCACTGCTTTTAAATGAGACTCTTTAGGACTAGATTAATATCTAGCACATAAACATACGCTGAACATAATATCTGGTCTACTTGCGGTAATATATAAGAGTGAACCAATCATACCTCGATAGAGTTTTTGATCAACACTCTTACCTAATATATCTTTGTCAAGGATAGTAGTAGTAGCCATAGGTGTGGATTTACTACTAGTATTATCCATGTTAAATCGTTTGAGTAATTCCTTTGCATATTTACCTTGATTAATAAATATGCTATTTGAGGACTGTTTAATTTGAAGTCCAAGGAATTAATTGAGTTCACCCATGTGACTCATCTCAAACTCGTTTTTCATGGTGTTAGCAAACTCTTGACATAGATTATTATTAGTAGATCCAAAGATTATATCATCAATATATATTTGTATGATTAAGATATCATTCTTAACTCTTTTAATAAACAAGGTAGTGTCTACTTTATCTATTTCAAATCATGTTTCTAAAAGAAAAGTTTTCAGACGATCATACCAAGCACGAGGTGCTTGTTTAAGACCGTATAAAGCCTTTTTCAATTTATAAACATGATCTGGAAATTGTTCATGTTCAAAACCTGATGGTTGTTTAACATAAACATTGTCTTTAATAAACTCATTAAGAAAAGCACTTTTAACATCCATTTGATAAAGTATAAAATTCATGAAACAAGCAAAAGATAATAAAATACGAATTGATTCTAGTCTAGCAACATGAGCATATGTTTCATCAAAATCTATACCTTCATCTTGATTATACCATTGAGCAACTAATCTAGCTTTGTTCCTTACAACTTGTCCTGATTCATCTAACTTATTCTTGAATACCCATTTGGTACCAATAATAGTCTGATCAGAAGGTCGTGAAACTAAATCCCATACATCATTTCTTATAAATTGGTTTAATTCATCTTGCATGGCATTCATCCAAAATTCATTCTCACGAGTTTCTTGTATATTTTTCGGTTCAAAATCCGACAAGAATGCAGTATGAGAAATCATATTAATATGTGAACGTGTCTGAATACCATGGGAGATGTCACCAATTATTAAGTCATGAGGATGATCTTTAACTTCAACAAATGATTTTGGTAAAGTTGAAGATATCACAATAGGATCAGTCGACTTGACAGGTTCTTCAGTCGACTGCTTTACATCAGTCGACTGGGAGTCCTTATCAGTCGACTTATCAGCCAGACTAGTTTGTTCTAAAGATTTAATCACATTATTTAAAGGTGATGCATCAGTTTCATCATCTTTATTTAAAGTTGATGAAGGCAGAGATTCATCGAATGTAACATGCATTGACTCTTCAATAGTCATTGTAGACTTATTGAAAATTCTATATGCTTTACTCCTATTTGAGTATCCTAAAAAGATACCCTCATTAGATCTAGGATCAAATTTGTCTAAATTATCTTTTGTGTTCAGAATAAAACACTTACAACCAAATGTTTTAAAGTAAGAGACTTTAGGAATTTTATTATAAAACAACTCATAACAAGTCTTCTTTAGCTTAGGTCTTATAAGAATCCTATTTAAAACATAACAAGCTGTAGCAACAGCTTCAGCCCAAAAGTGCTTTGGTAAATTGCTTTCAACAAGCATAGTACGTGCACATTCTTGCAAAGTCCTATTCTTCCTTTCAACCACTCCATTTTGTGGTGAAGCTCTAGGAAATGCAAATGAATGTGTTATACCATTCTTGTTGCAGTATTCTGTAAATGTTTCATTCTCAAATTCTCCACCATGATCACTTCTAATAGTGACTATAGTTAGAGATCTTTGATTTTGAATACGTTTACAAAAATTTGCAAATTCATCAAAAGCATCATTTTCATGTTTTAAAAAGAATGTCCAAGTGAATCTTGAAAAATCATCTACTAAAACAAATACATATCTACTTTTATTTAAAGAAGCAACTCTAGTAGGGCCAAATAAATCCATATGAATTAATTCGAGCGGCCTACTAGTAGAAATTACTTCTTTTGTTTTAAAAGTGGATTTGATTTGTTTTCCTAGTTGATATGCATTACATAACATATCCTTTTTAAAGGATAGTTTTGGCAGTCCTTTAACTAGGTTATACTTAGATAATTTTGAGAGATTCTTCATGTTCACATGTCCAAATCTTCTATGCCATAGCCAAGATTCATTGTTAGAGGCTATTAAACAAAAATCATTTAAAAAATTCAATTGCATTCAAACACAATTCATAAATATTATTTTTACGAAAACCTTGAAAAATGATATTTTGCATAGTAGAGTCATAAATCAAACATGCATCTTTTTTAAATAAAATTTTATACCCTTTATCACACAATTGACTAATACTTAATAGATTATGCTTTAAACCACTAACTAACAATACATTTTCTATGGTTGGGTTAGAATTTTTACCGACTATGCCGATTCCTATGACTTTGCCTTTGTTGTTATCACCAAAGGTAACTGTTCCTCCATCTATGCTTTGGATGGTGGATAGAAGGTTGGCATGTCCTGTCATATGTTTTGAACATCCGCTGTCAAGTATCCAGCGGTCTTTCTTGGGTACCTATAAAAAATTTAAGGTAAATATGGTACCCTTTTTATTGGGTCCAAAACATATTAGTTTGGGGGAAACCAAACCCATGAAGAGTTTGATTTTCCTCCATAAGCAGGAATATAGTTAATAGAATCACATACAATTAAAACATATGAATTAATATACGCAATTCTATCATTCTGATTTAAGCTGACTGGAACCCATACAAACTTGTTCTGTCCAGTCGACTTAACAGTGTCCTTCAGTCGACTGCTAGTGTGAGTCAGTCGACTGGATGATACACTAGGTCGACTTATATGAGGTTTTGATCTTGTTGAAATAAGATTCAATTCCTCTGGACAGACGACTGGTAGATTGGCTCAGTCGACTTAACCGAACATTAGACTTGCTTTTATCACTAACATTTACAGCCTTAGGCTTTTCAAAAAATTCATATAACTTGTGTGTAACACTAGAAATAGATGCTAATTTATTTCTACTAGTGTTTTTAGCAGAAGATTCTTTTACAGAAGAATTTTTAAAACCAAGACCGTATTTTTGACTAGACTTTACTTGATGGTGAAGGACATCATTTAAATTCTCTTTGCCTTTGTTAAACTTAGATACGTTCTTTGATATCTCTTCATAATTCTTTTTGAGAGATTCAAGATCAGTATCTAAACTTGCAATGCGAGAATTTAAAGATTTCACTTCCTTATCAAGGTTAAGATTTTCTTGAGAAAGTGTTTGATTAACTTTCTCTAGACTCTTAACTCTAATCTTTTCTTTTTTCAATTCTTGAAATATTTCATTAAAGGCATCAAGTAAATCTTCTGATTCGTAGTCATTACTTACAAGATCTTGTGAAGTCATGAAGCACATGTTTGCCACTTCATTGTTTTCATCCGTTTCTTCTTCGGAAGACGAATCACTATCATCCCATGTTGCTTGATAGGCCTTCTTGTTCTTGGCAAACTTATTCTTTGAGTATTTGTCCTTCTTGAAGTTGGATGATTTTTCCTTGTTCTTTGCATTTTCTAAGGGACAATCCTTCTTCATGTGACATATTTTATTGCACCTGAAACAAGTAGGAGGGTCATTAGAATCTCTATTTTTAGAATTAAACTTACCCTTCTTTAAGAATTTTTTGAATCTTCGAGTGAACATTGCTATCTCCTCTTCATCTTCTTCCTCATCTTCTGAGTCTGTTATGGCTTTAAAAGCCAATGATTTCTTCTTTGCTTGGTGTGATTCTGCATCCTTCTTTCGATCTTCAAGTTGGACCTCGTATGCCATGAGATTGCCCACAAGATTCTCAAGAGAAAGTTGTGACAAGTCATTTGCTTCTTCTATTGACGTGGTCTTCTTTTCCCATTCTGGAGTGAGTGCACGAAGGACTTTTCTAACCATCTCTGCTTGAGTGTATGTCTTTCCAAGTGCCACAAGAGAGTTTGTGATATCTGTAAATCTGGTGATCATCTCGGACACAGTCTCATTGTCCTTCATTCGGAACATCTCGAACCTGTGAACAAGAACAGAGATTTTAGACTCTTTAACTTTATTTGTTCCTTCATGTGTTACCTCGAGTGTATGCCAGATATGATGTGCGGTTGTAGCATTTGAAACACGGTTGAACTCTTCCTTTGTGAGTGCACAAAATAATGCATTCATTGCTTTGGCATTGTTCATAGTTTGGTTCTTTTGATCATCATTCCATTGTGCATATGGAATAGTAGGAGCAGTGTATTCCGTCTCTGTCATTTGCCAGATTTCGTAGTTGATTGATTGGAGGTAGATTCTCATTCGGCACTTCCAATAATTGTAGTTAGTTCCATCGAATAGCGGTGGTCGTTGTGTAGATTGGCCTTCATGGTACTGATTTGTATTTGAAGTAGTTGTCATAGCCTGTAACCTTGCTCTGATACCAAGTGTTGGATCCTGTAGGCGAGACAACAAACACTAGAGGGGGGGTGAATAGTGTTAATTAAAAACTGCGGAAATTTTCTTCGGTGCAGTCGACTTGGTTGTGAACCAGTCGACTGATATGACCAAATAAAAGCAAAAACAACAACTCTGTGCAGTCGACTTAAAGATGAGACAGGCAACTGAAGACACAGTTAAAATACAACTAATACGAGACTGACCAGTCGACTGAAAAAGCAAGGAGTCGACTGTCCAGACAAGTTTCACAGAACTTAAAGTAAACAAAAAGTAAATGCAAGATCAAGAGACCAATCACAGAGTACACAAGATATATCCTGGTTCGGTCTTCCGACCTACATCCAGTTCCCAAGCAACCCACATGAGATTTTCACTATTCTTGAAAAATAAGTTTACAAGAATACCCTACGGCGCTAAGACAACAACCTTGTCTAACCCGTAGTCCTTTCTCTCAACCAGAGAAAGCAGACCCACTCTACTACCAAGAGTGAAACAAACCGACTCTACACCCTAGAGTCTAACTCTCCAACCGAGAGCAAAAAGAAACAATAAAAATCTTACAGTCAACCTATAGCCTTGTTGGTGTTATGTGTTGTAGAACGTGGCTAAACAAGGTTGACTTCTATACCCAGTCCAGAACGAAATCGTTGTTATACTGGACTGAGTGTAGAGAACCAGAGATTTTAAACTTGAAAGCTTTTTCTCACTTTTCACTTTAGAATTTCTCAAAGAATGCTCGGATTTATTAGAAAGTATGTTAAGATCTTTTTTCAGTGAGATCTGAACTCTATTTATAGAGTTAGATCTCCTGGACATTGGGAGACAGTTATTCCAACTATCAACCAACGGATCTTAAAGCTTTGATTTTGAAAAATCAATTTTGAAAACAGAAAACGGTCAAAAGCACTCGAACAGTCGACTGGGTTGCCATATGAGTCGACTGGTCAGAGTTTGAATAAATTTAAACAGTTTTGTACTGCCAGTCGACTGCCAGAGGCATCAGTCGACTGGTACTCAACAGTTAAATTACTTCAAACTGTTTTGACTCTTTTTGATGTTTTTGAAAAATACACATTATAAAATAGTGAGTGTATGTGTGTGTGACAAGGCTTTACAATCATACTAAGACCCAACAAAAGTAAAAATACAATGTTTACAAGACATGACAGTTTGACACATTTGAGCTTGAGTCTTGAGTCTTGAGTCTTGAGTGAAGCTTTGGCCATTATTTTTTATCTGGAGCTTTTGTGCTTGATCATTTGTTCAGCTGTATAATAGTAGGTCCTTTGTGTATCACACATGTAAGTTTAGCATAGATACATGTGCAGTGTGTTGTGATCATCAAAATCAAGAATCAACATATATATATATATATATATATATATATATATATATATATATATATATATATAATGGCCAGCAATGCCGTTCACACGGGTATGTGCAAACAGACCCGTTTGCAACTAAGTATTGCTTATTTATATCTCTACTACTACAATGGGAGAATACCTCAGTGTAATTTGTCAATCTACCAACCCGTTCAACGTACTAACAACCAAACAGCCCAAATATAAACCCATCAAACACGTAACCTACCCGTACAAAACTATCTCTCTCCAAAAAAAAAAAAAGACTACTCCTCTCCCCCTTTCTAAAAAAACGCAACTTTCCCTCGCCCTCCCGTCGCTCCTCCCTGTCGTCGCACTGAAACTCTGCCCTGCCGCCGCACCGATGCTCCGGTCTGCCGATGCATCGCCGTCACGCACTGCCACCGCTTCCCCCCTGCCACACTGACGTTTCGTAGCCCACCATCGCTTCACCTCCACCTCACCCAACTTTCCTTCGCCCTCCCATCGCTCCGCCCTGCCGCCGCACCGAAGCTCCGTCCTGCCGACACTCCGTCCTGCCGTCGCATCGCCACCACGCACTGCCGCAGCTTCCCCCTACCACACCGACATTTCACAACCCACCGTCGCTTCACCTCCCCTCTCGCTTCAATGCCCACCGCCACATCGTTGCTGCATTGTCGCCCTCGCTCACGGTAAGCCTTGAAGCTATATTGTTTTCACCATGAAAAATTTATAGATATCACTTTAAAACTCCGAAATTGTAACAAGAGGTAATACTTGAGATAAACTAAATCCCTAGAATCAGTGTTATCATGGGGATGCAATGTTTACAAATTGGATTTTCATTCCCTAGAATTGGTGTTTGGTCTGCTTTTTGCAATAGAGCAAGTTCATCTCAAATTTCTATTGTTGGAATAGAATTCATTTTTGCATGTGTTTTTTTAAGGAGCTTATGGAGGGGATCTTATTTATTTATTTATTTACATTGTGTTTGCTACTTAATTGACTTAGTATTTTTCTTTATAACAATTGTTGTTTTAGTAATGTATTATGTATAGTAGTTATTGGATTAAAGAAATTCTCGACAAATATTTATTGATCATAAACAAAGAAAAAATGCAAATTATGATCTATGCTTGGTATAAAGTTGTTTCAGAGAAATTTTCATGGTCAGTATTAGGGTTTTGGAGGTGGTTGTTCTAAAGTTCGAATCTGTTAATTCGGTAAATATTTGAACTTGGTTGGGTAATTGGGTTAACCTTATTTAGGTTTCATAAAACGACATTACCTTATTATAGAGTCTACTTATTTCTCTACAATCTGATGCATAGGTCTCCATCCACTTTGATATTACCCACTGTAAGTTACATTCAAGTTATGGAACTGCAAGAAAGTGATGTAGTTTCCTACAAATGACCTTTTTGTCATGCAATTTCCCCTAGGGTTGCTTACCCATTACTGACATGTATAGGCTACATGAAAACTCAATGTTGTTATCCTGTTGTTGATCCACATAATTATCCTACGTGCTCCATCTTGATGTATCTACTCAAATTAGTTTAAGAATGAATGATCAAGTTGCAGATAATTTGTCTTCTAATCCATTAATAAGTGTTTTGTACTTATATATATTCAATCTTCATATTCTGACAAAAAATATACACCACACTTGGCTATCAGTCTTCAAATAAATTGGGCATGTTCATCTTTTAAATAGTGTAGACAACCTATGATGGAATTTCCAGGGAATTGTGAATTATATGGCACTTATCTATCATGCATTAGATCACCTACGCATGTTGCTTGATTTCTACAAGTTTTTTTGAAAGTATACTTTTGTTTGTCGTATTGATGGAGAATAACCTAACCCCATATTGCTCGACATGATAGCCAAAATAAAATTTCATTGTCATCTATACAATACCCACTGTGAAGGTTGTCTATGGAGTCCAATGTATGAAGTCAGTTTCTTTCTCCAGTCAAAGCAAAATCTTTACATCGGTCAGAATGCAACCAGCTCCAATGCATTTCCGAGTTTCTTGCGCTGTATGTTTCTTTGTTACCCCACCTGTTAGGATATTTTAGGCAACACAATGGATAGTTTATAAATACAATTTACAGATTACTACATGGAGCAAGCAATCTCTTAGTTATGAAAGATTTTTCCTCAAACTCGCAAGTATTTTGCATCATCTGCAGGGCATGACAACAACAGTGCAATATAAAGAACCTCTAATTCAGCTGTAAAAGTTCTGAATGTACATCAAATTTGAAATCAGTTTAAAACTTATTCAGATTTTTTTTGGAGATAGTTTGATATTTTGGTGGTTAAATGCTTTACTATTTATTTTATTTAACACAATTCATTTAATTTGATGGCTATACCTTTTTGTAGGCGTGCACCGCACGTGCATTATACTAGTATATCTCTACTACTATAATGGGAGAAGACCTTAGTGTAATTGGTCCATCTACCAACCCGTGCAACACATGTGCATAACTATTGTAAAGGAGGTTTTGATCAAATCCAGACGTCTGAATTTTTACTTTAAAAAAACTATATTTATTAAGACGTGCATCGCACGTGTATTATACTAGTACTAGGTTTGCTCGTTGACACGTGCCTACGGCACGTCTTCGGAACGGTGCATTTTGTTTGATCATTTAAAATAGTTTTGGAGATCCAGCAAATTAATTGAAGTAGCAAACATAATATAAGAGAAATTTTTGGGGTCCAGAAAAAAAGATATTATATAATTTTTTTGAATTATTTTAAAAAATTTTAAATTTTTAAACCTTAAATTTTTTTTGGTTTTTAAATTTTCATTTTTTAAAAAAAAAAATTAAAATTTTATTTTCTTAAACTTTTGAATAGAAGATGAAGGGAGAGAGAGAGAGGAAAAAAAATTAAATAAATATAGAAGTTGTTTTGGGTGGAGGATTTGAATTTGAGTTTTGGAGGAAAACTTTTGGAGGGAAAAATGTGTTTAATGAGATTAGATCTGGATCTTTGATTTTTGGGGAGATTGAAGGAGAGCCACTTGATAGCTTTCTTTGTGTTTTATTATATAGATATATATATATATATATATATATATATATATATATATATAGGTTTCTTCCATTGTAAACGCAAATATAGCGTTTCCAATTTGCAAACCACTGAACCTGTCATTGGCAATGACGGGTTAAGGCAAAGCATAAAATTTTACCTTATGCCTTAACTCGTCATCGCCAATAATGGGTTAAGTGGTTTGCACGCGTTTGCACAACATTTGCGTTTGCAATGGAAAAAATTCCTTATATATATATATATAGAGAGAGAGAGAGAGAAAGAGAGAGAGAGAGAAAAGTGAGCCTCATATAGAGTATGAGGAAATTTTTCTCATACAAAGTGATATACTCACTTGGTGGGACCGTTATGGAAGATCCATTCCGTCCATCATGTTTATCATACTAATGGATGTATGTGTAGACTAAATCAAGTGGTTTGGAGGTCATTCACTCATGCATCATGTGGTTGGAAAATGAACGATTTCAACAGTAATACAAATCGAACCACAAATTGGACCCACATGATGCATGGATGAATGACCTCCAAACCACTTGATTTTTTCTACACATACATATATTAGCATGATAAAAATGATGGACGGACTGGATCTTCCATAAGGGCCCCACCAAGTGAGTATAATTACTTTGTATGAGGAAAATTTTCTCATACAAATATGAGGCTCACATTACTCATATATATATATATATATATATATATATATATATATATGAGTAATGTGAGCCTCATATTTGTATGTATATCGTCTGCAAACTCGTCGCACAGCCATTGATCATGATCATGCAGCTGCACGCACGAGTTCGCACCTGATCGTCCACATATATTTGGGGAAAAAGACTATGAACTACTAGCTCACTTATTAGCTAAGTAATTGATTATTTAACAACTATGCATTAATAATTTGGGTGACCACTAAATAAATAATTGTAGTACAATTATTGTCTGCGGCATCATCAATTGCTTACCTAATAAGTGAACAGGTTAAGGTAACATGTAAATCAAAGTGCATAGACTTCCCCGCCAAACAAAATAGCAATTTCCCTTTCCCCTTTCATCCCAGCAATACTACGGATAAAATAGCAACAGTGAATATGATTATGATTATCAGAAAATGAAAAAGGTAAAAGGAACTAAGGAACTAGCAACCATGAATCCAAAATTACTCGCACAATTTTCATCCTGCACCTTAAAACGATAAATGCCATTATAAAATTTTACAAGATTTATCATATCTTCAGTCTAGACACTTTCAAAATAAATTACTTACCAGGCTAGTTTAAATTATTTGATACATAGAATACAAAACAACCATAAGAATTCGTGTCCAAAATACTATTAAGGGGGGAAATTCATAATTGAAGGGGGGAACTCAACTTCAGCTCTTTAGAGTTCCAAAGAATCTGGAGAGGGGCAATGGCCCATGATCACTCTCGCTATCGCTTCTGGAGTGCATGCCCTTTGACTTGTGTTTCCTTTCCTTCTTCAATCTCTTCAATCTTGACTTTGATCTAGACCTCTTTGACTCTCTCTCATCGTCATCACTGCTGTACGATTCAGATCTCTTTGATGTCGACTTCGACCTTGACCTCTTTGAGTCCTTCTCATCATCGTCACTGCTGTAGGATTCAGATCTCTTTGATCTCAACTTTGACCTTGACCTCTTTGATTCCCTGTCGTCGTCATCGCTACTGTACGATTCAGACGATGAACCAGAGGAGCTGGGCTCGGAGGACTTCCTCCTGTGCTAAAAGATAAAAATTTAGTTCAACAAAATTAGGATATTTTAGTACTGGCTTCAGTTTTGTGGAAGAATTGTCAGTGACTAGAAAGCTCAAACTAACTAAAGATTCAATGACAATGTTCTCATGATAATGAAGAGAACGATAAAATCCATTAAAGCTCAAAACATATCAGCTCAGTTAAACAATCATATCACAACATGAACCATATCAGCTCAGTTAAACAATCATATCACAACATGAACCTTGTAATCTTTTCAATTAATTCTACTAGGAAATTATACTATGTGGAAAATTTGTGTAACAGGCTTTGATAGTTTCAATCCTAGATAGTAAGGGAAATTTGGTCCTCTCACCTTAACAGTTTGACAGAAGCTAGGGGCAACTTGGAGGAGGTTACGAAAGTTGACAAAAATTATTCCATGTCAACATGAAAACATTGGCAGATCCAGGATTTAAAGGGGGGCTGGAAAAAAAAAATCACACGAGATAGGTAACATTCAAAATATATATATAATTGTTATAGAAACTAGAGGGGTAAAGTTGTTATAGATTCTAGATGGAATACAATTGGCTTGGGCCCAAAAAATAAATAGAAGACTCAAATATATATGGGATGGGCTTTAACACATATCTGGGGAGGGCTGAAAGCATACATTCTACACTAATATATTTTTTTTAAACGAAGGAAGGTCAAAATGTTGGGGGGTCTGTAGCATAACCCAAGTCCCCCCCCCCCCCCCCCCCCCCCCCCGGCATGAAAATGAGGTGGTATTCTTACCCGCTAGCATCAAATATCTGATACCCCCAATGCCAATGATCTTCATTCTCTTTACCAGAACACCTATTTTTTAGGGTATGAGCAACTTTTAGCTCTTCATACAAATATTGAATAGAGGCTACCACCCAAGTTAAACAGCTCTTTAAGAACAGTATGACCAAATTGATAAGTAATTACTTCACGCCCTCCATGCGTAAGTCCGCCTGTGCAACCTTGACACGAAATTAGTACAAAATGTAGAATAATAAAGGATATAGATGAACATATCAGATTTCTTAACTATCTAACAAACGCGTTTTTTCAATTATTGTTAAAAGAAATCTAACAAACGCATTTTTTCAATTAGTGTTAAAAGAAATCATCTGATCCAGGCGCGGAGCCAGGATTGATCAAAATGGGGGGCCCAAAAAATAAAAGATCATATCTCATATACTAAAAACTATTAAAATGGCTAGAGTTGAACCACCAACCTCTTAATTTACTAGCAAACAAACTAGCCAAAGTAACTCCCCCCCCCCCCCCCCCCCCAAAAAAAAAAAAAAAAAAAAAACCAAATATTTACCAATGTTAGATGCAAGAGTAGAAACCAAGTAGGGTAGGAAGAACAACGATAAGATTTGATGGTATATCACTGAAATTTAATGTTTCGAAATGGTAATGGGACATCTATTAAATTGATCTATCCTCTTGAACTTCCTCGCTCCAAATTTCCTCAATGCACTATAAAGCTATTGCTCTCCTTATTTGTCACTCAACACGTGGACTTCTCTTACATGCTCAAATCACCTCATCCAACACGTGGACTTCTCTTACATGCTCAAATCACCTCATCTATCTTCCCTCCAAATATCCACATTGATGTTCTTGGTATCTTCCCCCCCCCCCCCCCCCCCCCCAAAAAAAAAAAAAAAAAAAAACCAAATATTTACCAATGTTAGATGCAAGAGTAGAAACCAAGTAGGGTAGGAAGAACAACGATAAGATTTGATGGTATATCACTGAAATTTAATGTTTCGAAATGGTAATGGGACATCTATTAAATTGATCTATCCTCTTGAACTTCCTCGCTCCAAATTTCCTCAATGCACTATAAAGCTATTGCTCTCCTTATTTGTCACTCAACACGTGGACTTCTCTTACATGCTCAAATCACCTCATCCATCTTCCCTCCAAATATCCACATTGATGTTCTTGGTATCTTTGAATGCCCTTAGTTCTTATCTTTACTGTTTTGACCTTCATTCTGTCCACAATCTTATTCTGAATACAGTATTGTGCATGTACTATTGAAAATCATGAGATGTCCTCATTTCTTATCTTATCTTTCACTGTTTTGAGTTTTGACACTCATTCCTGTCAACCATCTCATTATGAATAGTGTATATAAATTTGAAAAAGAAAAGGCTTTCACCAGGCAACTTAATATGATTTAGCTACTCATCTCAAACCAACTTACTATTATAACCAGTGTGTGGGAGGTTTGTCAGTTTTGTATTCAACCATCACTTACGAATGTCAAAACAAACATTCTCTGTCTCAGTCACATTAACCATCCACTTACGATCAACCACACAATTGTTACATCTCAATCACACTTACTCTTCCACATGCATTGCACGTGCAAAGTAACTAGTAATAATTAGTGCCAAGCAAACGTAGTATTTATATATCCATACCGAGGAATCAAATAACCAGCTTAGTATTAGCACAAATATTAGGCTTAGATATATAGCTACTGCAAATTTATATAGCCTGCCATGATTTCATAATTTTATAATTTTATAAAAGGTAGCAAATATAGTATAGTTGCTAGTTCAGATTTCTAGAATGTTGTTAAATAAATTATTTCCATTTCAATTAAAGTCCAACCGTGAAATTATAGTCACTCCATCCCTCCCTATCTGGCATTATACATGCAAGCTATAAATATAGCATGACTGGCCACTAAAACTTTAATTTATCATTCCCTGCACAAATTTCAAGTTTGCAAAATGAAACTAATCCTGAAATAGGATCTTCCCTTTGAGACGTGGGTTTGCCAGTGTACAGAATTTAAACTGACAGCATATGTAATAGTATTGCGATAATAAAAACAGTAAGGAACCTTAACTCAAAATAAATTTAAAATTCATAAGAAAATGCAAATCAAGAAACCTTTCTCTTTCTGCTACTCCGCTTCTTTGAATCTTTTTCCTTCTTGTCTGCATTAGTCGTGCCCCAAATCAGTAAAACAGTACTTTTTAAGATGCCCAGATGTTATAAACATTTATTATTGCTTAGGCTCTGCTTGGTATTGTTTGGTATTGCTATGAATGAAAAGTGGATTCACTGAAAACTGCTCGTACCAAAAGTACCGTTATAAAGAATCATGTTTAACTTCAAAATTTGCTAAGTAAAAGCACTTTGTGAAAAGTTAAACGCACAATTTTAGGTGATTTGAGAAAAATGCTAAAATCCGTAGTTTTAGCAAAAGTACTTTTGATTAGCACACTTGTAATTGAGTTTGTCAAACACCTATTTTGAGCCTAAAAAGGTTTCACACCCGAAAGCACCCTTCCAAAAGAAAAGTCAAACAGAGCCTTAAACATTTATTATTGCTTAAATCAAGTAATTATAAGAAGATAAGAATCAGACAATAACAAATTTTGATATTTTATTCTACCTTTCTTATTATGAGACTTGCTGCTTGAGTGGTTTCTCCCATGGGAAAGCTTGTGCGCTCTTTCCGCATCAAGCTGAGCCCTATATTCTCTCATCATTTTATCCTTGTCGGCCTCCAGCTCACCTCTTTTCAGCTCGTCCTCCTGAACATGGAAATAGAATAAGAGACCCATCACAACTCCAGGCCTTGCTATTGTACCAACCATGTACACTATAAAAATTGAGAAGTTCAAAAGTTATTAAATAGGTTACACACAAAACCAGAGATATATACAAACCCCAAAAAACTTGATATTTTGATATAAACCCCACGAAACTTTAAGTTCTATAAAAAAATTCAATGAAATGCACCCAGAATACCCTTCTCTCCCAGCAGGGCCCTGGGCCTGTGCGACCGAACAGGCCCCATTAATGAGGCGGCTTGTTGGACATTAGATATAATTAATAGCAATTTTATTCCAATTTTAGCATAAAAGATCTCTCCGAGTGGTTAAGAGAATAGACTTTAAATCTAATGGGCGCATTTGTTGTCAACGATTTTTTTCTTCATTATATATATATATATATATATATATAGAGAGAGAGAGAGAGAGAGAGAGAGAGAGAGAGAGAGAGAGAGAGAGAGAGAAATGTTCCATTGTGCACTAAACCTCCGTGTGCACTCGGCCTTCCAGCCTTCGTATTGACAATCCGAACCGTTCACATTGATCTACACTTCTAAATTAATCTAAATATGTCAAATCAAATCATTTGAAATTCATATGCCCATCCATTGAAGTGTTACAAAATTGTATGGCTGAAAAATTGTTCATTTTTATAGTTACATAATGTTTTTTATAGGCAAATGAATTTCAAATAATTTGATTTTACATATTTAGATTAATTTAGAAGTGTAGATCAATGTGAACGGTTCGGATCGTCAATACGAAGGCGAGAAGGGCTAGTGCACACAGCGGCCTAGTGCATAACGGATGGGGACTCTCTATATATATATATATCTATCTATAAATATATATATATATATATATATATATATATATATATATATATAGGGAAAGTTTCCGTTGAGCACTAGCCTAGTGCTCAACGAGGAGCGCACTGGAGATAGGCCGTCCGATCTCCAGATCTCATCATGATCTCCCTCCAATGGGCTAGATCTCATCTGCTAAATGAGGGGGTATAATCGGAATTTCCCCTCCCCCAATCCAGCTGCTATCTCCTTTCCCTCTCTCCCGCTCCACACTTCATCAGATCGAAACTTGAGTGAGAAAAACCCTAGGTCTCCAATTCATCTCCTCCCTCCTCTTCATCGATTTGCCTGCAAATTCTCCATCTTGGTCTTCTTCCCCCTTTCCCCATTCTTGGTCTTCTTCGACAGTCGATTTTAAAACCCTAGCCCCCAAAATCGATCGGAACCCACAACCCAAATCGACGCCCTCCTCTCCGCCTCGTGACGCGATCCACCTCTTCACCCTCAATCGTACACATCTCTATCTCCCATCGTTGTTGGAGGTACTCTATCTCCCATCGTTGTTGGAGGTATAAAAAAATTTCCTTTTTTTTGTTGCTTTACTTCATATAGTTGCGAAAAATCAATTTTTGTTAACTCCGTTTAAAAAAAAACTGTTATTGTTGGGGAAAAATTCCGAAATTGTTGATCTTGTTGAAAAATTTTCGAATTTGTTATAGGTATGGAGTTAGGTGAAGGTTGCTCACAATTGGGTGACAATTTTTTGTATGTTGAAGAAGGTGAATTTACCCCCACTGTTGAGGAGCATCTAATCCCAAAGATAGGTATGATATTTGAGACTCTTGCGCTAGTAGAAAAATACTACGATAGCTATGCAAAATGTTCGGGTTTTCAAATGCGTAAAGGAGGTCATAAATTGAAAGATGGTGAGGTGGTGGAAAAAACCTTTTTATGTAATAAAGCGGGGATGTCGAAAAGCAAGAATAATGAAATTAGAATAGGAACTACATCCAGAACATCTTGCAATGCATTGGTTCGTGTTAGATTAAACAAAGAAACGGAATTCATGGTCTGTTTATTCTTTCCATGAGGTGCACGATCATGCATTCACCACACCCGGTAGAAGGCATTTGTTGCCGCGTAACCGTGTTGTGTCAAATTCAGATAAAAGTCATAATGGAGCAACTTGTGGGTGCAAATATTCCCACTTGCAAACAAATGCTCTTTTTTTAGGGTTCAAGTGGGAGATATGATAGGATTGGATTTACTTTAAGAGACGCTAGAAACCATGAAAGAGATTTAAGGGAGTCATTAAAAGGTCATGATGTTCAAATGTTGGTAGACTTTTTTAAATGGCAAAAGGAAAAAGATCCTTCTTTCTTTTTTTATGCATTCGAGCAAGATGAGTCCGGTAGACTGTCTCATTGTTTTTGGGTTGATAAAATTGCTCGTTTGAATTATGAGGTATTTGGTAATGTAGTGTCTTTTGATGCAACACAGTCCTAATCGTTACGGTATGCTATTTGTTCCATTTGTTGGGATTAACCATCATTGGCAGTCTCTTTTTCTTGGTTGTGGTTTCATCCCAAACGAGACGGCTTCATCTTTTGTGTGGTTATTCCAAACATTGCTAGGAGTCATGAAAAAAGCTCCCGTTGGCATTGTAACGAACCAAGACCGGGGTATTGGTGCTGCAATTCAACAAATTTTTCCTCATATCCGCCATAGATATTGCATCTAGCATATTTTAGATAAGATTCCTTCCGAGGTGCCTCAATTGGTTCAAAATTCTAAGTTCATGGATGCTTTTAAAGAAAACATTTGGAATTCGGATGACTCTCTTTTGAAGAACGATGGAAGACTTTGGTTGTGGAATTTGGGGCAGAAAACAACAAATGGTTGAATGATATTTTTCATATTCGTGGTAAATGGGCCCCGTATACCATAGGTCTCATTTTTGGGCGGGTATGTCTAGTACCCAAAGAAGCGAGGGAATGAATTCTTTTTTAAAAAAGCACATCCAAAAGAAGTATTCACTTCATGAGTTTGCTTTGATATTTGATAGAGTTATTGGTAGGCAAAGAGAAGAAGTTAAAAGTTCACTAGATCGGAAACCCAAATTGAAGACCGGGTGGTATATGGAGGAACAAATGGCCCAAGTATACACTTTAGCAATGTTTTTAAAGTTCCAAAAAGAAATCAAGGAAAGCCTACTGTATAATGTGAATTTAGTGGAAGGTGACGTGAATACTACTAACACTTATTACACAGTGACATACATTGGTAGGACGGACAAAGAGACCATGATTACTTATTCCGAAGAGACTCACTATGGGTGTTGTTCTTGCTTTTTGTTCGAATTTGTTGGACTCCCTTGTAGGCATCTCTTGGCCTTCCTTAAATATTCAAATTGTAATGAACTTCCCAAACAATATATGATGAGAAGATGGAGCCGTGAGGTAATTAGAAGAAGCTACACCCCATAAATTTTGGTAGAGAAGATGGCAATAATAGCGAGAATTTTGCTTCCCGCTATTATGAGTTAAATAACTTGTCCAAGCAACAGGTTGAGATCGGACTGTCTTGCGATGAAGGGTATGTGTTCATGCGTGAAGCTATGATCAAGTCACTTAAAGGCTTCAATATAATAGCCCCTGAACGGTGTAGTACTGGGGCTAAAGGTAGCAGAACACGAGTACATGGGAAGGAATTGGTCTTGTCTCAAGTCTCGGTGGAAGAACCTCGTCAATGTAGTTCACATATTAAAAAATATCTAGAACGTTTTAAAAAGTAGCATAATTTAGAACGTTAATTATGTTACTGGTTTTGGTGTTTATGATTGCATCAAATATTGCACGAATAGACGAGGAACATGGGCTTGTATTTTTCTTTTCTTTTCCTTTAACAAATAGGCCATGTCCCCTACTACGTTGTCTGTTCATTGCATTCGTAGTTCAACCGTGTAGTTCACATAGTGAACTACGCTTGCAAGATTTTTATTTTCAACAGTCTGAGAATGTGTAAAAAAAAAATCTTAAAATCATCTTAAAGTAGTTTACATTGTGAACTACGCTTGCACGGTTTTTATTTTCAATGACTGTTCCAAAATCACTACGTAGTTCACATAGTGAACTTCTACTCCATCACGAGCCGACTGCAAATCCACACTATACCCATGTCCACACTAGAAATAATTAACCAAAAAGTAAACAAAACATAAGTAGTTCACTTCCACCATGCCAGCAGCAAACTCGAGTGCAGAACCCTAAGTAGTTCACCATCACTCCATATTGTAAAAAAAATTTGTAAAACTAAACAAAAATTACATATGTGTTCAGATCGTTCAATCCTGAACAGGACTTTGTTCAAATCGTTCTTCTCCAAATTACAATTAAAATTAAAAAAAAATCAATTAAAATTGAAAAAAAATCAATGACCCATCCATCCCAACCAGTTCAGTCCATCAAAAAAAATACAATTAAAATTGGAAAATTGGCTTCTTAGTACAATTAAAGACGCCATCATCTTCTTCATCTTTGTTGCAGCGCGACATCACGGTGACGACGGCAGTGTACGGGCGCCAACTTGGACAGCGGTGGCATGGCGTACAGCAGCGCAGGTGGACGACGCCGACTTGGAGAGCGACGGCGCGGAGACGACGGTAATAGAGACTCACCCGCGGGGATCTGAAAAAGTCGGTGAAGATGATGATTGTGGCTCCGGCGAGGCTGTCGGTTTTTTTTTTCTCGAGATCCGACGGGGAAGCAGAGCAGCCACTGGAAGGGGGTGATGCGGGACCGCCACCACACCCACCGCGTGTCGCGGATCTTGGCGGCGATGGCTGGAAGAGGATGAGGAGGTCTCGGCGGCGATGGCTGGAAGGGATCGCAGTGAGAAGGGCTCTTGGCGACAGATCGTGAGTGAGGAGGCGTCGAACTGGTGGTGATGTGCGGCAGCTCCGTCATGTCAAATCGGCGATGGCTGAATAAGAAGGGTTCCAAGAAGAAGAAAATAGAAGAAAAAAAGAGGGTTCTCGGCTGGAAGAAGAAAAAGAAAAAGAAAATAAGAAGAAAAATAAAATAAGAAGAAAAGGGAAATAAAGATAATAAATAAAAAAAATGATAGATAATTGAAGTTTATAATGGAGAGAGAGAAGGATCATATATGGGAAATCATGATATTATATTTCCTAAATGTAATTATTATTTTAATTAATTAATTAAATACTCAATAATCACAACCTTACATTTAATCTAATCTAATGGTTGTAGTTGGTTTCTAGGTTTCATTCTAAGGGAGGTTTTCAAATGAGCCATCCTCTATATATATATATATATATATATTTTAAATTAAAATTAAAATTTTCATTGTCATATCAAGAATTTTGCAGAAAGTAAAATTCACTTCAATGGGGTCTTCAAGTCTTCCAATGGACGGCGATGATTCATTTCCCAAAATTATCTGTGGTGCCACCCACCCTCTTTCCTTCTCGAAAAGACAAAAATATCATAATAAAAACACTCGTCGTCTCCAGCATATTATGTCATAATACAAATGTACGCATATTATGTTTTTCGTAATGGAGAATATACCGTCGTTGCAGGAGTTGACTTATCAATACAATTACTCGGTGGATCAGATTACCGACTCGAGGGGAATATAACAGTAACTCCGGCGATGAACAGTGATTACTTAATTATTGTGTATTAATTAATTCATCAAGGGTATTTTTGTATTTGTACAATTTGTGTTGGACTATTTGACAATTTACATAATTAGTTGGATTATTTGACAAACACTACTATATTTCTAAGGTGGATCAGATTACCGACTCGAGGGGAATATAACAGTAACTCCGGCGATGAACAGTGATTACTTAATTATTGTGTATTAATTAATTCATCAAGGGTATTTTTGTATTTGTACAATTTGTGTTGGACTAGTTGACAATTTACATAATTAGTTGGATTATTTGACAAACACTATATTTCTAAGGTAGTATTTGGCATTTCCCCCTTTTTTTAAAGTATATTCCTCAAGCATCACTGTCAACAGTCAGTGTTCTAAAAATCGCACAAGGCGGCCGGTAGGCGCCGACCACCGCCCAAGAAGCCCAAGAAGCCAAATGAAGGCAACCCCAGGAAGATACTGACCCTGATCAACACAAGCCATGTCAATCCGAACCTACCCAGCCGCAAACGAAACGCATGAATCAGAGATGCACACAGCGCGAAACAACAGAGCACGGTTGTTCGGCAAGACATTCCACTGCACAGCCACACCCAAAAGAGACCTGTTCACGGTCCCATTCACTTTCAGCGAAGCCGATGCGGTGGGATATAAGCACCCTCATACGGATGCATTGGTCATTACTCTCCCAATCATGAACACGCATATTCACAGAGTGATGGTTGACTGCGGCGCTTATGCAAGTGTACTCTTCTGGAACACATTCGTACAGTTGAACATACCGGAGATCGACGTCCGACCATGCACAGATCAGATTAAGGGGATCGTCCCCGGCGTCGTGGCAGTGGTCGGGGAGGTGGACCTGTCGGTTGAGTTTGGGACCGAAGGTGAAAAGCAAACGGTCATCACGACTTTCAAAATCATCGACACACCAAGCGACTACAATGCCCTGATCGGCCGCCCAGTCCTAACTGAACTTAAGGCAGCCATATCCACATATCATTTCTGCCTTAAGTACCCTGGTGTGAAGGAACCCACAGGGGCGATCAAGTGGCGGCAAGACAATGCGCAACATCCTACCGACCAAAGAACATCAGTCTGGTCGAGAAAGAAGATGGCCCGCCGACCGGAGACATTCTCGCACCAGGAACGTCTCGGCAAACAGCGATAGCACTTGCCACGCCGATAGACGAGAGAGACTGAAGGAACCCACAAGGAACCCGTTCTCCCCACAAAGAGCAACCCGAAGCCGAACGACGGCGATGAGTTCAAAAGACGGCCGGGGAAGGAACCCATGATTTCAAAAGAGCCATCAACCGAGCCGGTCGAGGAACTGGATTGGGTCATCCTGAGCGACGCCGACCCGACTGGATTGGGTCATCCTGAGCGACGCCGACCCGTCAAGACAGATCAAAGTCGGTCGGGACCTCCAAGAACCCATCCGATCGGAGTTGATTGCCTTCCTAAAGGCAAACCAAGACGTCTTTGCATGGACACATGAAGACATGAAGGGCATCGACCCAGAGTTAGCTTGCCACAGACTCAACATCGACCCGACAATAAAGGGAGTAGTCCGAAAGAGAAGGAAGCTAGGGCCCGATCGCTATGAGGCGCTCGAGACGGAAGTAGTGAAACTCTTGAACAACAAGTTCATTCGGGAGGTCAGATACCCAGTCTGGGTTTCCAACCCAGTCTTAGTGAAAAAGACGACCGGTCAGTGGCGTCTATGCGTGGACTTCAGTGACTTGAACAAAGCTTATATTAATATTTAATAAATTTATTACTCAATTTTAAATCTTATAAAATATAATTTTTTAATTTTAAATCTTATAAAATAATATTTCCCCCCTCGATTGGATATAAGATATTGGAATTCACACAAAACCGCTCGTCGAATTTGGAATTTTAAATCTTATAAAATATAATTTTTTAATTTTAAATCTTATAAAATATAATTTCCCCCCTCGATTGGATATAAGATATTGCAATTCACACAAAACCGCTCGTCGAATTTGGAGGAGAAGAAGAGCAAAAGCCAACACCCCCCAAGACCTCACGATCCCTCATCACCAATCATACACCATCATCGATTGCCCTACCCATTATACGATCTCCATCTCCTTTCCACAAGTGAAAAATTTCAAGGTTGCATTCCGACCTTCGTACTTCACCAGTCCGGTGGCGCCTGCATTCCGGCAAGACAAAGGATTAACGAGATTCCAGTCACAGTCTTCAGTCGCATTCCGGCAAGAGGGTTCTTCAATTTCACGCCAACTCTTGATTTGGGTCTTCTTCGTATAAACAAGGTATAAGGCTTAAAACTACAAACTCCATAATTGTTGGGATGAGTTGCAGGGTTTGATTTATTCTTGAATTGAGTTTGGGGTGGGATTGGTCTGAATTTTCGTGGTTTAATAACTGAGTTGTATACCCGCACGCAAGGTGTTTGACATTATGCCCCAGTGAGTTGTTTGTTTTAACTAAAAATCAAATTAAGAAATAAAAAAAGGGAAGTTAAGGTGTCGTCGTGCTTCATCAGCTGTTTCAGCTTCTGCCTTTGCCTAGCCTTGTGATTCTGGAACCAATAAAAGACGTTCTTGCCCTCACAAGGTGTTTGTTAAAATGCCCAAGTGAGTTGTACATGTGAATTCTAGCCTGCACACCATGTGTTTGATAAAAATCCCCAATGAATCATAATGCCTAATTGTTTGCCATGCCTACATTCATTATTCCCCAAGTTTTTCATGTTTCGGTTATCTTCTAATTTCTAGTTTTTGAATTTGTTCTGTGAATTGTTCTTGAGTTTTATCATTCTCGAATTTCATCACGACCGTTGAACTTTTCTTCATTATTTTTTTTGTGAATAATAATTTTCTTCATAATTTGAGGCTTTTATCTTTGGAATAGGAGGAAGCAACCGGGTTTTGTTTGAAATTGGACTGGTTGTTAACTTGCTGTTTCATTTTTTTGTAGGCATAGTGCATCTAAGTTTGAAATTTGATTTATATTCTGCAAAAGCTGGAGCTTGTACTTTTCCAATTACTGCAATTAAAATCAGTTCTAATTTTAGTTTTAATTGAGTTGAACCTTTGAATCATCTCTGCATGCACTTTCATGTTTACAATGATATGTATTTGAAATAGTATCATAACAAATAAATATGGATGATAGTATAGAGAGCAAGAAAGGGAATAAGTATGATTATAATACACTAATACTGGTGCCATTAGGGTTGGGGATCTTCATGGTCAAGAATTAGGTGAATCAAATTGCCCAGTTCGAGGTGTTTTTGAATTTTGAACATGGAATTTACAAGATATTACGTATACTTGTTTAACTAGTGGCTCACCAGTTTGATTAGTGATCTAGTAACTCACTACCAGACCTAATTGATGTTCATTCTGGTTTTAGTACTTAATAATCTTCTACCTGGTTGACAGTTTCCATTTTTTTTGGTGGAACGATGTATGTTTTTTGTCCATTTGTGTATGGTATTATGCTGGTATTGATAGTTAAAGTTACACTCTTCCAGTTGTATTGGAGGTGAAGTGAAGCGAGGCTTGTGCTAAAAATTATAAGCTGAGGCGATAGAGTTCCATTATAAACTAGTGGCTATTTGGAGTTGAGTTTCAAGAGACAATGGTGAGTTTGTTTTCCCTTTAGCTGTTTAAGATTTAATTTCAATTGGGCTAGCCTGCCTATTCAATTCGCCCAACACACTGGCCTTACGTGCTTCTTGGCATCGAGGGCTGTTCTCTTTGTGTGTGTTTTACTGTTTTTTTGGGTTTGAGACGAAAAATGATTTTTCTTTAATAATGTATCTTCCTTTCCTTTTGTAGGATAAAAATAGGCAGCCTGAGTAGGATTACACTCCTTCACCTAACACATGAAAAAAAAATGTTAATGGAAAACTCGGTTTTTCATAAACTTGTACAAGTCAATCATTCAAGACAGGGTTCTGCACCTCTAGATTCAACACTGTGCACATTTTATGACACAAAAAACCGGTGTTTTGTCTTTAACGACCAAACATCGTTCTGTTTTTGCACCAAAGAGGTTGCGCATGTACTTGACATCAAAGATGAAGGAGATGAACTTAGTTTATTTTCTAAAGATGGTCAAATACCCCCATTTTTAGAAATCCTAAAAAAATGAACATATAGGTGGAGGAGGAAGCTTGCAACCAAAAGATTTGAAACAAATCCTTAGGGATATGAGAGTAGATGATGATGAGAGGAAATTATGGTTTAAAAAATTGATGTCATATTATTTGGTGGACCAATTGTTGCTGTGCTCTAGCAACGTCAAATATCTCCGTAAAAGTTTATGGAATTTAGTCGAAGACTTGGAGATTTTTGATAATATCAACTGGGCAAAAGCTGTCTATGATCATATCCATGAAGCCCTTGGAGATCTGAAAGGGAAGATGGAGAAGCCCGGTGAGCATATGTTCACAGGGGCCCCTCTAGCTTTTGAGGTATGTATTGCTCACCAAGTTTTCATGGTATAATAATTAGCATTTTCCTATATACATCATTCTTATATGAGATTGTGTTAGGCAATTGTGTTTGAAAGGATACCATCCTTGCGTCCACCGGTAGAACCGGACTCTGTTGATCCTCCCATACAGAAGTACAAATCCCAAAGGAAGGCGATTTATAATGAGCTGGCCAAACTCAGCCCTGAGATGGTACGCAATTGCTTAGGGTCCATTGTTAATTATCAATAAAACCTCTATAGGAGAAAAATATTTATGATTTGTTTAGCATTGGTCGATTGAGAATTATCTTTATTTGTTTATATGAATGATCGATTATAGATATTGTGATTGTCAAAGGATGTCTTTTGGTGCCTTTGATTAGATTTTTTATGTGATTTTTGTACTTAGAATTGGTTCGTTTAATATTATCATTCTTCATTTACATGAATGCTTCAATTTTAACTATCTTCCTAAGTGATTGTTTGTTTGATGATGCATCTTCGGTAGCATATTAGCAGGCGTGTTAGGAGTCTATTCCCAATTCTCTTTTATCAGTATGTTAAGCATTAGTAGTATGATAAGAATATTATTACTAGTAGTCTGATAAGTTTTTCTGATCACGTGAAAAAGAATGTGAAATACAAGAACGAAAGATAAAAACATCTACGCTTAATACTTTGATGGCCAAAAGTGACTTATCTCCACAAGAAGCTCTGAAAAGTCATCTAATTGCAGATCTATATGGGATGTGATTGTATTTTATTTGTTTTCACTTATGCTATGTAATTTTCAATTTATGTTGCTTATGCTCTGTAATTTTCAATTTATGTTGCTTATGTTATGTAATTTTCAATTTCTGTTGCTTATGCTATGTAATTTTTAATTTCTGTTGCTTATTATGTAACATTCAGTTTATGTTGTTTATTATGTAATTATTATGTATTTTAAACCTATGCTCATAAAAATTATGTACTGACATGGCTCAGATGTGACTTTTAACCAAGCATGACAAGAAGACAAGTTTATCAATGTTCACTCGTGACTCTATCACAATAATACTGATAAAGTAGCATGTGAAGAATCCTATCACAATTATTGTGCTCACCTGTGACGGCCCAATTAAATAAATAAATACATTTTTAATAACTATTGGTAAAATAAATAGGTTTTTTAATCATTTAAAATAATTACAAAATTCGTTTAATTACAAATTTCGTTTAATTATGATAGTTAACCTATATCATTATAAAACTAACCTATGTTAATATAATTCTAACCTATAATGATTAACCTATAATTCTAACCTATAATTATTAAACTAACCTATAATTTTAACCTATGTTAATAAAAATTGTTGTTATTGGCAATATTTATTTATTCTGTGCATCTAACATATAGGTTAGAATTATATTAACATAGGTTAAATTTATATTAATATAGGTTAAAATTATATTAACATAGGTTAGTTTTAGAATGATATAGGTTAACCACCGTGAAAAAAAGAGAGGCCAAATACAGAGGAAAGTGTCGGAAGTATAAAGGTCCATTTCTGGGCCTACAAATTCCAAACTCTTTGTGTAAAATTGGTTTGATGCAACTAATAAGACTTTTGACCAAGCATGACTTTTGACCAAGCATGACTTTTGTATTTTGTCATTTTTTTTGTTTTCAATTTTAATTAATTAAATTATGTATTTTCAATTTCATATTTCAATTGTTGTAATTTATGTTTTTGCTTTGTTTATTTTATATTTTGTATTTTGTCATTTTTTTTGTTTTCAATTTTAATTAATTTGTGGAAGAAATAATTATATTATTATTAAAAATATATAAAAAAGAGGGTGGTTGGGTGGTCATTGATAAAGCCACAAAAAAACAATGGTTGGGTTGGGTATGGAGAAGAGAGAGAATTGGTGAGAGAAATTAATTAAATATTAAAAAAGGTGGTTGGTTGGGTTGTCTCCTTGGTCGCTGATAAAAGTGGTCTAAGGGTTTCTTAGTTTTCTTTTGTTAAATATATTATTATTTAAAATTGTTATTAATAATTAAAATTGCCTATTTAAATACATTGGTAAAAGTAATATTTAACTTAAAACTTTTTCTCCATCCATTTGTATGTTAAATATATTATTATTTAAAATTGTGTATTAACGTTCTAGAAAGAAGCATAATTTAGAACGTTAATTATGTGATTATATAAGGCTGGAAAAAAAATAAGTAATTACATCTAGAACATCTATAGGGCCAAATTAAAAATTATTTGGGATACCAGGACACGCGATACTATGAATGAAATCACGTAGCTCAGAAACTATTGGCGTTTGGCCAAGTTTTTAAAGTGACAACTAGATCGACGGCGGTTTACGACCAGACCGTAGACCTGCTCACGGTTTGGGCGGTTTCCGGTTAACCGGCGGTTGGAACCGCCGCCGGCGAGGCGGTTAATCGGAACCGCCGGTTCCGGCTGGCGGTTAGAACCGCAACCGGTCTGGGGCCGGTTCGGTTGCGGTTAGTCGTTTTGATCAACCGCCAAACCGCTGGTTAACCGGCGGTTAACCGCCATATATAAAAAAAAAACATCACGTGATATAGATCTGCAATTAGATGACTTTTCAGAGCTTCTTCTTGTGGACATAAGTCACTTTTGGCCATCAAAGTATTAAGCGTAGATGTTTTTATCTTTCGTTCTTGTATTTCACATTCTTTTTCACGTGATCAGAAAAACTTATCAGACTACTAGTAATAATATTCTTATCATACTACTAATGCTTAACATACTGATAAAAGAGAATTGGGAATAGACTCCTAACACGCCTGCAAATATGCTACCGAAGATGCATCATCAAACAAACAATCACTTAGGAAGATAGTTAAAATTGAAGCATTCATGTAAATGAAGAATGATAATATTAAACGAACCAATTCTAAGTACAAAAATCACATAAAAAATCTAATCAAAGGCACCAAAAGACATCCTTTGACAATCACAATATCTATAATCGATCATTCATATAAACAAATAAAGATAATTCTCAATCGACCAATGCTAAACAAATCATAAATATTTTTCTCCTATAGAGGTTTTATTGATAATTAACAATGGACCCTAAGCAATTGCGTACCATCTCAGGGCTGAGTTTGGCAAGCTCATTATAAATCGCCTTCCTTTGGGATTTGTACTTCTGTATGGGAGGATCAACAGAGTCCGGTTCTACCGGTGGACGCAAGGATGGTATCCTTTCAAACACAATTGCCTAACACAATCTCATATAAGAATGATGTATATAGGAAAATGCTAATTATTATACCATGAAAACTTGGTGAGCAATACATACCTCAAAAGCTAGAGGGGCCCCTGTGAACATATGCTCACCGGGCTTCTCCATCTTCCCTTTCAGATCTCCAAGGGCTTCATGGATATGATCATAGACAGCTTTTGCCCAGTTGATATTATCAAAAATCTCCAAGTCTTCGACTAAATTCCATAAACTTTTACGGAGATATTTGACGTTGCTAGAGCACAACAACAATTGGTCCACCAAATAATATGACATCAATTTTTTAAACCATAATTTCCTCTCATCATCATCTACTCTCATATCCCTAAGGATTTGTTTCAAATCTTTTGGTTGCAAGCTTCCTCCTCCACCTATATGTTCATTTTTTAGGATTTCTAAAAATGGGGGTATTTGACCATCTTTAGAAAATAAACTAAGTTCATCTCCCTCATCTTTGATGCCAAGTACATGCGCAACCTCTTTGGTGCAAAAACAGAACGATGTTTGGTCGTTAAAGACAAAACACCGGTTTTTTGTGTCATAAAATGTGCACAGTGTTGAATCTAGAGGTGCAGAACCCTGTCTTGAATGATTGACTTGTACAAGTTTATGAAAAACCGAGTTTTCCATTAACATTTTTTTTTCATGTGTTAGGTGAAGGAGTGTAATCCTACTCAGGTTGCCTGCAACCTTAACAGGCTGCCTATTTTTATCCAACAAAAGGAAAGGAAGATACATTATTAAAGAAAAATCATATTTCGTCTCAAACCCAAAAAAACAGTAAAACACACACAAAGAGAACAGCCCTCGATGCCAAGAAGCACGTAAGGCCAGTGTGTTGGGCGAATTGAATAGGCAGGCTAGCCCAATTGAAATTAAATCTTAAACAGCTAAAGGGAAAACAAACTCACCATTGTCTCTTGAAACTCAACTCCAAATAGCCACTAGTTTATAATGGAACTCTATCGCCTCAGCTTATAATTTTTAGCACAAGCCTCGCTTCACTTCACCTCCAATACAACTGGAAGAGTGTAACTTTAACTATCAATACCAGCATAATACCATACACAAATGGACAAAAAACATACATCGTTCCACCAAAAAAAATGGAAACTGTCAACCAGGTAGAAGATTATTAAGTACTAAAACCAGAATGAACATCAATTAGGTCTGGTAGTGAGTTACTAGATCACTAATCAAACTGGTGAGCCACTAGTTAAACAAGTATACGTAATATCTTGTAAATTCCATGTTCAAAAATCAAAAACACCTCGAACTGGGCAATTTGATTCACCTAATTCTTGACCATGAAGATCCCCCAACCCTAATGGCACCAGTATTAGTGTATTATAATCATACTTATTCCCTTTCTTGCTTTCTATACTATCATCCATATTTATTTGTTATGATACTATTTCAAATACATATCATTGTAAACATGAAAGTGCATGCAGAGATGATTCAAAGGTTCAACTCAATTAAAACTAAAATTAGAACTGATTTTAATTGCAGTAATTAGAAAAGTACAAGCTCCAGCTTTTGCAGAATATAAATCAAATTTCAAACTTAGATGCACTATGCCTACAAAAAAATGAAACAGCAAGTTAACAACCAGTCCAATTTCAAACAAAACCCGGTTGCTTCCTCCTATTCCAAAGATAAAAGCCTCAAATTATGAAGAAAATTATTATTCACAAAAAAAATAATGAAGAAAAGTTCAACGGTCGTGATGAAATTCGAGAATGATAAAACTCAAGAACAATTCACAGAACAAATTCAAAAACTAGAAATTAGAAGATAACCGAAACATGAAAAACTAGAAATTAGAAACAGGAAGTTAACAACCAGTCCAATTTCAAACAAAACCCGGTTGCTTCCTCCTATTCCAAAGATAAAAGCCTCAAATAATGAAGTAAATTATTATTCACAAAAAAAATAATGAAGAAAAGTTCAACGGTCGTGATGAAATTCGAGAATGATAAAACTCAAGAACAATTCACAGAACAAATTCAAAAACTAGAAATTAGAAGATAACCGAAACATGAAAAACTTGGGGAATAATGAATGTAGGCATGGCAAACAATTAGGCATTATGATTCATTGGGGATTTTTATCAAACACATGGTGTGCAGGCTAGAATTCACATGTACAACTCACTTGGGCATTTTAACAAACACCTTGTGAGGGCAAGAACGTCTTTTATTGGTTCCAGAATCACAAGGCCAGGCAAAGGCAGAAGCTGAAACAGCTGATGAAGCACGACGACACCTTAACTTCCCTTTTTTTATTTCTTAATTTGATTTTTAGTTAAAACAAACAACTCACTGGGGCATAATGTCAAACACCTTGCGTGCGGGTATACAACTCAGTTATCAAACCACGAAAATTCAGACCAATCCCACCCCAAACTCAATTCAAGAATAAATCAAACCCTGCAACTCATCCCAACAATTATGGAGTTTGTAGTTTTAAGCCTTATACCTTGTTTATACGAAGAAGACCCAAATCAAGAGTTGGCGTGAAATTGAAGAACCCTCTTGCCGGAATGCGACTGAAGACTGTGACTGGAATCTCGTTAATCCTTTGTCTTGCCGGAATGCAGGCGCCACCGGACTGGTGAAGTACGAAGGTCGGAATGCAACCTTGAAATTTTTCACTTGTGGAAAGGAGATGGGGATCGTATAATGGGTAGGGCAATCGATGATGGTGTATGATTGGTGATGAGGGATCGTGATGAAATAGTGAGGTCTTGGGGGGTGTTGGCTTTTGCTCTTCTTCTCCTCCAAATTCGACGAGCGGTTTTGTGTGAATTTCAATATCTTATATCCAATCGAGGGGGGAAATTATATTTTATAAGATTTAAAATTAAAAAATTATATTTTATAAGATTTAAAATTGAGTAATAAATTTATTAAATATTAATATAAGCTTTGTTCAAGTCACTGAAGTCCACGCATAGACACCACTGACTGGTCGTCTTTTTCACTAAGACTGGGTTGGAAACCCAGACTGGGTATCTGACCTCCCGAATGAACTTGTTGTTCAAGAGTTTCACTACTTCCGTCTCGAGCGCCTCATAGCGATCGGGCCCTAGCTTCCTTCTCTTTTGAACCACTCCCTTTATTGTCGGGTCGATGTTGAGTCTGTGGCAAGCTAACTCTGGGTCGATCCCCTTCATGTCTTCATGTGTCCATGCAAAGACGTCTTGGTTTGCCTTTAGGAAGGCAATCAGCTCCGATCGGATGGGTTCTTGGAGGTCCCGACCGACTTTGATCTGTCTTGACGGGTCGGCGTCGCTCAGGATGACCTAATCCAGTTCCTCGACCGGCTCGGCTGATGGCTCTTTTGAAATCATGGGTTCCTTCCCCGGCCGTCTTTTGAACTCATCGCCGTCGTTCGGCTTCGAGTTGCTCCTTGTGGGGAGAACGGGTTCCTTGTGGGTTCCTTCAGTCTCTCTCTCGTCTATCAGCGTGGCAAGTGCTATCGCTGTTTGCCGAGACGTTCCTGGTGCGAGAATGTCTCCGGTCAGCAGGCCATCTTCTTTCTCGACCAGACTGATGTTCTTTGGTCGGTAGGATGTTGCGCATTGTCTTGCCGCCACTTGATCGCCCCTGTGGGTTCCTGGTTCCTTCACACCAGGATACTTAAGGCAGAAATGATATGTGGATATGGCTGCCTTAAGTTCAGTTAGGACTGGGCGGCCGAGCTTTTCACCTTCGGTCCCAAACTCAACCGACAGGTCCACCTCCCCGACCACTGCCACGACGCCGGGGACGATCCCCTTAATCTGATCTGTGCATGGTCGGACGTCGATCTCCGGTATGTTCAACTGTACGAATGTGTTCCAGAAGAGTACGCTTGCATAAGCGCCGCAGTCAACCATCACTCTGTGAATATGCGTGTTCATGATTGGGAGAGTAATGACCAATGCATCCGTATGAGGGTGCTTATATCCCACCGCATCGGCTTCGCTGAAAGTGAATGGGACCGTGAACAGGTCTCTTTTGGGTGTGGCTGTGCAGTGGAATATGTCTTGCCGAACAACCGTGCTCTGTTGTTTCGCGCTGTGTGCATCTCTGATCCATGCATTTCGTTTGCGGCTGGGTAGGTTCAGATTGACATGGCTTGTGTTGATCAGGGTCAGTATCTTCCTAGGGTTGCCTTCATTTGGCTTCTTGGGCGGTGGTCGGCGCCTACCGGCCGCCTTGTGCGATTTTTAGAACACTGACTGTTGACAGTGATGCTAGAGTAATATACTTTAAAAAAAAGAGGGAAATGCCAAATACTACCTTAGAAATATAGTGTTTGTCAAATAATCCAACTAATTATGTAAATTGTCAAATAGTCCGACACAAATTGTACAAATACAAAAATACCCTTGATGAATTAATTAATACACAATAATTAAGTAATCACTGTTCATCGCCGGAGTTACTGTTATATTCCCCTCGAGTCGGTAATCTGATCCACCGAGTAATTGTATTGATAAGTCAACTCCTGCAACGACGGTATATTCTCCATTACGAAAAACATAATATGCGTACATTTGTATTATGACATAATATGCTGGAGACGACGAGTGTTTTTATTATGATATTTTTGTCTTTTCGAGAAGGAAAGAGGGTGGGTGGCACCACAGATAATTTTGGGAAATGAATCATCGCCGTCCATTGGAAGACTTAAAGACCCCATTGAAGTGAATTTTACTTTCTGCAAAACTCTTGATATGACAATGAAAATTTTAATTTTAATTTAAAATATATATATATAGAGAGAGAGAGAGAGAGAGGATGGCTCATTTGAAAACCTCCCTTAGAATGAAACCTAGAAACCAACTACAACCATTAGATTAGATTAAATGTAAGGTTGTGATTATTGAGTATTTAATTAATTAATTAAAATAATAATTACATTTAGGAAATATAATATCATGATTTGATTTCCCATATATGATCCTTCTCTCTCTCCATTATAAACTTCAATTATCTATCATTTTTTTTATTTATTATCTTTATTTCCCTTTTCTTCTTATTTTCTTTTTCTTTTTCTTCTTCCAGCCGAGAACCCTCTTTTTTTCTTCTATTTTCTTCTTCTTGGAACCCTTCTTATTCAGCCATCGCCGATTTGACATGACGGAGCTGCCGCACATCACCACCAGTTCGACGCCTCCTCACTCACGATCTGTCGCCAAGAGCCCTTCTCACTGCGATCCCTTCCAGCCATCGCCGCCGAGACCTCCTCATCCTCTTCCAGCCATCGCCGCCGAGATCCGCGACACGCGGTGGGTGTGGTGGCGGTCCCGCATCACCCCCTTCCAGTGGCTGCTCTGCTTCCCCGTCGGATCTCGAGAGCAAAAAAAAAAAAAACCGACAGCCTCGCCGGAGCCACAATCATCATCTTCACCGACCTTTTCAGATCCCCGCGGGCGAGTCTCTATTACCGTCGTCTCCGCGCCGTCGCTCTCCAAGTCGGCGTCGTCCACCTGCGCTGCTGTACGCCACGCCACCGCTGTCCAAGTTGGCGCCCGTACACCGCCGTCGTCACCGTGATGTCGCGCTGCAACAAAGATGAAGAAGATGATGGCGTCTTTAATTGTACTAAGAAGCCAATTTTCCAATTTTAATTGTATTTTTTAGGATGGACTGAACTGGTTGGGATGGATGGGTCATTGAATTTTTTTCAATTTTAATTGATTTTTTTTTTAATTTTAATTGTAATTTGGAGAAGAACGATTTGAACAAGCCCTGTTCAGGATTGAACGATCTGAACACATGTAATTTTTGTTTAATTTTACAAAAAAAATTTACAATATGGAGTGATGGTGAACTACTTAGGGTTCTGCACTCGAGTTTGCTGCTGGCATGGTGGAAGTGAACTACTTATGTTTTGTTTACTTTTTGGTTAATTATTTCTAGTGTGGACATGGGTATAGTGTGGATTTGCAGTCGGCTCGTGATGGAGTAGAAGTTCACTATGTGAACTACGTAGTGATTTTGGAACAGTCATTGAAAATAAAAACCGTGCAAGCGTAGTTCACAATGTAAACTACTTTAAGATTTTAAGATTTTTTTTTACACATTGTCAGACTGTTGAAAATAAAAATCTTGCAAGCGTAGTTCACTATGTGAACTACACGGTTGAACTACGAATGCAATGAACAGACAACGTAGTAGGGGACATGGCCTATTTGTTAAAGGAAAAGAAAAGAAAAATACAAGCCCATGTTCCTCGTCTATTCGTGCAATATTTGATGCAATCATAAACACCAAAACCAGTAACATAATTAACGTTCTAAATTATGCTACTTTTTAAAACGTTCTAGATATTCTTTAATATGTGAACTACATCAAGGGTATTTGCGTGGTCTCGGTGGAAGAACCTCGTCAATGTAATACGAAGGGAAGACCAAGTGGGAAGAGGTTGAAACCGATGCGGGAGAAATTAAGAGGCAAACCTAGAAAGTGCAATTGTTGTGGTTTGCGTGGGCTAGGTCATGATGCGCGAACTTGTCCAAAAAAAAATGAAATGTATTTAATAATGCTATTTGTGTATTTATGAATATTGTCAATTAAGTGTGCACTTACTTAATATTTATTATAAAGTTCGCTCGATAACGATCATGCCTTTGGTTTTTTCCCTTTTCAGTGTTCTTTATAATAAATAATAAGTAATAAGTAAGTGCACACTTAATTGACAATATTCATAAATACACAAATAGCATTATTAAATACCTTTCAATTTTTTTTGGGCAAGTTCGCGCATCATGACCTTGCCCACGCAAACCGCAACAATTGCACTTCCTAGGTTTGCCTCTTAATTTCTCCCACATCGATTTCAACCTCTTCCCACTTGGTCTTCCCTTCGTATTACATTGACGAGGTTCTTCCACCGAGACTTGAGACAAGACCAATTCCTTCCCATGTACTCGTGTTCCGCTACCTTTAGTCCCAGTACTACACCCTTCGGGGGCTATTATATTGAAGCCTTCAAGTGACTTGATCATAGCTTCACGCATGAACACATACCCTTCATCGCAAGACAGTCCGATCTCAACCTGTTGCTTGGACAAATTATTTAACTCACAATAGCGAGAAGCAAAATTCTCGCTATTATTGCCATCTTCTCTACCAAAATTTATGGGGGTATAGCTTCTTCTAATTACCTCACGGTTCCATCTTCTCATCATATATTGTTTGGGAAGTTCATTACAATTTGAATATTTAAGGAAGGCCAAGAGATGCCTACAAGGGAGTCCAACAAATTCGAACAAAAAGCAAGAACAACACCCACAGTGAGTCTCTTCGGAATAAGTAATCATGGTCTATTTGTCCGTCCTACCAATGTATGTCACTGTGTAATAAGTGTTAGTAGTATTCACGTCACCTTTCACTAAATTCACATTATATAGTAGGCTTTCCTTGATTTCTTTTTGGAACTTTAAAAACATTGCTAAAGTGTATACTTGGGCAATTTGTTCCTCCATACACCACCCGATCTTCAATTTGGGTTTCCGATGTAGTGTACGGTGGTTCTCTTTAACCTCTTCTTCTCTTTGCCTACCAATAACTCTTTCAAATATCAAAGCAAACTCATGAAGTGAATACTTCTTTTGGGTGTGCTTTTTTAAAAAAGAATTCATTCCCTCGTTTCTTTGGCTACTAGACATACCCATCCAAAAATGAGACATATGGTATACGGGGGCCCATTTACCACGAATATGAAAAATATCATTCAACCATTTGTTGTTTTCTGTCCCAAATTCCACAACCAAAGCCTTCCATCGTTCTTCAAAAGAGACACAGTCATACGAATTCCAAATGTTTTCTTTAAAAGCATCCATGAACTTAGAATTTTGAACCAATTGAGGCATTTCGGAAGGAATCTTATCTAAAATATGCCAGATGCAATATCTATGGCAGATATGAGGAAAAACTTGTTGAATTGCAGCACCAATACCCCGGTCTTGGTACGTTACAATGCCAACGGGAGCTTTTTTCATGACTCCTGACCATGTTTGGAATAACCATACAAAAGATGAAGCTGTCTCATTTGCGATGAAACCACAACCAAGAAAAAGAGACTGCCAATGATGGTTAATCCCAACAAATGGAACAAACAGCATACCGTAACGATTAGTACTATGTGTTGCATCAAAAGACACTACATCAACAAATACCTCATAATTCAAACGAGCAATCCCATCAACCCAAAAACAATGAGACAGTCTACCGGACTCATCTTGCTTGAATGCATAAAAGAAAGAAGGAACTTTTTCCTTTTGCCATTTAAAAAAATCTACCAACATTTGACCATCATGACCTTTTAATGACTCCCTCCAATCTCTTTCATGGTTTCTAGCGTCTCTTACAGTAAATCCAACCCTATCATATCCCCCACTTGAACCCTCAAAAAAAAGCATTTGTTTGCAAGTGGGAATATTTGCACCCACAATTTGCTCCATTATGACTTTATCTGGATTTGACACAACACGGTTACGCGGTAACAAATGCCTTCTACCGGGTGTGGTGAATGCATGATTGTGCACCTCATGGAAAGAATAAACATACCATGAATTCGTTTCTTTGTTCAATCTAACACGAACCAATGCATTGCAAGATGTTCTGGATGTAGTACCTATTCTAATTTCATTATTCTTGCTTTTCGACGCCCCCGCTTTATTACATAAAAAAGTTTTTTCCACCACCTCACCATCTTTCAATTTATGATCTCCTTTACGCATTTGAAAACCCGAACATTTCGCATAGCTATCGTAGTATTTTTCTACTAGCTCAAGGGTCTCAAATATCATACCTATCTTTGGGATTAGATGCTCCTCAACAGTGGGGGTAAATTCACCTTCTTCAACATAAAAAAAATTGTCACCCAATTGTGAGCAACCTTCACCTAACTCCATACCTATAACAAATTCGAAAATTTTTCAACAAGATCAACAATTTCGGATTTTTTTCCAACAATAACAAAAAAAATTAACGGAATTAACAAAAATTGATTTTTTCCAACAATATGAAGTAAAGCAACATTAAAAAAGGAAAAAAAAATTTTATACCTCCAACAACGATGGGAGAGAAGAGATGAGTACGGTTGAGGGTGAAGAGGTGGATCGCGTCACGAGGAGGAAAGGAGGGCGTCGATTTGGGTTGTGGATTCCGATCGATTTTGGGGGCTAGGATTTTAAAATCAACTGTCGAAGAAGACCAAGAAGGGGAAAGGGAGCGTTGGAGAGGGAAGAGATGGAGAATTTGCAGGTAAATCGATGAACAGGAGGGAGGAGATGAATTGGGGACCTAGGGTTTTTCTCACTCAAGTTTCGATCTGATGAAGTGTGGAGCGGGAGAGAGGGAAAGGAGATAGCAGCTGGATTGGGGAGGGGGGGAATTCCGATTATACCCCCCATCTAACAGATGAGATCTAGCCCATTGGAGGGAGATCTTGATGAGATCTAGAGATCGGACGGCCTATCTCCAATGCGCTCCTCGTTGAGCACTAGGCTAGTGCTCAACGAAAACTTTCCCTATATATATATATATATATATATATATATATATATATATAAACACACTTTTAGGAGAAAGTTTTTTAATGATTTCTATGTGGGTGCTTTCATTAATTGTTGAGATTGACTTACGTGAAGCTTTTATTAATCATGTATTTCCTGTGTTGCAAGAATATGAAGATCCTTAACCACATTTATTCTATTTCGTCTTAATTGATGAGACGACTAATTCAAGATATCGATTAAGTCGTCCCAGGTATTGAAGCCTCCAATGATATAAAATTTGAATGGTTTTTTTCAAATGAATTCATACAAAAATTTTAAGATATAGAATGTACCATACTCATATTTTTCAACTGAATTCGTATAATATATATATATGATATCAAAATCAAAATAAAGTAAAATTAGTATTAGAATATTTAAAGAAGGCCCATTTTTTTCTTTCCTCACAAGGCCCCATAAATCTCAGAACCGACCCGGTCACCCAGTTATCTCCACAGGTATCTCTTCTTTTGGGGAAACATATCATATAAATCTCAATGTGGTCATATCAAACTATTGTGCTATTTAAGGGTTAAATAAAAAATAGGGAATTTTTTTCGGGGGACGATATATAAAACCCTATTTATTTGAAAATACAACAAAACATATTTCAATTATATTAGCAAGATTTGAAGCCATCATATTGGACGGAATTTCAGTTGCGCTCAATAGAAGAATCAGTATGTTGTCTACCCATGCCAAAACTGAGTTACACTTTATATATGACAAGATGAATCATTGAAAATCAAATCACACTGTTGAATGATGCTCTGTTATTATAAATAATGCTTAACTTACGCTGAACATATCAGAATCACTACTTCAATAAACAGATTTCACATATATAATTCCAAACAGATAGTGAAGGAGTCTATCTGATTCAACCCATCCAAAAAATGTCAGAATCAGCGAACATGTTGACTTACGTCCTTTTCTTCAATTCTTATTTCGAGAATATGATACTAGCTATTGTTTTCCAAATGAAGTTCAAAGGTGTTTAATAATATGCAAAATGAGTAACTGGTTTAAAATGAACATGAGCCAGATTTACCCATAATATCTACCCATAATATCGAGGAGTGAAAGAAGTTTACAATGTACAACAGAGTCGCCATTGGCCCGTTGCAACTAGTAAATCTTTAAAGGTGTTCTCCAAAGATCTTTGAGTTGTTTGATTCATTGAACAGTCAAGGGTCTTAGAAGTTTGTTCCTTATATTAATAGACTTCCATTACTGATACATATGTATGTATCACTTCAGATTGGCAACCTTGGAAGAGCTTCCACCTCTTATGTGCAGTCATTCTTCCATTCCAAATTGCCTTTTGAGATTAATTATATCTTTCGATGGCCTGCATTCCCAGTAATATCTTTCTAATTATACATAGTGGGTGATTGACTTCTCAGATATTAATTGTTCTTTAAAACCTTTAATGTCTTCCTTGGTATTACCCGGTTTAACATATTGTATAGTTTATTTTCATTGTTTATTATTGCTGCAGATATTTAACTGCATTTTTGCTACAGTACATGTGATATAAACTTATAGATAGTATTCATAATTATAAGATTCTAAATTACCCCTATTCAGTACATATGTTTTTCACCCATAATCCAGGAAAAGATCAGTTCTTCTGCAGTTGGACCGATCCTCTCTCTACACAATTCAACAAATAGCATACAATAACCCTTTGAAATCCAAGTAGGTTCCACAAAGAATGAGATTTGGAGAAAAGCCATGGAAATAGGTTTGCCATTTACTTATTTTAAGAAAGCGTAAAATGTGTATAGTATGTTCTGTAAGAATATAACATAGTTTTCTCATCATGACAGAACAAAGAAACATATCTGTAAAGATGTAAAATAAAAATGACAGTCAAATGAGAAGAACAAAATGTTAATACATGTTTTTTTTAAAGGGAAAACAAAAAAAAGTATTACCTTCTGTTTCTTTTTGAACTCTTCCCATGTTATGGTGTGAGATTTATTCAGGCTGGCCAAACGAGCAGCATGCCACTCTGGTGAATGAAATGAACCATCCATCTGCGTTGGTCCTCGTTAGCAAAAATTCAAAGAAAAAAACTATTGAATATATAAGAGTATTACTTGCTAAAAACCAGAAAATGAAATAATAATTCAAACAGGAACCCAAAAAATTAGGGGGAAAAGCAATATATCATGAAGTAACCAACAGTGTAATATAACTGTGTTTGGATGCAACACCCGCATCCACACATAGACAAGGTCACTCCACACAAATGCGGACTTAATTTATTGCAAATGTCAAATAATATAATTTTAAAGAGGACAAAGGTGAAAACATAATTTGAAACTTCTTTTTTTTGGGACAATAGAAGGCATTCAACTTAATTCTGATAATTTGCTTGAATCAATTGATCTAAGAAATCAGAATTCCCTTGATAAAGGGAATATGGTAGCGAAAAAATTTGGGCTTCAGTCCTATATAATGTTTATTAAAAAAAGTGTAATCAACTATCGAATTAGAACAATTTTTTACTTGTATGGAAACTTCATTCTAGCCTAAGTTATTTATTCATCAACCTTGATTACAATTGTACGACTGATAGGATAGAACAATCAGGTTCTTGGGTATCCTTTTATTTGAAATCCTAATTGGTGTTTCTTCCAATATCAGTGAGGGCACAACCAACCAAGGTTCTCTAGCAACTTTACTTGACTTTTTGCTTTCAATTTATTTTTAAATTTTGTTCGTCTTCCTCTTCTACCCTTATTTATGTACAGCTAGCTGAATTTTGTTCTAGGTATCATTTAAGATACAATATGTACTCTCGTTGCTCTTAGTTCTTTTCCTTAGCTCTTATTCTTCTTGTCCAGTACAGTAACCCAGTAGCCACTGGTATTGTATCACCACAGTGGTAATACAAGGAATATATAGGGAAAGAGAGAAGGTAAAACTAACATTTGATTGTTTAGTGGTTTACTTTTATTCACTAATGTAATATAATATATATTGAAGTAGCTTTTAATTTGTATCAGATAAACTGTTACTATGTTTTTACGTAATTAATAAAGTACACAGCATGTTGTGTAGAAATATAGAAGTAGAATACAATTTAAAAAAACAAATGTCTCACTTCAATGTCGTGTTTGCCTAGCTTTGTGTTTCACGCATTAACAACACTAGGTACTTCAGTAAAAATTACTTGAGATGGCCAACGATACAAAAATCCATCCCCGTAAATACAAGCAATAGTACACTTTTTTTTTACTGAGAAGAATTCATGCAGATAAAACCAAAGTTTGGGAGCGGGAACATTACAAATTTGTAAAGCCACATGGAAGTTTTATTTTTGCTCCATGGACAACCATCTAAATATCACAATAATCTAACAATCATCAGTAAGTCCAAAATGCCACATCCTAAATTACATCAAATAGCCTTAGAAAAGACAATTTTGGGGAGATTTTCTTCATTTACCTAATAGAAGGTGACACCATATCTTATTGTTATGCAACCATGCTTCATTAAACATCATCAATTGGATTCTTGGTGTTGGTTCCAACGTGAATATTAACATTGAACTAACCACTACCAACATCTCATGGGGTACCAAAATAGTCTCTCTATAAATTCCTTTGTAAACAATCAACTAGCATCCAAAACAGTCCCTCTATATATTAAATGCAAGTTAATTCTCTTGTAAATTCAAAATAACAAATCTATAGAGAGCTTGTACATGAAGTTGGTGCCATCTCCACGTGTGGTACTGGTACCAGCTCAACAATCAAAATTACATAGGACAGAACACAATATAAGCAACAGAACATCGTTAAGGTATAATCCCCTTTTAATCTCATTTTTAAAAACAGGGTTTGTGGTCATTTCTGTTTAATCCCCGCCTTTTCCCGTTAATTATAACACTATCAACGATAATACCGTAATAACTATCTCCATGCACTACCCCATGTGGACCACAATTCATCATTGCACAAAACAAATCTCTACAATTCTAAAGGGAAAGGAATCCCATCAGCTGGCGTACAAGATGTAGTGCACATGGAAAATGACCATATCATTATTGGTCAACCCAAATGCAATTTAAAAAGAATGCGCCACCGAAATTTAAGTCACTAATAAGAGCATGTAGTCCACCAATTCCTTAAGGCATTTCAAAAATTAGTGAACGAAAAACACATGCAAAGCCCGTGCTTACAGATCTAAGTAGGGAATCACATACTAATATGCCACAAAGTACATCCACTGCAATTAACAACCAATCCCTTTTAAAAATCCCCCCCTTTTTACACATAGAGACTAATTAATTCACAATTCCCAATTCGACATCAAAACCCTAAATTCCAAAACAAACAAACAAACCATCGATGGTATGAAAAGGTACAGACCATTCCGTCTTCGACCTCTTCGGGCCCACCAGAGGCCGACCCCAGCCTCGATCTCTGCATAGCTTTGTACGCCTGGTTCTTCCCCATCGCCTTCTTCTTCTTCTTCTTCTTCTACTTCTTCAATTGGCACGAAAATTGTTGAAGTTAGGTCGATTGGAGGAAGAAGGGTGGAGAAAGGAGGGATCTTTGGTTGGATTGGGGGAATTTGGGAATGATGACGGGGGATTAGGCCATTAATGGGAAAAGGGGTGGAATAAAAGAGGTGAGCTTTTTAGGTTGGTTGTGGAATATGGGGGGATAAATAAAAGGCGACGACGAGGTTGGAATTTTTGCCGTAATTGGCCACTTTTTTAAAATATTCGATTATGGACCAGTTTTGGAATTATTGTCTATTAAGAGCATCCACAGTCGTTTGCTATATATCTATATATGCCATTTTGTCATATTATAGCAAACGAATCTCTGCAATCGTTTCTCATTTTGTCATTTTATAGCAAACGTTCTATTCTTGTTTCTCAAATATGAGAAACGAAATGTAGTTTCTCAAATTATAAAGGACGGGATATCATATCCCGTCCCTCCGATTTAATGATTATTTAATCGATTCAGACAGAAGATCATATCCCGTCTCAATAATTTTTTTTTTTTTTTTAATGGTCGGACGGGGATACATACCCCGGACGGGGTATGATACCCCGTCTCTCCAAATAAAAAATAATTTTTTTTTATAATCCCTCAGACGGGGAATGATACCCCGACCGGGGTATCAAACCCCGTCCCTCCCACTTTTTTTTTTTTTTTGTATTGCTGATTGGGTAGGTTTAATACATTCCAACCCATTCCTAATTAAACCTACCAATATACTTACCTAACAAAACCTACCAAATCCCAACCGAATACTACATCCCCAACCGTGATTATTTTCATTTTTTTTAAGGACGGGGTATGATACCCCGTCCGAAGCTTTTCTACTTTTTTTTTTGTTGTTGAGAGACGGGGAATCAGGAATGATTCCCCGTCCGGAAGAACATATACCGTCCTACGCCTTTTTAAAATTAAAAAAAGAGGGATGGGATATCATATCTCGTCTCTAATCCAAATGAAAAAAATATAGCAAAGCACGACTGCACGATACGCATCCAATTGCTATTACTGTAGCTGCCATTTTATAGCAAATGAGAAAAAACGACTGTGGATGCTCTTAGCGGATTTTTTTTACCAAACTATCCCTCTTTTTGTACGTATGTACCAACGGTCCCTGTTCGAAAATTTAATACCAAAAAGTTTCTGTCGCTAGCTGAGTTAGCGCCCCTAGTAATATTCTCCGCGCTATTTTAGTTAGCGTGTGCCAGCGAATACCATTTTTTCTCTCAAGTAGGGGTGTGCAAAAAAACTCACCAAATATAGACATGCTAACTCCGTTAGCGTGCCTATTTAAACCACTCGCGCTAACGGAGTTAGCGTGATAGGTGGACAGTAGGGAACACTACTCCTCAAGCAGGGGTATAGGCAAAAAAACTCAAGTATAGACACGCTAACCCCGTTAGCGCCCATCCTTATAACAGGCATGCTAATGGGGTTAACGAGTGTCGATTGGAATTCCCAATCGACACTCGTTATCCCCAATCAACACTCGCTAACCCCGTTAGCGTGCCTGGTATAAAGAGGGGCGCTAACGGGATTAGTGTGTCTATACTTGGAATTTTTTTGCCTACACCCCCACTTGAAGAGTAGTACCCCCTACTGTCCACCTATTACGTTAACCCCGTTAGCGCGAGTGGTTTAAATAGGCAGCTAACGTGTCTATATTTGATGAGTTTTTTCGCACACCCCTACTTGAGGGGAAAAGTGGTATCCCCTGACACACGCTAACCGAGATAGCGCGAATAATATTACTAAGGGCGCTAACTCAGTTAGCGACGGGGACTTTTTGGTATTAAATTTTCAAACAGGGACAGTTTGGTACATACTTATAAAAAGAGGGATAGTTTGGTAAAATTTTCGTATTAGTGCTCGTGGGCTACTTTGTGCCACGTGAGCAGCAGTCGTTATTCTCATTAGCGACATTTTTATTTTAAAAGTCGCTAATGGGAATAGCAGCCTCTGTTTTAAAATATTTAGAATTTTTTGTTAGCTGTCGCTATTCCTATTAGCGTCCAAAGCATATATGAAGTTGTTAATGGGATTAGCGACATTTAATGAACTGTATTCGAACACTTAGCAAAATCTATAGAGCTTTTGCTCTCTAAAAAAATAACTACCAAATTATTTTTGAAACTGAGATCGTTATTCGGAATAGCGACCGTAGCTATATAAAGATTCTTAGTTATACTAAGATCGCTATTCGGAATAGAGGACTTTATTGTAGTAAGGTCGCTATTCCTAATAGAGACCTTAGTTGTGTGACTATTTTGCAAATTCTATAAAGAAAAATGAGATTGAGTTTCCTACTGAGGTCGCTATTGCGAATAACGGTCAAAGTATACTAAGTTAAAATATTTTTAAAAAAATCTCAAGGGAGCAAAAGCTCTCTATAAATCGCTAAGTGTCTCAACACATTCATTTGAGGTCGCTAATCTTATTAGTGACCTCATATATACTAAGTGGGAATAGCGACGGCAAACAAATTTTTTAAAATATTTTAAAACATAGACCGCTATTCCCATTTGCAACTTTCAAAATGAAAACGTTCATAATCGACAAATATTTTCAAAATGTGGCCCATTACAGCAAAACATTCACGAGGTTAGGGGGAGGTTTTTGACTGTTTACGAAATGTAGAAATGCACGTGTAGTACCCGTGAAGATTTCTCAATTTCACGTGCAGTGCATCTAACTTTTGGGGGATCTACTTTTTTATGAGCATTAAGCTTGGTACATAATTAACACTTGCGATGCACATGGGAGTCAATTTTTTTGCCATTTGTGTCAAACTATCAACACATGAAATGTCATTAAATGGTGACTCACAGTAGAGAGGATGAGGCTTGATTTTAGATCAAACTAGCTATTTGCACGCGTGCCGATGAATGCCCTAATTTTTTTTTCTTTTTTATGTAAATACTACGATTGTTTGAAAAAAGTGCGATAAAGTAAAACATTCCACTGGTATCAATTTTTTTTCATAATCAGAAAAGCAACTACAAAAAATAACCTCTAAGATAACAATCTTCATAAACATCCAACTTACATGGGCTCAATCAGGAATTGGGTCACCCACCTTGCATCTTTCCCGATCAAATGACTGTGATTAGCAACCCGATTAGCCAGTGTGTTGCCCTCACGGTATAATTGAGAAATTTTCACCACATACAACACTCGTAGTAATCTCCCGTATAAATATGTAATTACTCTTAACAAAATGGATAATTAATGTTTCAAATTTTATAGTAGACCAATAATCTCTAACAATTTTTAATTAACTAACCTGAAATCTATACTATTATTAAGCAAAGCCTTATTTTAGCGGCTTTTTACTATCATGCCCTCATAGACATAACACACCTAAAAAAAAATACAGGGTTAAATCTGTCAATTTTTGTCCTTGATCCCTCTCTTCACAATTATTTCACACAGACTTGATCTTAGCAATTAATTTGTTCAAAATTCTGCATGCATGCATTCTTGATCTTAACAATAATAATTGACCATGGAATTATTCTCTTCACAATTATTTCACACAGGCTTGATCTTAGCAATTTGTTCAAAATTCTGCATGCATGCATTCTTGATCTTAACAATAATAATTGACCATGGAATTATTCTCTTCACAATTATTTCACAAAGACTTGATCTTAGCAATTTGTTCAAAATTCAGCATGCATGCATTCTTGATCTTAACAATAATAATTGACCATGGAATTATTCATCTCCAACCTTAATTTCTTTCCACGTTTCAAGTTGAGATTTAAAAAACCACGTCTCTTCAAGCTGAAATTTAAAAAAGAAAAAAAAAAGTAGCACCGTGGACCCCACCATGCAAACGATAAGCTTAGCTCGAAGACTTCACTGATGAAGGTAACATGAAGGTAACATGCGAAAACTTCAGTGCTGACAATTATTCTTTTTAAATTAGTGCCGACCGTCTAAGGTCCTGTAAACATCTCCAGAAAGAAAATCCAATCCAATCCAATCCAATCCGAGATTCATTCTTCTGCTCTCTTTCAAACACCTGACTTTACTCTCTCTCTCTCTCTCGATTATATCGGAATCCCACCTCATAATTTGCCGGAGGTAATAACCCAACTGATATTACTTCAATTTACTGCAATTATTTTCCCATTCTCATGTAGGGATCCTTCAATGCTTAATTTCAGGTTACATGGGCTCAACCAGGAATTGGGTCACCCACCTTGCATCTTTCCCGATCAAATGACTGTGATTAGCAACCCGATTAGCCAGTGTGTTGCCCTCACGGTATAATTGAGAAATTTTCACCACATACAACACTCGTAGTAATCTCCCGTATAAATATGTAATTACTTTTAACAAAATGGATAATTAATGTTTCAAATTTTATAGTAGACCAATAATCTCTAACAATTTTTAATTAACTAACCTGAAATTAAGCATTGAAGGATCCCTACATGAGAATGGGAAAATAATTGCAGTAAATTGAAGTAATATCAGTTGGGTTATTACCTCCGGCAAATTATGAGGTGGGATTCCGATATAATCGAGAGAGAGAGAGTAAAGTCAGGTGTTTGAAAGAGAGCAGAAGAATGAATCTCGGATTGGATTGGATTGGATTGGATTGGATTTTCTTTCTGGAGATGTTTACGGGACCTTTGACGGTCGGCACTAATTTAAAAAGAATAATTGTCAGCACTGAAGTTTTCGCATGTTACCTTCATGTTACCTTCATCAGTGAAGTCTTCGAGCTAAGCTTATCGTTTGCATGGTGGGGTCCACGGTGCTACTTTTTTTTTTCTTTTTTAAATCTCAGCTTGAAGAGACGTGGTTTTTTAAATCTCAACTTGAGACGTGGAAAGAAATTAAGGTTGGAGATGAATAATTCCATGGTCAATTATTATTGTTAAGATCAAGAATGCATGCATGCTGAATTTTGAACAAATTGCTAAGATCAAGTCTCTGTGAAATAATTGTGAAGAGAATAATTCCATGGTCAATTATTATTGTTAAGATCAAGAATGCATGCATGCAGAATTTTAAACAAATTGCTAAGATCAAGTCTGTGTGAAATAATTGTGAAGAGAATAATTCCATGGTCAACTATTATTGTTAAGATCAAGAATGCATGCATGCAGAATTTTGAACAAATTGCTAAGATCAAGTCTGTGTGAAATAATTGTGAAGAGAAAATTAGATTCGCATCTAATTTTGGAGGGATCAAGGACAAAAATTGACAGATTTAACCCTGTATTATTTTTTAGGTGTGTTATGTCTATGAGGGCATGATAGTAAAAAGCTGCTAAAATAAGGCTTTGCTTAATAATAGTACTAGTATAATGCACGTGCGATGCACGCCTACAAAATGCATATTCACATGACTTGAAAACTTGAAGCATAAAAAAAAACCATATTTTGCGACATGACAAAGTTGATTTTTGATTTAGAGGGGGAAAAAAGAACCGAATGTAGCTTGGACGGAGAGCAGAGACGGATTTGATTTTTGAGCTAGGAGAGAAAAATGAACCGATGAGTTAAGCTGAGATTAAGTTTGGTATATATATATATTTAAAGGTGTGTAGGATTTTGTTCACAATTTATTCATTTTGATATTGGCATGCATGTGTTAATTATTTTCCCAATACATACAAATTACATTTCTAACCTTCGATTGTGAAGGGATTAGGGGCAAAATTTGACCGACTTAACCCTATATTATTTTTTAGCTTTTAATGTATATGGGGGCATTATAGTAAAATGCCGCAAAAATGAGCCTTTGCTTAATCTCTACTACTATAATGGGAGAGCCCCTTAGTCAGTAACCCAAGTCAGTAACCCAACCCGTGCAACGCACGGGTTGGGTTACTTTGGTAAATATTTTCGAAAGTGGACCTGTTTGGTAAATATTTTCGAAAGTGGATCAGTTTGGAAATTATTTTCTTTTTCATTATGGACTAACTTTGCTAAATATTTTGGAAAGTGGACCTGTTTTGTCAATATTTTTGAAAGTGGATCGGTTTGGATATTATTTTCTTCTTACCCTTTTCATTATCCTTCAATTTTTTCCACGTGCACGTGTGCACGTGTCTGATACTAGTAATAGTATAGATAGATAGATGGGATCAGATTTCTTTTTTTGCCGATCGATTGGAATATGAACTGATCTTTAATAAATAAATCGTATCATGAATTTTGCCCCCTCTTTCAGAACAACCCTAGTGTAATATCTTAGATAAAAATATTTACATTCCAGTGTATATGCTTTGATTAGCAATATCCACAGGTAAACCATTTTTTGCTTACTGCCACTTCTTGTTCTTGTTTCTGGAGCCCATATTCTTCTTGCATAGTCTGCAAAAAGAACAGTTCCTGAAAAAAAGAGGAAAGACCGTGCTCGGTCTTCATGGACCTTGGTGAATTTAGTTCCTGTTACTGCCATGCCATGGTACAAGTAATAGGTAGGGATGAACAACTGGGGAAGAAGCATGCCAAATTTATTACTCTCTTAAAAGTTAGGACAGTTATAAAAGAACAGCAATCTCCTAATAGTGTCATCCCATAAGTTACGTCACCTAAAATTTTGACCAAGACCTAATAGGAACAAAAGCAAACAATATAACCTGAAACCAACCAGGAAAGACGATGCAAACTCACTAGAATCAGAGTATTTCAGCTTTCACAATTAGCAGCAGCAGCAAGTACCAACTGGGGCGACTGAGTCTGCTAATGCTAATATGCTATGCAACACCCATATAAAATTTGAATTCCCGTATATACAAACCTTCCTAATTGAAACGGATCTACTCGCCACCAGCATGCTGAGGAATCAAACTCTATTGCAGAATGAAGTGTCTATTGCAGAATGAAGTGTCGCATACGAATTTTAGGCTATATATATATATATATATATATATATATATATATATATATCTTCCCTGTATAAACATTAAAAGGCCTATCTAACCAAAATTTGTGAAAAGGCCTAAACATAAATATGATATTAATATAAAATACGGATACATATATAATAAACAGGCCATGCCTAATCCATAGTCTACCAAGACAATGGAAAACAATATCCAATATCAGCAATTCAGCAGGTTTCACACATTACAGCGGTTAATTTAAAAGTAACTACCAATATGTTGCATGAGGAAATTTTTCTGGAGTATGCAGCAATCAGTAACACCACACAGAATTTACAGCCATTGGGACCAGATCAGTTTGCATTTAAGGCTAGATGCATGCTGGTCTTCTTGTTCTTATAAGCACCTTGTGAAGTGGGTTTGGCCAACATACCCTCCTACCATAGCCCTTCTCACATTGGTCTCAAACAATCTAGGGTTCTCACGAAGAACAGTAGCTGCCTCATGATTCAAGGGGTCCTCGTCGTTAGGTTGCTGCACGTAGAAATGTAAGTGGATTACAATTAAAGATAACAAGCTTGTCACATAGATAAATATCTTTTAATAATCTCTTGTTTTGAGTATGTAGCTCGAAATTATTATTTTTAATGTCATTTGGATTATTTATAATTGTTGTAAATTAATAAGATACTGTATGATACTACTGTTTGTTCCCCTGTATCCAACTGTTACTCATGTCGTGCCTTGTACCAGTACCCATAACCAGAAAATTTTGCCGTGCTGACCCACTTTTTGAAAATATTTGGCGCCCTGACCCACTTCCGAAAACAATTAGCGATCTGACCTAGTTTTGGACACGTCGGCATAAACCGTTATTGGAAATAACTGCATAGATTATTTACGTGCCGTTATTTCCAATAACGGCATCTATTTTACATTTTTTTTTACCATGCCGTTATTTGTAATAACGGCATCAGTATATTTCTCTTACAAGTGTGAATCTTCTAACTTTAAAAAATTCTAAGTGTGAAAAAACTTATAAATAATGCTGTTATCCCCAATAACGGCATTCGAATGACTGATGCAGTTATTGGAGATAACGGCATCAGTTATATATAAATGAACTCTTGCCGTTGTTTGGAAACATAGAGAATGAATAATAAGTTAATTTTTTTTTTTAAAATTAACTTATTCGTCAAAGAGGATGAATAATAAGTTACTTTTTTATAAAAAAAACTTATAACTGATGCCGTTATTCAGTATTGAGAATGTCGTTATTTGAAATAACGGCATCTGTTATAAGGTTTTTCACACTTGCAATTTTTTCTCTAAATGGAGACTACAAGCTGTCGAAAAACAAAATAACCTATGCCGTTATTCCAAATAACGGCATGACACTTTTTTAAATATAGATGCCGTTATTGGAAATAATGGCACGTAAATAACCTATGCCGTTATTTCCAATAACGGTTTATGCTGACGTGTCCAAAACTGGGTCAGATCGCTAATTGTTTTCGGAAATGGGTCAGAGCGCCAAATATTTTCAAAAAGTGGGTCAGTACGGCAAAATTTTCTCTTAACCACGCTTCACAAAAGAAACACAAATTACTCAACACAGGAACTAGATTCCTCTAGTTATAGAATCTAGTGATATGACTAGCAAGAGGTGCAGGTAGGTATATAAATATATAGCAAAAAATGCATGTCAACAGTCCAAAAAAATTCACATAATGGATAGGAACACAGGAACCTAAACCCTAATGTCGATCATACTAGTATCCAAAATTATATTCTATTTGAATGGTCAAGACCGACTCAAGATACAGAATAAATACCTGCTTATGATGCATAGTTAATGTTCAATATTACACATGGCTGTTACATTCCACTTGTATCCAATGCAACTTACATTTCACTGGTATCCAATGCAACAGTTACATACAGTCCTTTGGAAGATTTTTTAATAAAAAATGTAACTCAGTGGCAGAAAGTTCTTGCTATCATACGATAAGGTACTTTGAGTTTAAACTGAACAAAAACTACATGGTAATACGTAGGTTGATAACAATACTAGATTAATTCAATCAGACAACCAGTAACATGATTTTTTGGTAAATGTATACGATCACAAAATGGCAATACTTTGGACTAAATGAGGCACAGCCGCACAAGAGAAAAATTGTAGGATACATGCATACATTCAGTTTCTAACAAAATATTGTGCATGCCAACTACGTACCATATCCTAGCAAGAAAAACTTTCTTATAGGTTATACGCAACAGACTGTTGACCAATTTGAACAATATTCTACTCATAGATAACATGGAAAGAATAACTTTTTTCATATTCTGCTTATTGCATTCCTCATCCAGGACAAAATTCTATCGCATCCACGGGTTTACTTGGGGTTAGATTCGCAGAAAATAGAGTGGCCTTGTTTATTCCCTTGGTTTGCAACTTAGGTTTCCAGTATAAAGCAAATTCCTTTAACTTTTAATTGCAAATGAATGAATTACTGAGCACTGGGTTGCAACGACCTTTTATTTAGCATCTGCATTGTGACTAAGGCTGCAATTAACCTGAGCCCGACCCAAGCCCGATCAAGTCCGACCCGTTTTCAGTAGGATTCGAGCCTGTTTTTTTCCTTCAAATTTTCGGATCCGGGCTCAACAATGAAGCCCGAATTAACTTTCGGGCCAGGTTCAGGTTTGGATAGGTCCGACCCGAACCCGACTCGATTTATAAATACATATTAAATCCGCTGCTGCTCCTCAGAATCCGCACTGCCCCTTTCTCCTTCTCTCTTTTCCAAGCGCTGCCTCTTTCTATTCTGAGTTTTCTCTTTCCCGAGCTCCACGATTATAGTAAAAACCCTAACTTTCTCCACCCCCCATATTCCCACTGCTAATCCCCTTTATCAAAACCCTAGTTAGATCTCCTCATTCTAATCCCCGAATCACTCTCTTGATCAGCGTAATGCCCTACTTCACCAGAGGTGTCGGGTTCACCTGAGGCATCGGGTTCTAATCCCCGAATCGTTCTAATGCCCTACTTCACCTGAGGCGTCGCGATCGAATTTGAATCCCCAGGTTTTTAAATTTTGGAATTTTATTTGTTTTCTGGTAATTTTTGGGGTTTCTTGGAGTGAAATTTGGTACACTTGAAGTGAATCAGTAATTTATTGATTTAAGCGTTTTCCCCATGATTAATTGTAGTCAATATTGTGTGATTATATTATTTTGAATACTAGGGTTTTACTGTAATTGAGATACTTTTTTGAAGGATTCGGGCTGGGCTCGGATCCTACAAAAAAAAATTGGGCTCGGGCTTGGGCTTGTATGAGTCCGGCTCAAACTCGGCCCGTCGCCAGCATTAATTGTGACCTTATTTGCAATAAACCAAACACCCACTTAAACGTCTTTTTATTTAGTTATATGGTTCATGCTTTATCTTGGACCCTAAACAACTTTCCTTGTGGAAACTTAAAAACATTTAGTTTAGTAACTGAAATTATAAACAACAGGCCTAGTATAAATATTTAGTGGTGTTTGCTTACCTATTTAATAAATGGAGGTATTTATCATTCCAAATTATTCAATTATTGAAAATGAAAGTACTTATATATAAAAAAAATTGTCTCAGAAATGGATAAACTAGGGAGGATGCAAATTTGAGAAAATTTTAACTACTATTATCATTTACTGATAATGTCTTTTTAAAGGAAACATCTTTTTTCACTAATTAACATACACTTCAAATAAGGCAAGAATCATCCTAACTAATAAAAAATGTCATAATTATTAAGGGGGGAAATTTACTGAGACTCCTAATTTAAATTTACATGAAGATTGTTGTCACAGACAACTAAAAGAATATGCAACAGGATTTACAGCTGAAGCCGTGAAGGGATCCATTTGTAGAAGCAGTATGCAATCCCCTAATGTAGTATTCAATGATTAAATGCAAGGGACAATGATACAATGACTAACAATATGCATACCTGCGTGCTAAGGAAGTTTATAATCCAACAGAAAAATGGGTCAATATAATATCAGCTGTGGGTATGGCATTTATTCATAGAGGTCAGTTTCTTCTGTAACTCAAACAACTTAAATTTGTTTCCACTATTTTCACCCAAAGACCAAGATAGATCTTCCATTCAGAGACAGACAAGAACATATGGTCAGCCAAGCCTTAGACTGATAGATTTAAGTGTGCCTTCTAAGGTTATATATCAAGCACCTCATAACCAGACTATAAACATCATTAACAACAGCATAACAACAAACCTAACTTCCAAATTAAGAAACCTCTCTCCTTACGACTTTGTTAAAGATGATCTCCTCAATACATGAGCGTCAAAAGGGCAATGACGAGGTCAGTAGTTCCTTCTCAATTTACATGCTTTATCAGCGTGGAATAATGCAAACTAAGCAAGGTTGGATGAGTTATACTGTTGCATTGATGGCTGGGAAGACTCATACTGGAATCCCATTTTAGGATGGAAATCGACGCTTTTCTATTGACGCCGCAGATGTGAGCCCTCACAGGACCGTGATAATGATTTGCAGTAGCAATATATATAGGAAAATCTTCCATTGTGCACCACCCCTCCGTGTACACTCGGCCTTCCCGCCTTCGTATCGACGATCCGAACCGTTCACATTGATCTACACATCTAAATTAGTCTAAATATGTAAATCAAATCATTTGAAATTCATTTGCCCATCCATCACGTGACTATTAAAAATAATGATTTTCAGCCATACAATTTTGTAACACTTCAATGGATGGACAAATGAATTTCGAATGATTTGATTTTACGTATTTAGACTAATTTAGATGTGTAGATCAATGTGAACGGTTCGGATCGTCGATACGAATGCGGGAAGGCCGATTGCACACGCCGTGTGCACCATAGATGGTGCACAACGGAAGACTTCCCATATATATATATATATATATATATATATATATATATATATATATATATATGATCTTCTGAATTAAATTAGCAAATACCAAATTCGCAATCCACTTCCCATAGTCTTAGCAGCACCTTAAATAAATACTATCATGTGACAGTCAAAGTAGTGGTATCAAAGGTTTGACAAGTTCTCAGCGAGAGTAATCCTATCCCATAAAGCATTTGCAGCTCATCAATAGCACATGGTCATTTAAACTTAAAAGATGTCATTTCCAATTGCCTAACTACACATGTATAGTTTGGCGCAATATTTCACATGCATTTTATAATCAATCTAAATTAAAATACTGATATAAATTTTGAATAATTTGAATAGATAGGTAGGTCTCAAGCAATTTGAAGGCATGCTAACCACTGACCCTAGATGTGGAAACTATCCTAATAAAGGGTGGTCCAAACAAAGTTACCAAAATCAGATTGCAGATTTGAACAATGGTGCAATTGTGCAAAAAAAATATGTAAATATTGAATAAGCAGGCAATGACAAATATAACACTTCCAATTTACCAAATTAGCATGAAGAAAAGCTAGAAGAGAAGATTAGAAGAAGAAAGAATATTTATCAGAGATTTTCTTGTCAATTAGTTGAAATAGAAAAGCCTCAGGCAGACTACACTACAAGAACTGAATAAGAGAATCACCGTGAAAAGAAGATTCAAGCCATATATGACGGTGTTTATGTTGAGGACAGGCTTCCAATCCTCACGGAGAATGTTGAGGCACACATTTCCCTCAAGGTCAATATTAGGATGGTACACCTGGATTGTAAAGAATATAAAGAATCAAAATATAGATTAACAGATATAAACAAAGTTAAAATTAAATTTGTTAGTAGGGGGGAGCTCTTACCTTTGTCTTGCACTTGACCTTTGGTGGTTCATGAGGATAAGAAGGAGAAACTTGGAAGGTAAATAGAAACGTACCTCCTCTTTAAAAAAAAGAAAAAAAAGAAATTCAGAAAAGTTTAAACTGAAAGAAAATACACTCAACAAAAGACGGGGCAGTGTATTTAACAAAGTAAGCTGACAGGGCAGTGTATTTAACAAAGGAAGCATTAACTTTAGATGACTATGTGTACTTGATAAAAGGAGTATCAACTTTAGATGACTAGATTGTAAGAATGATTGAGAAATGCATGAGAATGATCGTAGCCGATGAACGATTGAAAAAAGTAAATAAAGAAAAAATAAAAGAATGGCATGCACAGGTAAACTCACAGAACGCTGACAGTGCAAGAAAATTTTGTTGATTGACTTCAAACTGAATGACAAATTTTAAGCACAAGAACGAGGAAAAGTGAACATAAACCAAAATATGTAAATAAATGTCATAATACATTTTTATCAAAAAAAAAGTCATAATACATTGAAGCAAGGAGAGACTTATTTGCCGCTTCGGTAAAAGATAATCACAAAAAGAAAGAGAAGTAAATCACAAAAATATGGGTCATCATAATTAACAAAGAAGCATGAAGTTTTTGAATGAATTTATTATAGAATGATTGAGAATATGCATCAAAACAAAAAGATAAAAGATAGGGTCATAGGGGTCATAAGGCAGAGAGGACCATCCATAAGAATTAGGGCCCACACCTTGTGGAGTTGATTTTGGACTAAATGGTATGTATACAGATTATGAGGTTAGAAGTAATAAAATTGGCAAATAATGTATTATAATTTATAAACATTGAAATAGCGAGATAAAGTAACCAAAAAAAATATGGCAGCTTCTAATCAGCACAAAGTTTACTTACAAGTAATATCCTTCGTCAGGCTTAATGCTGATCTCAAAATTCATCAGATCATCCTTGCCGTTGGGAAATGAGATAGTAGTAGTGTTGGGAAGGTTCAGCTCGCTAATATCTACAAAATTAAATACCAAGAGCATAATTAAACCTCTTGATTCATCACAGGAAGATGAAAGACCTTCTACAATGGGTAATAGTTAGAAATTACAAAGTACGAAAACAAAACTTGGAGATGAATTCAAGTTTTAATTAAAAAACAAAGATAACAATAACTCTATTAAAGTGAAAAATCCACAGATATGGAGTATTCATCTATTCTTAGTGTCTATCCATAAGAGTGGTCCTAGATAGAATAAAGAAGCTATGCTAATAAATATGCACAAATTTGCAAATAGAAAGTCTTCCAAAACAAGGCTCTTCAGAAGTGATCGAGGCATCTTTTAAATTACAAAATAGAATTCCCCATTTCTAATCATGAGATAAACTTATGCTAATTTAGGAATAAGCAAACTCACAACTCTAAATTCCCCGCTATTTATGAAGGGTACTCATTCAAAAATCAGGTTCTGCCATACAACTGAAGTGCACGAGAAAACAAGATTTGAGTCTCAAAAGTATGCACAAGGAAGTGTATATGATATACTCCATCACTTTTTTCCTACTGTAAACTTTCAAGACAACAGAAAGATGTTCTGATCATTTGATGCACATATAAATTAACAAAATAGGTAACCATGGTTCATGACACTGTTGGTGATTAATTTGCATCATTTAGTTAGTTATACACAAATGAAGAAAAGCAGGCCAAGGAAAATCAAGAAAATAATTCAGCCAACAGAGCCCTGCACAATGCATGAATTCCAATATATACTTATAAACTCCAGAGCATGTAATTCAGATTGCAACATTATGTATTTAAGAGATACATGTATATATCATTGCTAAAAGCCGAACACACAGCAATGCATAGTCAAATGTAAGTAAAAGTAGGTAACTTCGCCAACAGAAAGTAAAGATAGAGTAAGCAATTTATGAGCCATTAAATGAGAGAACCCAATTACCGCTTGCAACAATAGTAAAGGCAATACAAAAACCCTCACAACTACAGCAAATATTGCAACAGCTACAATTAGAACAGAGATATGTAAATCAAATAACGCAAAAAAGAAATTTTAAGTGTCTACATTTGAAGGCTAAAAATATAAGAAACTGAAACAAAAACTCATTTTGGAGGGAAAATCAGAACAAACAAGAAATAAGCAGGATTAGTTGTAAAAACTGAAACTTAGTTTCCTTCTTTAGATGCATCTGATTAGCTATTAATAAATCTTTCTTTAGATTGTCAGGTAAGGGCAGGAATAAAATTATAATTTGTAGTACTATAGCGTGTTCAACCAACCATTCAAGAAGAGCTACAACCAAAAATGCAAAACTTGTAGGCCAGAATGGCATATTCACAGAAAATAGAAAGAAAACAAAAAAGAAGAAGAAGAAAAGTGAATATTATTTTTAAGAAGTAACGAATGCTTATTATTAGGAAGGATTAATAAACATTCGTTACTTCTTAAAAATAATATTCACTTTTCTTCTTCTTCTTAGAAGTAACGAATGTTTATTAATACTTCCTATATATATATATGGAGATCTTTCATTGAAAACACACTGTAGCGTGCAAACCACTGGGCATAATGAAGCCGCTATACCCAGTAGCGGCTTCATACTTAATATACCCTAGGCCGCTACTGGGGATAGTAACTTCAATGGTTTGCACGTTACACTGCGTTATACATATACATACATACATATATATATATATATATATATATATATATATATATATATCCGACAAAAAGGCTTTGTTGTTGTTGTTTTTTTTATATATAACAAGGCCCATAAGCTACATACTCTTTTGCCATAACGGAAAATGGTGCAAGCAAGGTTCGAACTCCTGATCTCTCGCTCACTAGATAATAGGCAGACCACTACACCCTCCTGCACTTGCTACTAATCCTTTCTATTTCCTTTATATGTGCATGTCATTTTTATTTGCCATTTCTATGTAGTGAAAAATCATAAACACGCGTGCATATTAAATAAATAATTTTAAAAGAACAAGACAAATAAGCATAAAGCTACACTGCAGGCTTACACACACTTGAACAAGGTTGCAAAAGAAGGGAAATGGAAAAGAAGGGTAGTGTGGCGTTTCCTTTTAATCCTTGCTTAGTCCCCATTTTTCCAGGGTGTTTTCCCCCATTTGATACTGCTTTTTTAAATGGGTTGGTGACCATTTGTGTTTGGTCCGTTTTCTAAAACTCTGTACTTAGACATACAAGAATGCAAGTAAAGCTTTTAACTGTAACTTATTCAAAATGAGTATCTACAAAATTGTCTATAATGTCCAAATTATGAGCCCTACTTTCCCGTTTAATCAGTGTTAAATCCTCGCTTTTTATTTAATAAATATTTTTTTAAATGTGTTGGTGACCGTTTCAGTTTAAGGACTACAACCAATTTTAGAGGTAATTTCCTGGTTGCATATTGCATATATGTATGTGAGGCGCACATACAGTTGCATATCTTGAAAGTGTCAGGATTGGGGATGGGTTATCAACAATATGGGTTTTTGGATTGGGTTTTGTAACCCAATTCAACTTTTATCCTATATACAGTACACACATATACAGATGGGTAGGGATAAAATTAGGTTGAGTTTAAAATTTTTGACAGGTTATCATTTGTACGTTACAGATTTAAATTTGGGTCAGGTTCACAGTCGTTTCCAATTATTCCCATATGCACCCACCGCATAATCATCGTTTATCCATCCGCACATTAACCATGTGTCCGCATAGTTCTTTTATTGCATGATAAGCTATATGCGGGATCAAAACCACTTAATTGTACCGCATAGCACAAACATGCTGTGTAATTCTGTGGTTTGGAACACTGCTTAAAACAATTAACTTGGGCATACAAATATGCAACTACAGCTAAATTTCCATTTCAAATATGTAACTCAAATGGGTATCTACAAGATTGTACTGTCCAAATACATAAGCCCTACTTTTTTTAAAAAGCTAATGCTATCGTAGAAAGCTACCTCTTTTTTAAACGTGTTTGTGACACTTTCTATTTAATCCCCTTAAACACTGCACTTGGACACATTAATACGCAACTAAAGCTAAAATTCCCCTTCCAAAATGTAACTTACTCAAAGCCGCTATCTACTGACAACCCCGATTTACTTAAAAAGCTACCTTTGTGAAGACGTAACTCCCCGGCACTTTGTTTCTTCCCACCAGGAGCCCTGCCATTCGCATTCTCCGCATCAATCTTCTTCTGATCCTTGATCTTGAACAATCTAATCATCCTTCTACTACAAACTAAGACAACAAAAAAGGAAAAACTTAAATAAAACCCCAAATATCAAATTCTTCCAACTTAATACATATTTTCTAATCCATGAAAGATAAAGATCGTCTAACCCTAACCCATCCAAACTACTACAAAACACATAGATCATCATCTTGATTCTCAATCATAAACAAAATCTCTACAAACATTAAAATAAAATAAAATAAAATAAAAACCATCTATATCGGGGTTCTTACAACAAAATCCGATCTTGATTACTACTGTAACAATTTTTACTCATCGAATCCGATGAGCAAGCGATTGAGATTCCCCAAACTGGGGGTTAAATTGAGCGGACAAGAAGGAGAAACCCTACAATTGATGGATTAAATTGTGTATAGATTGATAGGATTGAGAAACTAGGGTTAGGGTTTGGGGAATTTGGAGGAAAATTTTCACCTTCTTTTATTAAAAAAATGAGGAATTCGGAATTTGGAGGAGCGATTGACGAAGAGAAATCGCGTAAATAGGTACGAAGGAGAGAGAATGAAGGGGGGGGGCTTATAGCATCACAGTGGGGACGCTTAAAGCCAGCGGGTTCGCAGCTGGGTCTAAATAAGTCAAAATACATGGGGGGCAGCCCACCTATTGTGCACACAAAAAAGTAAAAGGTAATACTTTTACCAGTCTCACACAAGCAACAATTATTCATATATAATCAAAGAACCCACGTCGTAGTAGAGATTGCGATATACCAAACTTCTCTCATTATATGTCTTTTAGTAGCGAATTTCGTGCCAATTCACAAGTCCTCATACTTAATGGGGTAGTCGGTAGTTCCAAGAGCTTTAAAGACTTCTACGAGGATTACTTTGCTCCTGTGACAATCCAAAAATAAATGATCTATGGTTTCGGTGGATGCATTGCTAGAACCAACATGATATATCGATATTCGGTTGTCGTTTGACCAGGTTCTCTCTAGTCAAAATCACATCGTGTAGGACTAGCTGTAGGAAGACTTTCACTTTAAAGTGGGATTTTTGCTTTTCAGATAATTACCGACCATTTCGGTCTACATCCTCTGAAATGAATACGGTTGTAGAGCAATCGAATCGTGAATGTGCCATTTTTATCAAGTCCCCGGGCTTTCCTATATTGTCCCTGTGAGCACTTCACTCCTGAGTGGGCGATATGAGCCTGTAGTTCCCATAACCTGCACTGGGAATCATGGTCAAGGGTTTGTTTAAAGGATGGTTTCCATGTGCCTCTTTCTCCAAGTACCGGCCACTGTGCAGTGGTTCTGTCATTTTTACATATAGGTCATGAGAAAAGTTCTCTAAGTGTGTGGTCACCACACAATTTGTCCCACCAGAATCTGGTTAACCTGTCGTTGCCGATATAAGACGTTACACAGCTATTGAACGGATCATGGACTTTGATAACCCCTCTCCAAAATCAAGAGACACATGGACCCACCCTAAAGCCCATATTTTGTGTCCCATTCCATGTAGGTAGGCCGTGGACATGGTCCTGCCACCATTTGCTATTAGGGTGAAAGACTTTTCACCGCTGTTGCCGCTAAATTTGGTGTGGGGGCAAACAAATAGTATTTGTGGATTCTTAGGGAAACTGAATAGTGAACCTGTATACCTGTTCCGTCAGAGTATGACCGTCACTCCCGCCGTACACCTGCAAAAAGTGCGAGACACCGGGATTGTTCCCGGCGATGCACCCTCCGACGCTCAAGTCAGTAATCTAGGAAGACTATGAAAGAGCGTAAAAACTGGGGAAAGATTGATTACCTCTTAATGGAGATGGATGGGGGGTATTTATAGGCGCCGCTGGGATCAGTTTAGGAATGTAATCCCTGTGGTTAGATAAGGAATGTAATCCCTAATCCCCGGTGAAGGGATAGATATGAATCAGGGCCGTTGATTAGGATTTAGCCAGAAACCCTAATTCTATCCCTTCTGGACTGGGTTTGCTACGGGTTGAAACCCACACCCAGTTAAGACGGATCCGTTTGCGGGTAAGTGGGTCTTCGGGAAAGATAACCAGTACCCGCTTCAGACCCGTTGGTAGGTGAAATTACCGTTTTACCCCTGGGCTTCAAGATTCATGCCCAATTTGGACGGTCCCGATTAAACTCCATTTTTAGCCATATCATGAGCCCCCCACTCTCGAAGACTGAGCTTGATCAGCCTTTGAGGAGTAGTTTTACTGTTTTAATGGCTAGTGGGGTTGTATCGGAGCCCAAATGGAAGGTTTTGAATCTTGAAGGAGGTAGTTTGGTGATTTTTCAAGTGGATTGAACTCTGAGTCGCTCCTGAGCCCTCATGGTCATGTGGTGTTCTTGTAGGAATATCCTTTTAACTCTACGAAGCGTCAATTCGTCGTTCTGGGGTCTCAGAAGATTGGTTTTGGGCAATAATTGCTTGTTTGGGAGCTAGAAGGTGCTTTCCAACTCTATGACTGCTTTCCGGGAGTTCTTCCTTGTCCCTCCGAATTTTTTAATTGTTTTTTGCGATTTTTTTTTTTGGGCAATGGTTTGGCCGTTTTCCTTCGTTGAGGGGCATACATGCTCGTATCATGCTTCCGACCCCTTCCAGAGCTCGCTGACTAGGGGGCCGAGGTCTGTATGCGGTTCGGCTCACCTTTCCTAAGAGGAGAGAGACCTCGGCTTGGTCGTGAGTGCTGAGAGGGAGTTCGGCGAGATCCGAGGTCCAATCTTTCCATGTAATAGGGTCGGTGCCAAGAACGCTCGGCAGTTGGTGCCGAACCCCAAACTTTCCCCTAAAACGAGGTCGGTGTCAAGAACGCTCGGCAGCTTGTGTTGAGGTCCATTTTTCCCCCGTAACGGGGTCGGTGTCAAGAACGCTCGACAACTGGTGTCGAGGTCCATTTTTCCCCCGCAACGGGGTCGGTGTCAAGAACGCTCGACAGCTTGTGCCGAGGTCCATTTTTCCCCCGAAATGGGGTCGGTGTCAAGAACGCTCGGCAGCTTGTGCCGAGGTCCATTTTTCCCCCGTAACGGGGTCGGTGTCAAGAACGCTCGGCAGCTGGTGTCGAGGTCCATTTTTCTCCCGTAACGGGGTCGGTGTCAAGAACGCTCGGCAGCTTGTGCCGAGGTCCATTTTTTCCCCGTAACGAGGTCGGTGTCAAGAACGATCGGCAGCTGGTGTCGAGGTCCATTTTCCCCCCGTAACGGGGTCGGTATCAAGAACGCTCGGCAGCTGGTGCCGAGGTCCATTTTTCCCCCGTAACGGGGTCGGTGTCAAGAACGCTCGGCAGCTGGTGCCGAGGTCCATTTTTCCCCCGTAACGGGGTCGGTGTCAAGAACGCTCGGCAGCTGGTTCCGAGGTCCATTTCTCCCCCGTAACGGGGTCGGTGTCAAGAACGCTCAGCAGCTTGTGCCGAGGTCCATTTTTCCCCCATAACGGGGTCGGTGTCAAGAACACTCTGCAGCTTGTGCCGAGGTCCATTTTTCCCCCGTAACGGGGTTGGTGTTAAGAACGCTCGGCAGCTTGTGCCGAGGTCCATGACTTGTTATTTTTGTCGTATGAGTTGGTGGCATCTGCGCGCCCTCTGAACTTCTGGCAACTCTGACAGACGGGACGTTCATTAAATGCAGTGACCCCTGAGCTTCTGTCAGATGGGACAGCCATTAAATGCAGCGTACGGCTTGACGTGGCAAACGAGGCGACGATTGAGGTCGCTTTTGTCGTTTTGCGTAAATGGGCCGGTAGTACAAGCCCATTATCCTCATTTAGCGTGCCCCTCTCTATAAAACCCCACCCCCCACTCTCATTTCTCACTTCTCTTCTCTTTTGCTCAGGCGATCTCTTGTGTTTAAGCGAGTACTTCCGGTGGTCGACGTTTGTGTTCCGGCGAAGTTTTCCGGCAGCTAGCCTTTCAAGGTAATTTATACTTAGTTTATTCCGTAGACTATGTCTGTTCCTTCTGTCTCCGAGTCGATCTCTTGGTCCGAGCCATCCCTCGAAGTTGCCGAGGATTCAACTCCTACTAAAGGCAAGAAGGTATTCGGCAAGGATTCGATTGTGGAGGATCCAAAGCGAATGGGGGAGTTCGGACAACTGCCAGGGCCGCTGACCGGGCTTCATAGAGTTCGGCAGTTCCCGGAGGATCAAGCCGAGCGAATCGTCCACGGGAGGGGGAGGTCCTTAGAGGAGAACGCAGCAAGGGAGACGACGGAGGCGGACGAGACGGTGTCAATCCTGCGCGAGGAGGACTTGGCAGTGATCCGGGATTCTTTTCACATCCCGGAGGAGTACGAACTCATGCTGCCGGGTCCCGGGGTTAGGGCCAATTCGTCGTTGCCAGTGACGATGCGTTGCTGGCCGGTCGATGCCTTCATCGCCGGGGCTCGGCTGCCTCTCCACGCGTTCGCCGTTACCGTGGTGAGTTGGTTCGGGGTCAACCCTATCCAACTCATGCCGAACGCATGGCGAGTGATAAATGGCTTCGTGCTCCATTGCCAAGCTGCAGGGATCGAGCCGCAGCTGAACGTGCTTCGGACTCTATATCGGCTCCACCAAGGGAACAAGTCGGAGTACCGGTATTATTTGACTTCGAGGCACGGCGGTAGGCTCGTCATATGCCCCGACTCCATCAAGCATTGGCGGGAGAAGTTCATGATTGTACGGAGTCGGCAGGTTTGGCCGATCCCCTCCAACTGGGTAGAAGGGGTGCCGAAGAGGGCGAGGGCCCTGTCGAAGCTTAGTGTTGAAGAAGAAGAGGCAGTTCGGACTCTCCTAGATCGGCCGAAGTACAATTGGAAGGAGCTCACCGAGGACATTCTGTACAAGGGAGGGCTCTGCCGCGTAGATCCCAGTACGCGGCTTTTGTTATACTTTGTTTTCCGTACCTTACTTCTCGCTATTTGTAGTGCATTAACCAATCTCTATTTTGAATGCAGAGACGATGGACTACGATGCAATGCTTGCTCTCAGGGCTGGGCTCGCCAGCAAGGCGCCGAAGAAGCGCAAGAGGGTCGCGACCAAGTTGCCGACCCCGAAGACTCTGAGGATCACAGCCTCGGTCGAGGAGGTGGAGACCCTCGACAGTCCCGTTGCCGCCGTGGCGGGGACTTCGGCTTCGGCCGCTGCCGACGAGTTCCCTACCGCCGCCGCCCTCGGAATGACGCCGCCGTCGCTGACGGCAGTAGCCGAGGAGCTCCTGATGGAGGAGCATAAAAGAATCCACATTCCGGACTGGCAAGTCCGGAAGCACGATGGATTCCTCGGTAACACGCTGACGAGCATGCAGGCCGTCAAGCACATCGCCACGCCGAAGGATCAAGCCGCCATGGAGGCCGGGCGAGAAGGCGACGATGTCATCGAGATCGCTCGTTCGGCGGTTTCGGTAAGTGTTGGGTTTTCGTTATTGTTGAATTTCTTTGACCGCAGTTTTTCTAACTCTTTTGGTTCTTCTTTGCCACAGATTATCGTCCACTTCGGTCACCTCACCGAGAGGTTGACAGCTCTGGAGAAGGAGCTGAAGCAAGAATCCGACCAGGCTCGGAACGAGAAGGCTCGGATGTCGAATGAGCTCGACAAGCTTCGCGTCGAGCACGAGGGACAGTCGGCGAGGATCGAGCACCTCGAGGCCGAAGTGGCGAGATTGGAGGGTGACCTCCTTCGCCAGAAGGAGGGGTCGGCCAAGCAGTTGGCCGAAGCCGAGGAGGCCAAGGAGGCGGCAGTGAAGGCGGCGGAGGACGCGACCTTGGCGAAGGCGCAAGGGTACCTCGCCCAAAACATGGCCAAGACTTATGCCGAAGCCATCGCCCGGGTGTCGAAGGAGTACCCCGAGGTGGACGTCTCGGGATGGAGGCTGTTCCCGGGCCACGTCGAAGGCTTCGACCCCGAGTCTGAGGGGGAGGATGAAGAAGGGGAGGACGAGACCGATGCCGAGGTCGGAGTCACTAACAAGGTCCCCGGCATTGTAGTCACCCCGTTGGCGATGGCATCCCCCTCGGAGAAGTCGACCCCCACTCGTACTCGTCGCCCGGGGAAAGAGGTCGCGCCTTGACTTCACTCTTCTCCTTTTTTTTCTCTTTGTTTTTGTTCTTTTTTCTTTTCTTTTCAAAAAATGTAACGCCTAATAGCGGACTGGCCACCGCTGTTTTTTGAAATGAATGAAAGAATTTTTTTTTGAAGTGTTGGAGTTCGGCTCTTTGTCTTTGCCTTTTGTCCTCTTTTGTCGAAATTTTTGTTTGAAAACCTTTCAAGTATCAGACTTCGGCAGTGTTTGAATTCTTACTGTTTTCCTCGATCTCTTTTCAGCTCATGGTGGTTGCTCAAGATGTCGAGCCTACTCGTTCGGATGACGAAGCTCGAGCCGAGGCTGGCCTAGGGGCGACGAGGTTGTGCCTGGCGAGATGCCGAGAGCGGCTCTACGAAGTCGAGCTCGGATTGCGTCGAGCCGAAAGCGAGCGGAACCATCTTCAGCTCGTCATCGGCCGGCGAGACATCGAGATCCGACGTTTGGAGAGCAGAATCGCCGAAATGACTCCCACAGGAGAAGATAAATATTCGCCGACTGCTTTCAGTAACGAGCTTCGGATTCAGTGCATCCGGCATAACTTGTCCAAAATAACGGCGGAGAGGGACGACCTGCTTTCCGAGATTCGGCATTTGCAGACCGTAGAGACGAAGCTTCGGACAGAGGGCGAGAGCTTGACGGCCAAGGTGGCGGAGCTGACGACTGAACGGGACGAGTTGACAGCCGAAGTCGACGCGCTGAAGAGGGCTACGGTTGACAAAAGTATCGAAGTCACTCATCTTCGTCGTCTGATAGCGAGTCGCTCGAGTGTGCCGGACTCCGCGATACCCCCTCGCTTCGAGGTCGACGTAAAGGACGACTCTTTGAGGGAGCGGATCTCCGAGTTAGAGGCGGAGGTCGCTCACCTAAAATCGCGCTCGGGGCCAATCAACGTCAGGAGCACCTCGTGCACTCGCGCGGAGAGCGATCGGGGCATTTCATTTTACGAGATGGCGACCCGTCAGCACATCGGCCATCCTAGTTCGAGGGACGCGCAAAGCTCTGTGGCGATTTCGTCGAGCGGAGCATCCGTCGGAGCAGCTACTAGAAGCGGTGCCAAGGATTCGTCCCAATTTGCCGACTTGGGGTCGCGCTCCGGAGACAAGTGTCGTCACCCTCGAGTGTCTTTGAAGCGGAACGCCCCGACTCCAAGAAAGCGCTGAAGACCTCGTTTCCAAAAGCTTTTGTATATTTTTTTTTATTAGCTAAGTGTAATAAGTCGGCATTGTAACTTTCACTTTTTAACGACTTGTAATCTCGCTGTGCGAGAGAGTCTCTTTGTACCGTATCCCATTTATCAATAAAATGTTGTTCCCGAACTTGTGTGTCCCTTGGGGCTTTGTGTAGTCTTTATGTATGCGACTGTGTTCATTGCGCCAAGGTCCCTAGGTCGGCCACTTGTTTGTTCGCGGATCGGCGAGGTGAGCATTCGGCTAGTGGTGCCGAGCTTTGTTTCGGTGGCCGAATCTTGCAATCCCGCGAGGTGACCTGAACGGTGAGCTCGTGGAACGCGTCCAAGCTTAAGTGTTTGACCTCGGATCTTTGCTAGAGCGGCTCGCCGGTTGCGGGAGCGATTCGGAGCTTACTTGCGAAGTGGAATCGAGCCAAGTGTTGGACTCCGAACCATCGTTAGATTAGTTCAACGGTTGTGGGAGCAATTCCGAATGGCGAACTACTTCTAGCTCACTTAGGAGCGAACTTGCGAAGTAGAATCGAGCCAAGTGTTGGACTCCGAACCATCGTTAGATTGGTTCAACAGTTGTGGGAGCAATTCCGAATGGCGAACTACTTCTAGCTCGTTTAGGAGCGAACTTGCGAAGTAGAATCGAGCCAAGTGTTGGACTCCGAACCATCGTTAGATTGGTTCAACGGTTGTGGGAGCAATTCCAAATGGCAAACTACTTCTAGCTCGCTTAAGAGCGAACTTGCAAAGTAGAATCGAGCCAAGTGTTGGATTCCGAACCATCGTTAGATTGGTTCAACGGTTGTGGGAGCAATTCTGAATGGCGAACTACTTCTAGCTCGCTTAAGAGCGAACTTGCGAAGTAGAATCGAGCCAAGTGTTGGACTCCGAACCATCGTTAGATTGGTTCAACGGTTGTGGGAGCAATTCCGAATAGCGAACTACTTCTAGCTCGCTTAAGAGTGAACTTGCGAAGTAGAATCGAGCCAAGTGTTGAACTCCGAACCATCGTTAGATTGGTTCAACGGTTGTGGGAGCAATTCCGAATGGCGAACTACTTCTAGCTCGCTTAGGAGTAAACTTGCGAAGTAGAATCGAGCCAAGTGTTGGACTCCGGACCATCGTTAGATTAGTTCAACGGTTGTGGGAGCAATTTCGAATGGCGAACTACTTCTAGCTCGCTTAGGAGCGAACTTGCGAAGTAGAATCGAGCCAAGTGTTGGACTCCGAACCATCGTTAGATTTGTTCAACGGTTGTGGGAGCAATTCCGAATGGCGAACTACTTCTAGCTCGCTTAGAAGCGAACTTGCAAAGTAGAATCGAGCCAAGTGTTGGACTCCGAACCATCGTTAGATTGAAGAGTTAAAAGCAGAGAGATGTAAACAATAGCAAAAATATGAAAAGACTTTATTCATTAATGACTAATAATCGGTTGCTTCTAAAGTTGCTAGCCGTAATTACAAGGAAAAATGAAAGAAAATCACTACAAGTAACAGGAAAGGAACGGTTCGACATCTCGAAGTACTTAGAGAGGCGTTGGTGTTCTCTTTTGGTATTTTAAGAGATGGTCGGCATTCCAAGTCCTGGGGATCTCCCTGCCTTCGAGATCTTCTAGTCTGTATGTGCCGGGGCGGATTACTTTGGAGATCTTGTAAGGTCCCTCCCAATTTGGGGCCAATTTGCTTTTCTGACCTGGGAACGAGATGGCCAATTTTCGAAGGACCAGGTCCCCTTCTTTGAGGCCCGTTGAGTGGACTCTCTTGTTGTATGCTAACTCGATCCTTCTTCGGTAGCTTTGTTGACGTATGGCAGCTCTTTCTCGGATTTCGTCTATCAGGTCTAGACTTGCTCTGAGCTCTCTAGCGTTCTGCTCTTCTTCATAAGCTATCAAACGAGGAGAGGGTATTCCGACTTCTAGGGGGATGATGGCCTCGGACCCATAGGTGAGATTGAATGGGCTCTCTCCTGTTGGGGTCCGCTTTGTGGTGCGATAGTTCCACAGCACGTTGGGAAGCTGATCGACCCACAAGCCTTTGGAACACTTGTCTAACATTTTCTTAATGCCGGAGATGATCTGTCGATTAGCATTTTCGGCTTGGCCATTCGACTGGGGATGAATGCTAGAGACGGAGGAGAACCGGAGTTGGATGGCAAGGTCTTCGCATAAAGCTCGGAAGGCAACCCCAGTGAACTGCGTTCCGTTGTCTGTAATTAGGACCCTGGGGATGCCAAATCGGCAGACCACGCTCTTCCAGAAGAATTGAACGACCTTGTTTTCGGTGATCGTGGCCAGGGGCTCGGCCTCTATCCATTTCGAGAAATAGTCGATTGCCACGACTAAGAACTTGAACTGTCCGGGAGCTGGCAAAAACGGCCCTAGTAAATCTATCCCCCACATCGTGAATGGGATCGGACTTGATAGGGAGGCGAGTGGAGCTTGTGGGAGGCGTCGGATGTCGGAGTACTTCTGACAGGAGCTGCATTGCCGAACATGTCGTTCAGCGTCTCGTAGGAGAGTGGGCTAGAAATATCCGTAGTTCAACACTTTGCGTGCTAGGGCTCTGGATCCCGAATGTGCCCCGCCGATGCCCTCATGAAGTTCTTGCAGGGCGTAGTCGGCTTGCCCGGGGGAGAGGCACCTCAGGTAGGGCCGGCCGTCCACCTGGGTGAAGGAGCATTTATATAGGATACCTCTGATTAGTGTGTAACGCTCGGCTCGGGTTCTAACTCTTCGTGCTTCCTTGGGATCCTCTGGGAGGAGTCCGTCCCTTAAAAATTCGATGAGGGGTTTCATCCAATCGTCTTCGAGCAGGACAGGCAACGTCTCTATAGAGTCGAGAGTTTCGTCCTCTATGCTTGGCATTAGAAGGACTTCTATCAAAACGGTCTGCTCGAGACCTTGAAGGGAAGAGGAGGCTAATTTGGATAGGGCGTCGGCCTGAGCATTTTCTTCTCGGAGGATTCTTTGGATGAGGGCCTCTTCAAACAGTGCCATGAGGCCCTTGACTTTGGCTAAGTATTTAACCATCCTGTCATCGCGTGCTTCATACTCACCGAGGACCTGGTTGACGACTAGCTGGGAGTTGCTAAAGATCCGGAGGCGTTGCGCCCCTGCATTTCGGGCCATTCCAAGGCCGGCTATGAGTGCCTCGTATTCAGCTTCGTTGTTCGAGGCTTTGAAGTTTATACGGAGGGAGTATTGGAGGATGAAGTCATCTGGGCCTGCCAGAATGACCCCTGCCCCGCTTCCCTCATTGCAGGAGGATCCGTCAACATAAACCGACCAGACGGGTGGTCCCGTCACTGTTTGGCTGGACTCGGGAATAGTACTCTCAACTATGAATTCGGCTAGCGCCTGAGCCTTGATCGCGGTCCGAGGCTGATAAGTTATATCGTGTTGGCTCAGCTCGATGGACCACTTCATAAGACGGCCCGAAGTCTCGGGCTTGTGGAGGACCTGCTTCAGCGGCTGGTCGGTAAGAACGACCACCGAATGGGACTGAAAGTACGGGCGAAGTTTTCTCGCGGCCATCACCAGGGCATAAGCCATCTTTTCTATTTTCGGGTATCGGAGCTTGGCGTCCCGAAGCACCTTGCTGACATAGTAGATGGGCTTCTGAGCCCGGTCTTCTTCCCTCACTAAAACTGCACTGAGGGTCTGCTCGGAGGCTACTAGGTAGAGGTAGAGGGGTTCGCCAGGGATCGATTTGCTGAGGAGTGGGAGATTGACGAGGTAAGCCTTGAGCTGGTCGAAGGACTCATGTTGTTGCTGCCCCCATTCGAAACCTTTAGCCCCCCTGAGGGCCTTGAAGAAAGGGAGGCATTTCTCCCCGGACTTTGAGAGAAAGCGCCCTATGGCGGCTAGGCGGCCTGTTAATCTCTGAACTTCCTAAACATTTTTAGGAGGGGCCATGTCTAATATGGCCTTGATTTTCTCCGGGTTTGCTTCAGTTCCTCGTTGGCTAACCATGAAGCCGAGGAACTTCCCTGACGAGACACCGAACGCACACTTGTTCGGGTTGAGTCTCATATTGTGCTTTCTCAAAACATCGAATGCCTCCTGGAGGTCGGTCACATGATCGATACCTCGGATGCTTTTTACAAGCATGTCGTCAACATACACTTCCATATTACGGCCGATCTGAGCCTGGAAAACCTTGTTGACGAGGCGTTGGTATGTAGCACCTGCATTCTTCAGACCGAACGGCATGACTCTGTAGCAATAGAGACCTTGGTCGGTCACAAACGAGGTCTTCGGGATATCCGGAGGGAACATCCGGATCTGATTGTAGCCTGAAAAGGCGTCCATGAAGCTGAGGAGCTCATGTCTCGAGGTTGCATCAATCAGAGTGTCAATACTCGGAAGAGGGAAGGGGTCCTTGGGGCAAGCCTTGTTGAGATCGGTAAAATCAATACAAATCCTCCAAGTCCCATTGGACTTCTTCACCATCACTACATTCGACAACCACTCGGGATAGTTCACCTCCTGTATGAACCCTCCTCTTTAATAGCCAGCTGACGCTCGGGGGCGAACTTGCGCCTCTTCTGCTGAACCGGTTTGGACGCCGGAACAACGCTCAGGTGGTGGACTAAGAGCTCTTCGAAGATTCCGGGTATATCTGCAGCTGACCAAGCGAATAGGTCTTGGTTCCTTCGGATGCATTGTACAATGTCCGAGCATAGGGCGGACGGGAGGGTCTTGCTAACAAAGAACTTGCTGGTCGAGTCCTGCTCAGAGAAGAGCACTTTTTCCAACTCGTCCACCGGCTCGGACGTCGGTCGAGCAGCATCTTGGGGGATTTCCAGAGTTTCTAAGGAGAGGACTGGTCCGAAGGTAGAGGTCATGTAACACTTACGGGCCGTTTTCTGATTGCCCCTTACTTTCCCTACTCCGGCCCGAGTGGGAAACTTCATTTTGAGGTGGTAGGCAGATGGGACGGCTTCGAGGGCGGCCAGGCCGGGCCGGCCCAGAATGACATTGTAGGCTGCTGGGACATCTACGACCATGAAGTCCATCGACCCCGTTCGGGTAGTAGGAGCTTTGCCAGCGGTTACGTCGAGGGTAATCACCCCTTCAATAGTCACTGGCACTCCCGTGAACCCATGGAGCGTGTAGCCGACGGGTTTGAGTATATCTCGGGAAAGCTTTAGGCCTTTAAAAGCGGCGAGGAAGAGGATGTTTACAGAGCTGCCATTATCCACTAGGATCCTCTCCACTTTGAAGTTCGCCATGTGGAGGCTAATGACGAGTGCGTCACAATGTAGGGTGCGAATTCCTTCAAGATCTTCGTCTGAGAATGTGACAGGTACTCCGAGGCCTTTGGGAGGAGGGGTGGTTCGGACCGAGTTGACTTCTCTTATAAATGCCTTCCGAGAGGAGTTTGAGGAGCCCCCCATTGGGCCCCTATGAATGAGGTGGAGGACTCGCTCTTCCTCGAAGTCGGGCGTCTCATCTCGTTCCGGACGCTTGTTAGCCCCCCGAGGTGGGGGAGGAAGTTCGGCTCGGTCCTTTCTTACGAACCTGGTCAGCTGCCCCTCTGGATAAGGGCTTCTATCTCGTTCTTCAAGGCGCGACAATCATTGGTGTCGTGCCCGTGGTCCCGGTGATAACGGCACCATTTCTCTTTATCTCTTTTCTTGGCGGGGGCGTTCATCCTCGGAGCAGGAGGTATGATCCCTTCCTTTTCGACTTCCATCAGAATGGTAGAGACGTTAGTGGTGAGGGGAGTGAACTTCTCGAATCTGGGAGGAGGTCGGCGCTGGCCGGCATTATCCTTCTGGAGCTTCTTGGCTCCTTCCTCTTCTGTTCCCTTTCTCTTAAACCCGGAGGAAGACCCCTCCCAGTTGGGCCGATGCTCGGCTTCTTCGGCCCGAATGTACTTTTCACTGCGAAGGAGGAGGTCAGAGAAGTTCTGTGGGGGCTTCTTGGCGAGGGAGGAGCGGAGGTTGGAATTGAGGACATTAGATTGAAATGCTGCCGCAGCGACCGATTGGTCGAGGGATGCTATGGACCTGGCTTCAGCTGTGAACCTCTTCACATAGTCTCTCAATTTCTCACCCTTCTTCTGGTGGAGGTGCAATAGCGAGATGCTGGTCTTCTCAGCTCTTCGGCTACTTACGAAATGGGTGACGAAGAGGGTCTCGAACTGCTCGAAGGAGAATATTGAGGAGGGGGCAAGGCGAGAGTACCATTCTCGAGTTGGGCCCTTAAGAGTTGCGAGGAAGGTTTTGCAGAGGAGGGCATCGGAAGCTTGATGGAGGAGCATTAGGGTCTTAAAGCTTTCGTTGTGATCAACGGGGTCAGTCTCCCCGGAGTAAGTCTCAAATTGGGGAGGTTTGAAACCGATCGGCATAGGTGCATCCATTATAGTTCGGGAGAAAGGAGGTCTGCTAGGACGAAGGGTTCTTCCTCTAAGTTCTTCTTCTCGGTCTAACTGGCCCATACGCCTCTCCATCTCATGGAGACGGTGGTATACAGTGTCATCCCTTCGACGGTAATCAGCCGAGCCTCTAGACTCGTCTTCGTACGAGGGAGAGCGAGGGCTACGGCGATGGTAACTCCGGGAGCGACGAGGACTTGGAGTACGTCGGGAGTTGCTAGGAGCGGGAGGAGGAGATAGGGACCATCGGCGAGGGCTTCGGACCGGTGGAGGCGAGGGAATCTTGGGTGCATTGTTGTTGGGACGGAGATTGAGGGCTTGTAGGACGGTCGCTTGGAATTGCTGGAACTCGGTACGGGTGATGGGTGCTTCATCGTTCCTAGGCTGTTGCCGACCTGCAGGGGAGTGTGGCCTTCTTCGGTAATGCTCGGGGGGATTCTTTCTGCCCCCTTCGGATGGGAGACCTTCTGTATTCTCGGCGGCGAGGAGACCGTTCATCCGGATGGCGTTGGCGGGAGGTTCCCTCTCGGGCCCGCTTTTCATCCAGATGGCGGCGAAGATCATCGTCCTTCTGCCGATTGAGGGCGGTATTGTGGAGACCAGAGGCTCGGGGATGATGGGATGCCATAGAGTCCGAAGAGGCGTTGTGGATGGAGACGTGGTCCTGGTGAAGAGGTTGTTTCTAAGGGTTAGGACCCTTAGGAGGTGGCTGATTTGGAGGAGGAGGAAGGTCCTGTTGGAGCGGGTCCTCCGCTGGAGGAGGAAGTTGTCCCTGCTGTTGGGTAGGCTGGATGGGAACTTCTTGCTGCTGATCGGGGTTGGGTCCTCTGTTAGACCCTCTTGATCTGACTTTCCTAGGAGGCATGGCTGGAGAAGATCTGTTCAACGGGAAGAGGGGAGGTCTCTATTCGTTAGTTTCCCACAGACGGTGCCAATCTGTTGCCGCTAAATTTGGTGTGGGGGCAAACAGATAGTATTTGTGGATTCTTAGGGAAACTGAATAGTGAACCTGTATACCTGTTCCATCGGAGTATGACCGTCACTCCCGCCGTACACCTGCAAAAAGTGCGAGACACCGGGGTTGTTCCCGGCGACGCACCCTTCGACGCTCAAGTCAGTAATCTAGGAAGACTATGAAAAAGCACAAAAACTGGGGAAAGATTGATTACCTCTTAATGGAGATGGATGGGGGGTATTTATAGGCGCCGCTGGGATCAGTTTAGGAATGTAATCCCTGTGGTTAGATAAGGAATGTAATCCCTAATCCCCGGTGAAGGGATAGATATGAATCAGGGCCGTTGATTAGGATTTAGCCAGAAACCCTAATTCTATCCCTTCTGGACTGGGTTTGCTACGGGTTGAAACCCGCACCCAGTTAAGATGGATCCGTTTGCGGGTAAGTGGGTCTTCGGGGAAGATAACCAGTACCCGCTTCAGACCCGTTGGTAGGTGAAATTACCGTTTTACCCCTGAGCTTCAAGATTCGTGTCCAATTTGGATGGTCCCGATTAAACCCCATTTTTAGCCATATCAACCGCCATTTTCCTAAGTTCATATCTTGAAGATCTATGATACCCAGTCCTGCGTGTATTTTCTTCATGCATGCTTTCTCCCATTTAATGAGATGGTATCCGCCCCTATCCGAGCATGCACCCTTCCATAGGAAGCGTTTTCAGATACTGTCAACTATCTGGATAACCCATCATGACATTTTGAAGATTGATAGATAATATGTCGGTAGGTTAAAGAGGACTAAGTTAATGAGAGTCACTTTCCCTCCTAGGGACAATGACTTACCTTTCCATCCCGCTAGTCTGTTTTCAACCTGGTCAATGATCGGTAACCAATTTGAGTTCTTAAGCTTGCCCGTTCTCAATGGGAACCCCATGTATGGGGAAAGTCCCAACCTTGCAGTTGAGAGTGGTTGCATTTTCCTTTGCCTCCTATAGGGATAAAGCAATGGGAATTAAGGCAATTTTTTTAAAATTAACCTTAAGTCCAGCCCACGCTTCAAAACTGTATAGAATTCCTTTGAAAGTGGTGGTCTCCCCAAGATCGTCATTTCCAAATAGCAGAGTATCATCCGCATATCGAAGGATTGTGCAACCTAGACAGTTATGTTCACTAGCCACAGGGGAAATCCAACTAGCATGTATGTAGTTATCCATCATAGTTTTCAGAACGTCAGCCACTATGGTGAATAGAATGCGGGAGAGGGGGTCTCATTGTCGTAGGCCGTGTTTGCAAGAGAACGGTTGCCCCGTTCCTCTATTCACTATGATAGTTGTCCTGCTAGTTGTGAGACAGCTGCAGATCCATCTGATCCACCTGTCACCAAAATCATTGCCTGCAAGTTCTTCCAAAAAGACAGTCCAATTCAACTGAGTCATACCCCTTATCAAAAACAAGCTTGAGGAAATAGCTCATACCATTCGAAATGTGGCATTAATGGATAGTTTCATATGCCGTAGCTACGCAGTCCAGGATACACCGACCTTTGAAGAATCATGTTTGTTTGTGACTGATTAATTTGTCCATTACCCATCCCAGTCTATTAGCGAGGGTCTTGGTGATGATTTTAACTGAGCAATTAAGGAATCTAATAGAACGGAAGTCTCATACCCATTGCGAGTCTTCCCTTTTATGGATCATGACTACCTCTGCGTAGTTGAGTCTACCCAGCCTTAGTCTATGGTCACAAAAATCGACTAACAAGTTCATAAGATCATCTTTGATTTCCTCCCATAAGGTATGGTAGAAGAGGATCAGGAAACCATCCGGACCATACGTTTTCTCCCTTCCTAGTTGCGATACCACCTCCCTAATTTCCTCCTCAGTGAATGGAGCTTCAAAGGATTGTAGAGCATGAACTAGGTTCGCAAACTTAGTTAGCTAAAGGTTCGTATCGAGCGGGACCCTGAAGTCTGCTTTCCGTCCAAACAAGTTATTGAAGTGAGTCTAGAAGGCCTGTTTGATTTTACCGTCTTCTTGTAGCATTCTAGTGTCAGTATGGACCAAAAGAATGAGGTTAGATATGCGTCGGGCACCAACCGTCCGATGGAAGAAGGTTGTATTCACGTCTCTTTCTTTGAGCCACGAGGCTCCAGATCATTGTTGTCATTTGATTTCTTTCCATTTGTGTAGATGTACAATGTCATCTCTTAAACGTAACAATATGTTCCGCTCCTCTTCGGTGAGGTCTCTAGTCGCCTTTATCTTTTCCAATTCCTCGCTGCCTCCAATAGGAACTCTTTAATTATCTAAATCGCTGTGAATCTAGTCAGGTTCCATTTTATGAGCTTGGATCACAGCCCTCTAATTTTTTCACACTAAATAGCAATTGTTTATGTACCTCTAGTTGAGTGAGCCCATATGTGGAAGTCAATGTTGTTCATGGTAAGATAGGTGCATTATTGCTAATCGTAGATGTATGAGTTGTTACAATAATGAAAGATGTGTTAATCATTACCTTGATGGTAGACAATTGTATCATGGTCGAAGTTGTAAAATTTGAGAGTTGATCACCATAGTGGTAGACGAACGAGTCATTAGTGGAGTTATAGACAAGTGAGCTATTGTTGTGATAAATATATGAATCGTTTTTTAAGTGGATTATTAGAGAGTTGGCATGTTGTTGAGACTTTGTTAAAGATTGTAAGCATGTGGGTCGTTTCTCGTGCATTGAGGTGAATCTTGTGTCAAGTGACAAAAATAGAAAGCATGTTGTAAGTTTCATAGACAATAATTTCAGCTTGAGACAGCCAGATTTTAATTATTGCTTAATGTTATTGTAATGTTTGCTTTTCGTTTTTATGTTGAGTTTCAGTGCTAACATGCACAGTTGTATTATATTCATATGGTTGTTTATAGTGATTTTTTCCCTAATAAGAAGCCTCATTTTCAAACGAGGCTGGTCCTGACAATTCGGAGACCCGAGGTGAACAAAATGTTATAAGGCTCTTCTTTTATTAATTGAAATACATTAATATGTATAAATAATTTATATGTCCAAAATTACCACAAAAGTATAGTTATATATAAATACTTAAATGGTATAAAAGCTTAAAAACAATTTCAATTTTTTTTTTAAAAATCGTCGTACAAACATTATAATAAATGACCACAAATATGCCTACTAATTCCAAAGTATTTTAATAGCTCCAAAATATTTCCAACTGCAAAAAAAAATATGACAAGAAGATAAAAAGTATCAATCATCATTAAAATGACTTATTCTGACAGTTTGAGAAGCAAATTGATCAATAATGTTTTCCAAATCATTTTTTTTCCAACAAATCATTTTCAATACATAAGTTTGCCAATCCATTTAACATCTCTTGTTGCATAGTTGGCCGCAAATAAGATTTTAATATTTTTAATTAGAAAAACTTTTTTTGCCATATGCCACAGTCACATGTATAGCTAACAATATTCTGTAAGCATTTGAAACATTATGATAACAATAAAAACATGTACAATCTCCAGAATTTCAATGATTGTTTTTTTTCTTTTTCTAATGCTAGTAAGTCACTTGTAACACTTTCAATTCAGATAATTTGAATCAACATCAACAAATCTACCACGTTTCAAAACATTTTCAAAACTGACGCAACTTTTCAACTAATTATAATCTAAAGATTTTAAATTTTATGAATCAAATAAGAATTCAAAAATGTCAGCAAATACTTATCATTATTACCAACATAATGCCCTAAATACAAATACCGTTGGAGACTTGCACTCTTGGAGTTTATTTGGAATTTTTTTATAAAAAAAATTAAAATGAAAAGTTATAAAATAAAAGCCATGTGAGGGCTCAAAATTTGGGGGTCTGGGGCGGTTGCCCTTTTGGCCCTGCCCCAAGACCGACCCTATTTTCAAAGTATAGCTCACTATATATCTTTCTCAAAAATAGTTCCAAGTGGGGAATTTCATGAGATGAACATGCTATTGGGATTTGCGGCTTAGGTATATACAAAGTCGCGTCTCGCAAATGCGGCTTCATAATTTTAAATTACTTTCAAATTTTTTGCCGCAATTCCAAAATGTGATGGCTAAAATTTGGAACTAGGGCTTCATTATTGTTGAACCCACAGTTCCGAACTATAGTTTATGCTTACGTGTATTCTCCCAAAACTCAACTTGAAATTATTTTTACCAATAATTTACACGTGCTATGCACGTCTTAATAAATATATATTTTAAAAAGTTTCGACGTAGTATAACCTCGAACTTGTTACCTCTTTTATATTAGTTATGCAAGGTCAATGTACACAAGTCAGTAGATTTACAAATTACAACTCCAATTTTTCAATTATAATAGTTATAGAAGGTGAGGGACTTACAATATGATATACTTTGAAAATAGTGTTTCTATTTGGAAATAACTCGTTTCTAGTCGGGTGTTTCTATATTTTGTTTGGTGTTGTTGCGTTTTAACACTACTTTCCCACTCCACAAATGGCTTGCTGTTATGACTACTAGACATTTAAAACAAGTCGATTGTTGGAATTTACAAATAAAACAAAAAATTGTACTTTGTATGATTTCATTACTAGATATGCTAAAGAAAACTATGCTGCTAATCTCATATTGTGCACAAATATTATTCACGAATTCAAATGAGGGAAAAAATTGCATGACAACTTTAAAAATACATATTATTACCATACCTTCGGTGGGAACCAATTATTGCCTGAATTGAAAAGAATATGATTCTTTATTTCTTTATAATGTTATGTGATGCTCCATGGACTTTGAAGCATCAAATTCCTTCCGATATAAAAGACAAATAAATAAATTCATCATAATCCAATCTATACTACATACCAATGAGTAAAGAAGGAAGTGCTCAACCACCTAGAAACAATTAGCGAATTAAATATTAAAAATAAGGTAAAACAAAAATCATTAGGCCAATTGTGTGGGAGTAACAAAGTTATACCATAGGCTAATATCTTAAGTGATGTTATTTTTTTTCCGGTGTGGGAGCAAAAGAGTTATTTGATGATTGAAGAAAACTTAGATCGCACATGTTGATTAAATCTGATGTTAGGCTAATATTTATTATAGAATTTGAAATTGATGACTGAGATACCACAGAAAATCTACAAGAAAAGCCTGAAACACAGAGATTTTTCCCAACAACTAGACCCTCAACGATATAGTCAGTAATTCAGCAGTATAAACTGAGTTTTTGTACACAAAATGTTGATTACTTGTAATGGAGAGTGTCGTGCCCCGCTTCCCAAAATATGAAAGTACGGCACGCAACTAAGACTAAGCGAATGATATAAGTATACAAACTCATATCATCCATAAGTTGTATAATACTAGTAAGCTCAGCAATACAGATAATAATAATAATCACATGAACAATAATAGAATCAATAACCAATACCTGAAATACAAAAACTTCAGGCCAAAATGTCCGAGGATATACAATGCAATAGACGGTTCGCTACAACCAGTAGCGATAGGAAAGTAAAGCAATATCAATAGCAATTCCATCACAGCCGTCTAAAAAGTTCGATCATCAAATTCTTTTGGTATCTCATCGTCTGTACATGTATAAACATTAACTAAAAAGAAGGGGGGGGGGGTCCGTTAGAGCTTGCTTCGGACAGTAAGTAGTAACAAGCAGTGAAACAAGGAAGTATAACATAACAAGGAATAAGGAACAATATGATCAAGTACGTTACAATAACACATATAAACTGGAAACGAGAAACATGTAAACAGGACTTCAACGTATAATCAATTGGTAACAATGAATCATGTAACGGAAAACATGTCATGTAAATGAGAATCATGCAAACTTGTAAACGAGGATAATGTAAATTTGTAAACAGGAACCATGCAACTTGTAAGCGGGAATCATTTATTTGTAAAGAAAAATAATGCACGTGCTTAGGGTTAACTCTAAGTCTATCAATCTTTTATCAATTATATCTAATGCACACAATCTTGTGTCTCATACCACATGTTCGGGTACATACAAATATGTGAATGTTTAGACTCCAGTGGTGAATTCTACAAGGTTATGTACCCGGATCTTGCAGTGAGAATAACATGAATCATATAAATAGGAAATCATGTAATTAAGTAATGGACTCTTGAGGTGGCCTCCGTCGTCCCACGACGTGGTACTTAGTTCTATGCGGCACATAGTTCTATATAACTTGTAAACATGTAACATATAAACATGAAACATGTAGTCTGGTAATGGACTTAAGAGGTGGCACACGCAAACTTTAGAGGTGGCCCCCAATGTTGCATGACGTGGCACTTAGTTCTACGTGATACTTAGTTCCTTGTATTATGTAAACATGAAGCATGTAATCAGGTAATAGACTATAGAGGTGGCCCCCGTCATTTCACAACGTGACACTTAGTTTTACGTGACACTTGGTTCCACATAACTTGTAAACGAGAATCGCTATTATGGAAAGATTGGCCCCCTTCTGAGTACACTCTCTTATATTGTCCACTACTAGGTCTTACCCTTTATTACCCCGACTTGTTCTTCTTTTACAATAATTACTCATAAACATACAACCAATGGAAAAGGGTATCAGAACAGGGTATCAAGGGCTATGCAATGCATGATATGGAGTTCAATTTATTAAATGCAAAATTAAACATATTTACAATTAAAACATGAAAATACAATTCTAAATATCAATATGTTTCCGTACAAATACTAACTTTTCTGCTACTACGGAAAAGAGAATTCGATTCCTTCAGGGATTCTAAGTCACGCCCCGCTTCCCAAAAAGGAAATCCGAAATACGGATACGTGACTAAGTCTAGCGAATGGCTTTCACCATTCATAAGCTGTCAGGATCTTTACAACAAGCACAAGTATAAACAAGAGAGATACAAGAAGAATAGTCAACCACGCATGCATATATGAATCAATATACAACATGAATTTACTTGAAACAAAATTTAATAATCTCAAATAAATCAAATTTGGATAAGTCAATAATTATGGGTCATACTGCCCTATACAAATAATAATCCAAGTAGCAAATTACATTTATTCAAGAATAGCATGAAAATAAATTATAGCAAGAATTTCAGAAACTAAACTCTCAGATCACCTACTCCATCGGGCAGCTGATCACCATAATCTTCAATTTAACAAACTGCGGAAAAAAGGAAAGAGAAACAAAACGTCCGTCAATGCAAGTTACGGGCCACTTGTAGTGGAGGCACAAGTACAGGAAAGAGAAATAGACAAGGATAGAGCAACAGCGGACGCAAGTATAGCATGAAAAGGATACAACAACAAAATAGAGAACTAACTCTAAATCAAGAACATAAACAACTAGCATAGCAAGATGAACAAGTGCAAGTAGCATGTAACAAGTGTCAAGTAATCAAGTATCATGTGACGAGTAACAAGTAGCAGATGTCAAGTGATCATGTATCATGTACATGTAACAAGTAGCAAGTGTCAAGTGATCATGTTGTTTTCAAGTATTGTATCTAGTCCTATCTAGGTAGCACTTCATGCGTCCCATAATTTTACCACATGATTGCTATATTCATACAAATTACGTTTAGATATAGTGGTGGGTTTCTATAGGGGTACTCAGGCATCAAGTAACAAGTAACAAGTACGAATCACGTAATTGTGAACTCGCGACATCATATAGTAATAACAAGCATGAATCATGTAGTCATGAAACATGGCAGCATATAGTAATAACAAGTATGAATCTTGTAATCATGAAACATGGCAGCATATAGTAATAACAAGCATGAATCATGTAATCATGAAACATGGCAACAAGTAATGGGAAACACGGGCCCCCATATAAGTACACATACCTATATTGTCCACTACTAAGGTCTTTCCCTTAACTCCTGGCTTGCTTATTTGTTATTATTATCAAACAAGGCATGTAAGTGTACAAAACATGGCAAGAAATACATGGTATGATCAAGTAACAAATTCAGGTCGAAAGATAAGCATGTACAGGTGAAAGACGACTCATAAAAGGATAGGACAACGAGAATTTTAGTTTGGGACAGCAAGACGGTACTGCACTAAATTTGGAATTTCCGTTGCCACAAATATACAACCTGGATCGGTCAGAAAATATAGAAAATAGACTGATCGGCCGAATCCAGCAAATATATATAATTCATATGACATTTCTCAAAAACATGACTCAAAACAGAATTGTATCCAGAAAACGTGATAGCCAAAAATTAGAAGTTTATATTCATAAATAGGAAAACGGCATAAAAACTTACTGATTAAATCCAAGAAAAATCTGGGGTATTCCCTAGTATGTCTAGTATCAGCAGATATAATTTCATAATATTCCAACATAGAGAGTATAATCAAATAAAATCAGAAAACAACAAGATATAGCAAATTTGTAAATCTGAAATCATAAACACAGCAATACTAAAACAACAATAGATTACAAAATATAAATCGAAATCCAGATCCGTCAAAAGGGTGATAAAATAGATATAACAGGCTACAATTCATATTCACAAAGTTTTTATAAACAGCAAATAAAATCAGGTTGAAATTATGTTTCTTTACTGAACAGTATGAATATTCTGCAAGTATAGTAGTTGTTTGCAAGTATATAATAGTTTGTAGAAGTCATCAATTAAATCAACAAAAATTAGGGGTTAATTCCAATCAAGTCTAGTTGTAATCAGCAAAATATTGGATCAAAATATTACCTTTAGCATCAGTATAAAAATAATTTACTCTCCAGAATTCACATAAAACCAAATCTGTAATTTTTCTACACCTCTGTAGTAAAACAACAATAACTTGCAACTCACAAATCGAAACTGAGATCTGTCAGAAATTCTGGAAAGTAGACAGAATTATCTATAATTTATATTCACAAATAATTTTCATATACTGACCTTAATAGGGTCTAAAATACGAAACAAAAACGGGGTAACAGCAATGCAGAAATATTCTTTATTCATAAAATCAACTAGCTCATATGTAACACATCAAAATCATAACAGAATGTGAAATAGGGCATACTAGATGTCCAAGCAATATGGTATAGGGTGTTTCACACGTGTACAACAAGTTATACTACTACTAACACATCAAGCATACGATATCATACAACACCTCATAAATCACGAACAACATGCATGTATACATCAAGAATCAATTATATCTAAGTTATTTCATGTCGTGTGTGTAATGGAGCAATTACGAACGGATCAACACATAGAGACAAGTTCTAATATGTTTTCCATGAGAATAAACCTTGAAGCAACTACACTACAGGCGGTATTTAGTACTTGTATTACACAACAAAAAGAATACAAGTTACTTGCCTTATAATCGATGACGAAAACGACGAAGCAAAAGCAAGAATAATGAGAACGAATTCTCGGGCACAAACTCAACGAACGAACGACGAACCACGAACACAATTCACGAACAACGAACCACGAGTACACGAGATCCAACACACACATAAAAGCTCAGCAACGGCAGGGGGTGTTGGCGGAGAGGTGTGCATGGCGAAAAGAACGGCGACGGCAGTGGAGAAACGACGACTGGGAGCACTCGCTGCTGCTGCTGTTGTTAGTCGTTAGAGGAGCAGCACACAGGGGCATTGTAGCGATCTCGTGCTGGCTTCGCTGTGGTCGACGGAACACAACACTGAGGTGCTTCCGATGAGGTCTGGTTGCGTTGCTGAGAGGTCGCGACACAGGAGGAAGGAAGGAGAGGGCAGAGGAGCACCAGGATGATGGGGGTGCTGGTCTCCTGCTGCTATCTACGATCGGGAGGGAGGCAGCGCAGCGGGGGTCATGACAGGGAGAGGATGAGAGGGCACCGATGGGGTCTGCGGTGTGGAGGCATCGGGGGCTGAAGGCGTTGAGGTCGGGGAGAGGAGCATAGGGAGCTAGGGTTGATCGGGAAAGGGGATGAGTTGAGGAAGACAGTTGAGGTATCGATAAACAGGAGTATGCAGACAAGGTTTTTATACGCAATTATTATGGTTTTAAGTGTATGTGGGCTAACGGGTTCGGCTTTAGGGTTGAACGGATAGAGGTGTTATAGGGTTTTGGGTATTAGTGTGTTTTAGGATAAATAGTTATTGGGAATTTAGACCCATTAAGCAAACATAATAGGATTTGGTATAAAGAGTATTAATGGATCTAATAGGGTTTAATCAAAGTAGAAGTTCAATAAAATATAGAGCGACCCAATAGATGAGATAAGAACGAAAATAAATAATCAAGAAGTAGGACATGAACAATTAAATAATGGGGATAAAAATAATGGCTCAATCAATGAGAGACGAAACAATAGGCAAACAAACCGAATCAAGAAGATCAAATAAAACGACGACAAATCAAATAAATGGATATATATTGAAAATGAAGATCGAATACATGGTTCAAAGAGATATGGAGAAATACAAGATGAGTAAATACTCAAAAAAAAAACATCCAAAAATACAGAAAATGGAAAACATGGGTTACATTATAGAAAATAGACTCACTGCCGGTTCCAATGCATATTCACACAATATATTATAATTAAATTGACTATGCCTACCGGTCAGTTATTTACGAGTCTAGTATTCAAGCAGCAAGTCAGTGTCAAGTTCTTGTGCATATAACGAGACTGAAAATTCATTAACAAATATTATAAAAAATCATAAAATGACTCCTAATCATGTCTAGCAACATCCTGGTTAATCTCGGGTCTTGATTCTACTGATAACATATTATTTTGATAAGTTAATCATGATGATATACTTCTAAATAATAATATGGAATTATAACGTTACAGTATGAAAATTTGAATATCTTGCAATTCGTAAGTCGGATTGCGAAACCGTAAGATGATCTGAATTTCAGATACAGAGAGCTACAACTTTCATGTACGAAATTCTAAATTATATTAATGGGAACTGGTTCAAATACTAGTAGTAAGTCAGGGAAGATGGCAGGAAAAAATCTAATACTTCGTTTTAAAATAACTATTTATAGGAAATTTCACTTCTATAACCAGAAATGAATTGTATTCATAATCAGTAACCAGAACATTCCTCTACAATTAATCCATCAACATTTATCATTTCAATAATATTATATTTAAGAATAAAATTATACCGTCCCACACAATCAACAATTTATTCAAATCAACACACTCACACACACACACACACATACACACACACACACACACACATATCTATATAATAAAACACAAAGAAAGCTATGAAGTGGCTCTCCTTCAATCCTCCTAAAATCAATGGCCCAGATACAACCTCGCAAAACACATTTTCTCTCCAAAAGTTTTCCTCCAGAACTCAAATTCAAATCCCCAAAATAATATATAATAAAACACAAAGAAAGCTATCAAGTGGCTCTCCTTCAATCCTCCTAAAATCAAAGGCCCAGATACAACCTCACAAAACACATTTTCCCTCCAAAAGTTTCCCTCCAAAACTCAAATTTAAATCCCTAAAATAACTCATTTATTTATTTTATTATCTCTCTCTCTCTCTCTCTCTCTCTCTCTCTCTCTCTCTCTCTCTCTCTCTCTATATATATAATCCCCTCTTTCTCCCCCTCCACGCCTGATCTACCTTTTCTCCTTCTTCCACAAATTTCTCTCCACTTCCCAATATTTAGCAGCAGCTTTAAATATCTGATTTCTGTTAGAAAAATGTACAGTCATACTCTCTTGCTCCTTCCCCTGTTCCAATCTTTGATCCAAGTTCCCCCAAAACCAATTGATGACGCCTTGAATGTGTCTCATCTGTGCTTATGATGCTGGTCATAAACCTTTTCTAACTGTATTGATAATACCTGATTACTTTCGCTCATCTGACTGTTAGCCACCTCCATTACGACGCCGCTCCGCTGTTGTCGCGCCGCGCTCCCTCCACTGCCGCCGCCCCTCCATCGGTTCCTGCCATGGTATACTACTGCCGTCGCCGCTGGTATGCTACTGGTATGCTAGACTACATGGTATGCTACTGCCGCAACAGCTACAGTACCCACCGCTGTATGTATTTTAGTGTAAATTTTTTTTCCATTTTCAATGATTTTTCTATATATATATATATATATATATATATATATACACACACACACACACTAGATTTTCCCGTGAGCACGTGCCTACGGCACGTCTTCGGAACAATACAACACACGAAAAGTCCTGTAAACAGTAAAACAACAATTATGTAGCTCAGGTTTGAATAGTATGACAATAATTAATTGTAAATAAAAGTCCATGTTTCCATTAGTATATGTTGAAAAATAATTATAAATGTAATTAAGTAGTGAGCCAGATCCAACCTCACAAAACACATTTTTCCTCCCAAAATTTCAAACCCCAAAACCAATTTTTTCCCCCAAAACTAAAAAACTCATTCCTTGATTACTATCTTTCTCTTCTCTCTTCACTTTTTCATAGTTCTCTCTTTCTCTCTCTCCCTATCTCTCTCTCCCATTCTTTCTTTATTTACTTAGAAATTTAGATTTTAAGATTTCAGGTTTGTAAATTTTCAGAATTTTTATGTTTTTTTTATTGCACATGTTATATTGAAAATAGCAAATATCTCTTCAACAGTTAAATTTCATCATTTTCCACACTTAAAGTTCTAAGAAGTTAGATTTTACTTCCCCCATTTATAATTATTTTTCAACATATTCTAATGGAAACATGGACCTTTATTTACAACTAATTATTGTCATATTATTCAAACTTGAGCTACATAATTGTTGTTTTACTGTTTATAGGGCTTTTCGTGTTTTGTATCGTTTCGAAGACGTGTCGTGCCTGCCCACGGGAAAATATAGTATATATATAATCAACAATTCAAATCAACACACACACACACACACACACACACACACACATAACTTCAATTCGTGTTCATGCAATGTATACAATGACGATGGGGTTTACGATCTTTCTGTGGTTATTGAATTGACGGAGGCAAATGGAATGATTCAATACACTATAAAATAATTGATTCAAAAATGAAGAGTTCATAAGGCATGTAACAATACAATGGTTCGACGATTTATATCTACAAAGAATATTGCAAGGACATGGACGATAAAAGGATTTCACGATACAATTATTAGATACGAAACTGCTTGGAGAGTTCAAAGAAAAGTTTGAACATGAACAATAAATAAAGTTAAAGAGATGTTTGCCTTATACAGGTAATTACGACGGGGAGAAAGAGCAGCGATAGCGGCAACGGCTTGGCATCGGCAAAGGTAGCTACAATGCAGCAACAAAAAATAAGGACAAGGCAGCACGATCACGGCGAATAAAAACAACGGAGACGACAGCAAGGGAGAAGGTGGTGTTGCGGCTGCTGTTCGGGGCTGCGATGGAGGCAGAGAGGAGCAGCAAGAGTGCGACGAACGATGATCGACAATAGCAATGCTAACAAATGCAACAACGATAGCGATAGAGACGAGTTCGAGGCTGCTGGAATAGAAGTGGTCTGCTTGGTTTTGAAGGAGACATCAACAGTGGTGCGGCTGGTTGCGGAGTGCAGCAAGGAGGGAAATGAAGTCGGGTTTGCAGGAGGAATTGGCAGCAAGAGTAGTGGCAAGGCGATGCTCGGAGGACGGTGGCAGTCAGGGGAGGCAACAATGATGTGGTCTAGGTGGTGGCTGCGAGGGAGAGAGGCTGCAGTCAGAGGAAGTGGTTGGGTGGTGGAGCCGGGTGTTGGTGTTGCAGATTGGAGTTCGGTGGTCGGGTGAAGGCAGCAGTAAAGGTGCAGGGGATGGAGGTGAGGGTGCGGACATGCAGGAGATGGAAGATGAGGGCATCAGAGGGGCTGATCGGGTGTGGGGGCTGATTGGGTCTGCTTGGTGAGGGGGAGATGGCAGCAGTATTGGTGGCGATGTGGATAGTTGCAATGAGGTGGTTGTCAGTGGAGCTTCAGTTTGCAATGGAGTTAAGGAGGAGATGATGAGGTGACGGGGCGAGATGGTATGGAGAAGAAAGGAGTGAAGGAGGGCTTGCTGGCAGGTTCGGTGGAGGTGATGCAATGGTAGAGATTGGGTGGGTTTCGGGAACAAGAAGAGGAGCTCAGGTTATTGGCGACTGTGAAGAAGATGATGGGGTAATTAGATTAGGGTTAATGAAGTGATTGATTAGGGTTAAATGATGATTAGGGTAATTTAGGCTGCATGTGGGCCATGGTGACTTGGGCTTTAGTTAAGTTTTAAAAAAAAATTAAAAAATTATATAAGATTTGACTTAGCTTGGGCTTTGACAAATTAATAAATAATCAAGAGAAAAAGGAATAAGATTGTAGAATGAAATATGATTTGGGTTAAAATATATAATCATTTGGAAATAGCTACAAATACGATTGATGATTTAGAAAGGACTTTAACAACAAATGAATATCCTAGTGTACGCAATTGAGTTCAAAAGAATACAAATATTTATAGAAAATTGAAATATAAGAATACGTAGAAAAGAAAAATAAAAATCTGTACAAATATGAAATGGGGGTTATAGAGATAGAGGGGCTATATTTATAGGCCTGTGGTGGAGCACTTTTAGAAAGATTCCCTAACTAATTTAGAAGATTCTTCAAATCAGAGGATCCAATCACTTAATGTCTCCATGTTTGGGGGAATTTGATTATCAGCCATGATTAGCTGGTAAGTCTCCACTGATTGGGCTATAAATCAGCCTCACTCATGGGCTGAGACGAGATAGTGAGCTTGTGGGCGGCCCATGTTCGGGTCGTGGGCCTGTAGTTGTTGTGAAATTACTGTTTCGCCCTTAGAAACTCTGATATTCATGTTGAAATTGTACAACTCCGATCAACTGTAATTTACATCCACATCATAAGCCCCACTCCTTAATGTTGGATATAAAAGCCTTCGAGGAGTATTTCGCTATTCTTTAGGCAATTAGGATAGCACAGACAACTTCTTGGGACACCTGGAATCTTGTTCTGAGCTTCTGAGGTTGTAACTGTTTTCAGAACATCAAATTAAATTTCCCGGATTTATCATTATTTTTTCCAAAATAATTAATTATGTTTAGATTTTTTTAATTATTTTTCTAAATTATAATTATTTACTGGATTTTTAATTAAACTTTCTAAATTCTTAATTATTTATCAAAAAAAATAAAATATTTTTTTTGTAATTTATAATTATTTTTTATAATTTTTAATTAATTAATCCAAGATTTTTATTATTTTTCAGATTTTATAATTATTCTCGAAATTTTAATCAAAAATCCAATGATGGCACGATTCTTGAGGATATCTGGCGATCAATATTGCGCCTCATGCTTGAGTGCCTTAGAATACATGCCGATCCTCGACCCCTGACCTGAATTGGTCTTGGTTGAACCTAGGGTGGTTCGATTAGGGTCGGCTCCCAACATAAAATTTGAAGTTCTTGCAGTGGTAACGACTCAGAATCGAACCCTGAACCTTGGGTTCGGCGGCCAAATGCCTTAACCAATGGGCCTTATGTATACTGCTCAAAATCCATTCGTCTGGTTTGATTAATATCGACAAGTTATATGTCTACTTCAAAAACACCTGCTGCTCGGACTTTGGAAGAATAAAAATCCTGAAGAGTGGGGACTCGAATCGAATATGCAACCTTCACCTCGACAACCGAACGACTCAGCTAATGTGATGTTCGGCTTGTTTGATTTGAATAAATTGATCTTTATATAGCTTTTCGTATCGTTTCGGTGGAGAAAATTAAAAGAAGCGTAGAAGCTCGGATTCGAACCCAACAAGGGACTTAACCACTGGGCCATTCACCTAGTCCGATTTGAATAAACCGACTCTCTTTATGTTATGGTCGACTCAGAGGATCAAATGGTTCTGCACTTCGAAGAAATAAAATTATCTTGAGTGTGGGGGTTCGAATTCAAATTCTCAACCTTCGACTTGATGAACCAGTGGGCTATCTGACAAGATTTAATTTGAGTATATAGACCTATAGAGCTACTCGGACTGATGTGGTGAGTGCCGAACTCGAGGGGTTTCGGCTTGGCCGACCCTAGGCACTTGTTACGCCTTTCTTGTGAGAGGATCGAATGACAAGCTCACTGCCGAAGCAAGGGGGGTCCAATTTGGCCGAATCTAGGCTATGGTTGTGCCACTTCTGTGATGGGTTGAGCGTCGAACCAGTGAGGTCTGATTTGACCGAACCTAGGCACTTGTTGTGCCTCTTTTGTGAGAGACTCGAACGACAATAAGAGCACCGAACCTAGAGGGGTCCGATTTGGCCAAACCTAGGCACTTGCAGTGCCTTTCTTGCGAGGGGCTCAAACAACAAGCCGAGAATCAAACTAGGGGGTTTGGCTTGGCCAAGCGCCGAACCTTGGGGAATTTGATGAACTTCTCCAGAGTAGGTTGAACGATAGGTCGAGCGTTCGAAGGAAGGGGGGTTTGGTTTGGCCGAAACTATGCAATTGTCGCGCCTCTTCTATGAGGGGCTCGAATGACAAGCCGAGAATCGAACAAGGGGGTTCAGTTTGGCCTAACCTAGGCACTTGTTGTGCCTCTTCTGTGAGGGGCTCCAACAACAGGCTGATCGTTGAACTTGGGCACTTTTATATCTTTCTTGTGAGGGTCTCGAACGACAAGCAATCGAGGGACGAAGCTTGTAACACCCCATAGTTTTCAAAATAATATATATATGATATAGTTTGAATAATATGGCTGTTTGGTAAAATAAAGTAGTTGTTTGGAAAATTAATATAAATGAGTGGAATTCTTGTAATAATCTTGAAATGAATAGTATTAAATGGTGGTGGGGGCCCACGGTATGAAGGAAACAGCCAGAGGTTCTTTGGTCTTCTCTTGGCTAACGTGGCTTCAATGTAATGGGGGCCCACCTACGGTATTATTACTGTGAGCTCTCGGATGAGAGAAGGTAAGTGTATGGGAAATGTCCCATATCGAATTTCAAAGTGAATATAATAATATATAATATAATAGCCTATGATCAAGAGTCACCTAATCGGTTAACCACCTTTTTAGAGGCAGCCTGTGGTGGACAATTGTACTACATAGTATCTAATTTGTCCTATAAATTGTATAAATTGTCTGAGTTAGGGGCAGAGGCGTTACAAAGCTTGCGAAATTTTAGGAGGTTGTTGCGAGTGTCTCAGATGACACGCCGAGGGACGCGGCAAGCTGAATTGATAATTTTTCGCGAGCGGCTCGGATACCATGCCGAGGGACAAACCAAGTGAAAATTAAGAGTTTTTTCGCAAGTGGCTCGGATTACCATGCTGAGGGACGAGGGATGGACCAAGCGAATATTAGGAACTTTTCGCAAGTGACTCAAATTACCACACTGAGGGATGAGGGACGAGCCAAGCGAATTGTAGGAGCTTTTTGCAAGTGGCTCGGAGTCCATGCAAGGGACAAGCCTAGCAAAAATTAGGAGCTTTTCTGTGAGTGGCTTGAATACCATGCCGAGGGCTGAGAGATGAGTCAAGCAAATATTAGGAGCTTTTTCGCAAGTGGCGCAGATTACCAGCCGATGGACAAGGGACGAGTCAACCGAATATTATGAGCTTTTTCACTAGTGGCTCGAACTACCATGTCAAGGGATGAGAGATGAGCCAAGCAAATATTATGAGCTGTTTTCGTGAGTGGCTCAGATGTGAGGGACGAACCATGCTGGCCGAAGATCAGGGACTTAGGATTTTTGGTTTTTCTCTAGGGTCGAACCAATTATATGCGTGCATGATCGTGGCACGTTGGATTAGGGCCACATCACCGTTTATCATCTTACCCGAACGTAGGCACTTGTTGTGCCTTTCTCGTTAGGGGTTGGAAAGACAAGTCGAGCGCTGAAACTAGGGAGTACGATTTGGCCGAGCTCGAGTCTTTGAGAATTTGAAAAACTTCTCACTATGGGCTCGAACGACGGGCCGAGCACCGAACAAAAGGGATTTCAGTTTGGCCGAACCTAGGCACTTGTTGTTTCTTTTTGGGGAGGATATAAGCGACAAGGCGAGCACTAGGCTCACCACCTTCGACTCTTGCTGCTGTTAGGGGTTCATATGTCTGGGACCCGGATGAACGAACCTCCGAACTTAAAAAATATTTCGCGCTTGGTCTTCCTTAGTGTAGTGACTCGTTGTTTAAAATCGATGAGTTGTGGGAGAAACTCTATAGATAAGCTGGACCCCAAACTTGATGTTCTTGGGCTGGTGAGTGGTGGGGGCAGCTTTAGGGATGAGTTGGGCTCCAAACATACTGTATGAGAGTTAGCGAGTTACATGAGCAGTTTGAGTGACAAGCCGAACTCCCAAGTGGGAGTAGATTGAGTCATGAGTTGGACTTCGAACCTGCTCTTTGAGAGTTAGCGAGTTACAGGAGCAGCTCGATTGACAAGCTGAACTCCACAGTGGGAGTTTCTTGAGTCACGAGTTGGACTCTGAACTTGCTAGTTGGGAGTTAGCGTGTTGCTGGAGTAGCTCGAGGGACAAGTCGAACTCCTAAGTATGAGCAACTTAAGACACAAGTTGGACTCTGAACCTACTGTTTAGAAGTTAGCGAGCTGTGGGATCAGCTTGAGTGACAAGCCGAGCTCCAAAGTGGAAGCAGTTTGAGTCACGAGTTAGACTTCGAACTCGTTGTTTGATATAAAGCGAGTTGTGGGAGCAGCTCTATGGAATAGCTGGACTCCGGACTTGCTGTTGGAAATTAATGAGTTGTTGGAGGAACTCAAAAAAGGAGCGGAGAACGAAACTCATTGCTGAATGAGTTGTCGGTGTAGCTTGGAAAAGGAGCTGAGTACCGATCTCATCGTATGGAGCTAATAAGTTATTGATGTAGCTCAGAAGATAAGCTTAGCATCGAACTCGTTGTTTGCATCCAGTAAGTACTACAAGAATTTATAAAGAAATTCTAAGTCTGTAATAAAAATTTAAAAAAATCAAACTAGGTAGCTGTCTTGGTGGCTAGCTTTTATTACATGCACTGACCATTATAGGGGCTTGTCTGATTACAAATCTCAAAAATTTAAGCACCCTCGTTAAACTTCTTCCAGTGATTGGCATCTCAGTTCCTTAATATTTCCTTAACCCCCCAGACCTTCAAGTCAATAAGATCCTGGGGGGACGACTTTGGAAACCTTATAGGGTCCTTCCAGTTAGGAGTGAGCTTTCCTTTCTTGCATGGCTCATATATCTTGAGGAACCCAAAGTGGGATTTCTATCAATGGGGACTCAACCTGATTTCTCTTTTGTGGGATCTATAAGGCTTCAAGCAGGAGGACCCCCCCTCCCCCCCCCATTGCAGTCGTGTAGCATGCTCGAGCCACTTTTTGACTTCTCTTACTTCTCCTACCCCAGCTGGCGAAAGGAACTTCATCTTCATGGGAACGTCGAAGCTACGACGTGGAGAGCAAATAGACAAAGACGACTGATAATGGCGTTGTAGGCAGCCTTCATATTAATAACCATGAAGTTCAGGGCTTCATTTTGGAGAGTGGAGGCTTTTCCTACTGTTACGTCGAGGGTGACAATCCCTTCAACTTGGACTGCCCCCGAGAACCCATGGAGAGTGTACCCGGTGGGTTTTAGGCAGTCCCTAAACACTGTGAGGCCTTCGAAAGTTGCGAGGAATAGCACATTCACCGACTGACCATTATCTACCAAGATGCAGCCCACTTCGTGGTTCACCATGGAGAGGCTGATCACTAGGGCATTGCAGTGGGGGGGTTCAGACGCCTTCAAGATCTCGGTCTGAGAAAGTCACTGGGACTCCCTAACTCTTGGATGGGCCGGGCCCCCCCGGGGGAGGGGGGGAGTAGCCCATCTGTTTCAATTTTCATAAGAACCGTTGATACGCTAGCATTGATAGGAGTGAACTTGTCGAAGCAATGGACCGAATGAGGGCAATGTTGTCCGGACTCATCCCTATGGGACTTTCTAGGCCCCTCCTCATATACACTTCTTCGTTTGTTTTCAGACGAGGGATCACTTTGGTTCCAGGGATGAAGAGCTTCTTCGACTCGGATTTATTTCTCACTTTGCATGAGAAGTTCGGAGAAATATGAAGGTGGCTTTTTTGCATGGGAGGTTTTGAGGAGGTCATGCCAGACGTTGTGCCTGAAGGCGGCCGCAATGACTCAGAATCAATAGAGGGGATGGAACGGGCTTCTACCATAAATTTCTGGACAAAGTTCCTGAGCAATTCTCCATCCTTCTGCTTTAAATCTAGCAGCATAGCGCTCGTATATGATTGATTATAAAGTGATGAGGAAGCTATCCTCGAGTTGGTCGAAGGAGTGGATGGAGCTAGGGGTAAGCCGAGATTACCATTCTCTTCCAATGCCCTGGAGCGTAGGAGGGAATGTCTTGCAAAGGAGTGCATCAGAGGCGTTGTGAATCATCATGAGAGTTTTAAAACTCTCGATATGATTCGTCCGGTCAGACTCACCGTTGTAAGTCTCGAAAGCTGGAGGCTTGAAGTTTTTCAAGATCGGGGCTTCAATAATGAAAGAAGGAAGTGTAATACCCCAGATTTGGAGCGAACAGTCGACTGGTCGATTGTTCAATCGACTGGTTTGCGTACACGGGATTTGAGGAATTTGAGAAGGATTTGAGAAATTTAGTCCCACATGGGAGGTGTACAAAAATTAATTTGAGTATAAATATAATTAGCCAATGATCAAGAGTCACCTAATTGGTTAACCACATTTTGAGAGGCAGCCTGTGGTGGGCAGTTGTACTACATAGTATCTAATTTGTCTTCTAAAAATATTAAAATCGTCTGAGTATTGGGGCGGGGCGTTACAAATGGTATCAGAGCCGACTTTCGACACCGGGTGTAGTAGAGGTCAGTATGATATGCGGTGCTGAGAGTCATTGATCTCCGGGGTCGGGTATATTCTGCGGTATTGAGAGTCACAGGTAGTGATGGATAGCCGGGTATCCGATCTGCGGTGTTGAGAGTGATTGATCTCCGGGATCGAGGACTATACTACATCGGCTAGAAAGGGCGGATCCTACACTAGATGTGTGCCCTGTACTCAGCAAGGACGCTGATTTGTAAGGTGGGGTGTATGTAATACCCCAGATTTGGAGCGAACAGTCGACTGGTCGATTGTTCAGTCGACTGGTTTGTGTACACGGGATTTGAGGAATTTGAGAAGGATTTGAGAAATTTAGTCCCGCATGGGAGGTGCACAAAAATTAATTTGAGTATAAATATAATTAGCCAATGATCAAGAGTCACCTAATTGGTTAACCACCTTTTGAGAGGCAGCCTGTGGTGGGCAGTTGTACTACATAGTATCTAATTTGTCTTCTAAAAATATTAAAATCGTCTGAGTATTGGGGCGGGGCGTTACAGGAAGGGAGGCCGAATAGGGTGATACTGTTTTGTTGCCTCTCCTCTTACCCTATTCGGGCGAGACAATCCTACATCTCTTAGAGGCGCATCAAAACCGCGTCTTCACGTCCCTCAGATCGGGTAGGCCCATATGACTCTTTGTGGTGGATTGGGCCAGTGCAAGGGTTGCTCAAATGGTGGTTTCTTCCCCCTCCCCCCGTGAAGAGCTTGTAAAACCTCGTTCCTGAAGTCCTGAAACTTGGCCCTGATGATGGGACCTTCCTCCTGCCGATTGACCTTCAAGGCCTGGCAATTTACGGGAGAGAGGCTTTGCTTGTTCCTCCACCCGCGGGATGGGGGGGATGTCTCTTGTGGCACATCCTGTGATTTGAACGGGTGCCGCCGCTTCGAGAGTGATTATACACGATACATTGGCAGAGGTCTTCCTCCTGCTGTCGATTATTAAGGACGTATCGGAGATCCTGATTCGCGGAGAGTTATGCCCTCCTGCTGGAAGAGTGAAAGGTAGCATTGACAGGACCCTAGGCCTCAGGAGGAGGGAGACTGAATCTGTGTTCTGAACGTCACCTCTAAGACCCCTGAGTTTCTGCCATACTGTGGAAGGGGTGCAACAGTGGTGGAGGAAGAGGCAGATCTACCTAGCGACTCGGGCCTATCGCTTTCTTTACTTTGGGGGCCATTGTCAAAAGAGCCTTTTGACCATGGCATCTGACCGGATGACTGGATTTGTGCTTTCCCACAAATGGCGCCAATCTGGTGCTATTTTTTTTTCGGTGTGGGGGTAACTTATGTTGACTTCTTTGATGATTGAGGAAAACTTACATTTTATCAGTTGATCACGTCTGATGTGAGGCTAATATTTTTTGTAGAATTTGGAATGGATGGCTGAGATATAGTCGAAAACCTGTAAGAAAAGCCTGAAATACCCGGAGTTTTTCCGGCAACAAACCCTATGATGATCAAGTTAGTAAATCGGCAGTATAAATTGGGTTTTTGTTGACAAAATGTTGATTACTTGGTAATGGGAGGAGGGGGGGCTGTATTTATAGGTATGAGATGGAGTAGTTTTAGAAAGCTTCCCTAGCCGATTTGAAAGATTTATCTAATCAAAAGATTCAATCAGTTAATATCTCCCTGTGTTGGGGGATTTGATTGCCTGGCCAGTCTCCCCTTACTGGGCTGTTAATGAGCCTCACTCGTGGGCTGAGCCGAGATGGTGGGCCTGTGGGCTGCCCATGTTCTGGTCGTGGGCCTATAACTATTGTGAAATTATTGTTTCACTCATAGAAACTCGAGATTCGTATTGGAATTGTAATTTACACCCACATCATTAAGGAACCAAATTAAATTGTAAAGTTGTTATAAAATTATTAATCTATCTTTTACTAACAAAGGTGTCAATAAAAAATAAGATTTCAAGGAGTTTCATGAAAGAAAGAACATGAGTTATGCATAATTTGTCAAAAAAAAAAAAACATGCATATAGTAAAAGATACTTTAAAATATTTTGAATCTACATTTGCAAGTGTTATTGTGTTAGTGGGTTGTGCGTAAACAACTGCACTTCCTGCAAATATCTATTTTAATCTTGAAATACAAATTTTAGCATAGTCTCCCTTGATCGTTATATTCCATAGTTCCATAGAAAGAAAGAAAATTAATAATAATAAAATAAAACTCTCAATTCCATTTGCATCTAATATGGGTAAAAATAGAACTAAATCGGGACCGTTCAAATCAGACACGCATTCTAAAGCTCTCAGGGGTAAAATTTCAGCAGATAGAGGCCCGTAAGAGGAAGTTTGGCCACTTTCAGACCATCGATTCGTCCCGTCCTGTAACTACCGTTTCCGCTATTTTCATTTTCCCCCTTTTGTAATATTTTATTTGTAATTGAATAAAATACTCTATTTTTTGTTTCATGATTTTTTTTTATATTAAATCTTGTTTATGAAATTCTTTGTTCTTCTTGTTGAGCTGTTTCTTATTGATTCTATTTTCTTTTGTTAACTGTGGGAATTTTTATTTGAACCCTACTATTTTAAACTCATCTCTTATTGAACTCTAAAACCCAATTCCAATTGTTCTTGACCCAAAACCGCTATTATTGGATCCTAAACCGCTAACCCAACACCCTAATTGTACTATATAAATACAACTCTATTGCAAACCCCAAAAACTGCACAAATTGAAACCCTAGAGCCGTCTCTCTCTCCTATTCTCTCTCCTCTTTGTTTCTCTCTCCCCGACTGTGAAATCCCGCCTAAATCTCAGAACCCATTGCTGGCCCTTCTTCTCCATCCATCCCCCGACCTCCGGTGCCCTCCTGAGCGCCGCCCTCCTCGTCGAAAACCCCCGTCAATGCCTAACACCCAAACCCCAAACTCCCTCCTCTGTTTCCCGTCGATAGCAACCAAACACACACCCCCGTCGCTGCTGTCTTGCTCCCGTCTATCGCCTAACGTAGCGCCGCCCTCCTGCCTCTCGCACCGCCACTTGCGACGCCGGCGACCCCCGACCAGAGCCTCTTCCCCCTTGTGCTGTTGTTGCTGAGTTCTCTTTGTTGCTAATTTTGCTTGGATTTTATTGCACTGTATTGCACGTGCTAATTTGTGCTAGTTCGTGGGTTCGTTACTTCAGGATCCTTATCCCGTTATTCTAGGTATTTGTTTTCACTGTCTATAAGGCAAGTTACTTTCTTCTGAATTGTTAATTGTATCAAATTCAAATTTTGTTGAAACTCTTGCAAGTAGATTCCTTCGTTTATCGTATTATACATTGTTTATCTCTTTCGTTGGGTATATTGAGGGTTTACACTAGCTAACCCTAATTTACTTGACGTCGTGCCACTTTTGACCCCAAAGATTGAATATTTCATGTGTGCATATAGAATTGATAATAGGGTTGTTCATATAATTGTCACACAAATAAATTATTGTAGAGAAAATTACTTGGTTGTATGTTGTTTGATCGATTGATGGTTGTTTGATGATAAATTGATGTATGTATGTGTTCTTAATCTTACTTACCATGTTTTTATACCCTTCATGCTGATTGAAAAGTTTATCGACTAGTAGAATTGATACCCATCATGCTTAATTAACGTATTTCATGAAAACTACCCAAAACCTGTATATTGCTTGCTGACTGTATGTTGACTGCTATTTTCGACCTAGTAAATGATCTTAAAATAAATTACTTTCTGAATATGAATTGTAGCCTTATTTTTCTAGTTTCCAGAACATCTTGAATTTCTAAATTCCGAGTTGAGCAGCAAAAGTTATGCTCGTTTTACTGTAGCTGTGTTTTTACTTTCAGATTCTCAGATTCTTGTACATTTCATGTTTAAACAGTAAAAAACCTGATCAAATGATATAATTTTGCACTGATAATTTCCATATTGCTAGTAACAATGTTTAGAAGTCTAATAAATATTTTTAATGAATTTATTATTGAGTTTTTGCTAATTCTAAAAATAAATAACATGACGTCGAATTTCTGCCTGAACGTGAAATCTGTAAAGAATAATATGTTTGACCTAGCTACTGTTGTCGGATTTTGAACTTTAAATATGCGTTGGAACCGTGTGAAAGTCTAGTTTCTAGAACTTCTGACGGATTCAGTTTTTGATTTCTGAAATAATGGGAATTTGCATTTTTGTACAGACTAGTCTTGCTATCCAGAATTTTATGTTTCAGATTTTAATAAATTAATTATTCCTATATCGTAATATTGCATGAATTAATGTATGTATGATGCATTGCATGATCCTAATAAGTTATTGTCATTATTCTAATTGCCCTATTTTATGTTATCATCCTATTGTTTCTCCTATTGATACTATTGTTCATCTCATATCTTAAATTGCATATTGTATTGTTGCATTGATAAATAATTTATAAGCCGGGGTTTAAGGGATTGACTAGAGTAGTTGATGATATGGGGACTATACTCGGATGATGGCCCGTGTTATTACCGTTATCGTCATCGTGTAAGAAATTACAACATGATCCGTGTTATTACCGTTATCGTCATCATACCCAGTACATGAACTATAAAATCTACCACTATAGTCTAAACGAAATTGATTGTATGCATCGAACTTGTGGTATGGAACATATGGGAAACAGTAGTCGTGCATTAGTTAGAATTAAAATGATTAATAAACATAAGGGTTAACACATTGCCGACATTGCATATTGTTCACCATTATTTTTATTGATATCGAATATTGGCTGTGTTATTGATATTGATCACTGATTATTGTTACCAAATATTGAATCATTGTTTATAGCCATTGCACCGATTACCGTGATATTGATTATTGATTATCGTCTCATATTATTGATTTCTATTGATCCATTGAAATAATTGTTATACCGTTATTCCATTATTCCTTGCTTTCTCTACTTGTTGTCCATGACTTGCTCTAAGGACAATTTTTCTTCTCTTTTTAGATGAAGTATACACAGGTAATGCAGGAGAATTGCCTGCTGGGATTGGAGAGCAAACTTTCTAAAGAACTACTGCTTTATAATTGAATGTTATTTTTAATGAACTTATGGTATTGAGACTTGTTACTAATGTGTTTGGGATTTATTATTGTATTGGACTTATGTCCCGGATTTTATTATTGTTCCAGATGTTAGATTATTATTGTATTTGAATATTTTATATTGCTTCATTCTAAGTATTATTGTTCATAAGATTATTATTACATGCGCATTTATTTTGTATTGATTATATTGTTAAGTTAATCGGATAAATAGCTTATGGGTGACGTTAGTCATTCGCTGAGCCAATGTCATGTGCTCGTATTTCGTATTTTTTGGAAGTGGGCCGTGACACGGCCTACGATAAGGGGCTGTCAAAGCAGCACAACATGAAGGAGTCCAGGTTCATCCAAATGAGTTAGTTTAAATTATCTATCTCTACAGAGTAACTACTTCTATCTCTCCATGCATAAAAAGGGGTTTAAAAACTCTATATCTTTATCAAGAGAAGAGTCTAACTCTATTTCTTTGCATAGGATAGTGTAACAAACCTTATCAAAACACCGGGAAGTAGAGATAAATCCAATATTTTAAATCTGCCCCCCAACGACTATAAATACCTCTTGCCTTCTTCGGAAGCCAGATAATCACAATTTCCACTCACGAAACTCTTCATATATTCTGAGCTTCTGACTTGGGCGTTAGAGAGTTTGTCGCCGGGGACAACCCCTGGTATTTTAGGCTATTTATCAGGTCAATCAGAGAGATCACAACCGCCCCGATAGTCAGATTTGAGAGTCAAGAACAGTTTATGGCGGTCAACACCGACGAAAAGCAAAGTTAAGGTCTTTTATTGTTTTCCATAAAAAAAACTCGCAATATCTGTTTGCTCCTACTGAAAATTAGCAGCAACAACCTCCTTGACTACTCTTTTAATTGTGCTTATATTCGGTTTTCTTAAAGTTGGGCAAAAGTGAATAATAAAATTTTATAATCTTCCTCATATGTGTGTCATCCCATAGTTTTCAAAACAGTATAATAGTATATAAAATAATATATATGTTGAAAATATTATAAAGGTGGCTGTTTGTATATGGAAATATATGCATGGATGGTTTGGTAAATAAAATAAAAAAGGTATATCATGAATGGGGGGGAGGGGGGGGCACACGTTATGGAGAACAGGTTTGGGCTGTTTGAGAAATGATGATGACGTCATCATTCGGATTGGGGCCCTCCCATGGTATTGATCCTGCAGTGCATTCACGGGATTGAGAAAGATAAGAGTATTGAATTATAATCCCACATCGGTAATAACAATGAATATAATATAATATAAATATAATAGCCTATGATCAAAAGTCACCAATCCGGTTAACTACCTTTTCAGAGGCAGCCTGTAGTGGGCAGTTGTACTACATAATATCTAATTTGTCTTATAAATTGTATAAATTGTCTGAGCCAGGGGCAGAGGCGTTACAAATGGTATCAGAACCGACTTTCGACACTGAGTGTGGGGCATGTCTACATAGTCGGCGGTGGATCTCCGTGACTGTAGTTGCTTGTTATGATTAGTCTGACGGTGGACTTCAGGACTATATACCCAGTCGGCGGTGGATCTCCGTGACTGTGGTTGCCCAGGGAGGGCGGATAGAAAAAGCAGATGCTCCACACTGGCTATAAAAGAGATCCTGCACTAGATTGTGTGCGGTGGATCTCCGTGACTGTAGTTGCTTGTTATGATTAGTCTGACGGTGGACTTCAGGACTATATACCCAGTCGGCGGTGGATCTCCGTGACTGTGGTTGCCCAGGGAGGGCGGATAGAAAAAGCAGATGCTCCATACTGGCTATAAAAGAGATCGTGCACTAGATTGTGTATGCCCGTGCTCAGCGAGGATGCTGATTTTTGAAGGGGGGGTGTGTGTAACACCCCGTAGTTTTCAAAATAGTATAATAGTATATAAAATAATATGTATGTTGAAAATAATATAAAGGTGGTTGTTTGTATATGGAAATATATGCATGGATGGTTTGGTAAATAAAATAAAAAAGGTATAACATGAAGGGGGGGGGGCACACGTGATGGAGAATAGGTTTGGGCGGTTTGAGAAATGATGATGACGTCATCATTCGGAATGGGGCCCACCCATGGTATTGATCCTGCTGTGCATTCACGGGATTGAGAAAGGTAAAAATATTGAATTATAATCCCACATCGGTAATAACAATGAATATAATATAATATAAATATAATAGCCTATGATCAAGAGTCACCACTCCGGTTAACCATCTTTTAAGAGGCAACCTGTGGTGGGCAGTTGTACTACATAGTATCTAATTTGTCTTATAAATTGTATAAATTGTCTGAGCTAGGGGCAGGAGCGTTACAATATGCACTAATCAAACGAATAAATTGCTAAAGCTAAATATACAAGTACCGGATAGCATAACGACAATCGGTACGTCTTTCTCACCCCAAGAAGTATTTAAGGAAGGGGAGTATTGAGCCAATAGCATAACGAACATCAACAATTGAACCTATAGCCTCTTTTCTCAGTAGTAAATTACCTTAGCAAGAACTTTCAGGTGAAAAACTCTCACTCAAACTCAGCAGGAAGCCAAGCACGCGGGTCCGCAGAAGAAAGAATATGCAACTTACATTGAAGGGGTGGCCATAGGGATTGCAAAACTATACCAAAATAAGAGTTTTGTGAAAACTGTTTTAAAAAAACAACATAACCAAACGGGTTTTGGAGTTTTGGAAAACAAAAAAAGGAAAAAACAACAAACCAAACAGACCCATTTGTGACTTGTTTAGTTGGGTTATGCAGAGTTTATGTCAGCCGCATGTCTTATATAATATAAGATCCACGGAGATTCATTCATACTTCAATGTACAAGACACAAAAACTACTTGATGATCCTTATCTACTGAGCATGTATAAAACAGTTGAGGAATACAAAAGTTTCACTAAACCGTTTATAGTATGAGAGCATCCAGCTCAAATTTGAGGTAAAAAATGACAAAATGCATATTTTACCTTTCTATTTCGACGAAATGCTGCAATCGTCAGAAGAAAAAAATGCATATTTTCGATACAAATGAAATGTTTCGTCTGTAATTACAAAATTATTTACATAGTCAGAAACTGAGAAAACATTAATAAAATGTACTGAATGTTTCGTCCCAAAAGAAAAAAAAATTGCAAAATAACAGATGTTTCGTCCGGATTTTAAAGAGGCTTTTTTTTGCAAAAAAATGCAAAAATATTTACAAAAGTGTAAAAACATTTACAAAATTTGCAAAAAATAAATAAATAATTGCACCCAGTAACCAATGATAGTAATTTGCAATTTTTTTTTAAGGAAATGGGACCCAATGGCCTGAACGTCCACCCATTATATGCATATTTCTGGGTTTTTTCTTTGTTTTTAAATTTTTTTAAATTCAAACGAAACATGTTTCGTCCGATTATTTTAAAATATAATTAAATAATTGAGTCATAATATGCATTTTGATATTTCGAATGCTATTTATACCATTCTACGGTAGCTAAATAGGTAAAAATGACAAAATAGCAAACGACTGTGTCGACTACAGTACTTCTAAAATGCAAAAAATGGCCCCAAAAAAAAGAATGTGGGTGCTCTTAGCAAACAAAAAAATTAAACAACCTATTTAGGATTCAAAACAAAAAAACATGTTGCATTCACATCGATTTATCAACTTCTAATGTATATGTGGTCCACTTGTTTGCCGAGTCTAATAAATACATAACTATATTTTTTTGATGAAATATACATAACTATATTCAAATGAGTTTTTCTTCGATACGCCACAACAATATTTTAATGTGTTCACAGGTGCAATCTAAATGGTTGAATTAAAGTTGGATCAAATATAAACTTGTTGAACCCATCCAACCGGTAAACATTGTTTTTTAGTTTTACTAGTAAAAAGGTCTGACTTAATCTTTTCAACAAATTAGACAACCCTGGTTCACTTTGAAAGTCAACAATGAGGAACCAAGCCAGAGCAATTTTATCGGAAGGATCAGGATAAAATTCTATGATTACATGTAAAAATGTAGAAATTTTTTATTGTTTTTAGAGGGGGCAAACAATAAAATTTAGCTTTCATATAGATTAAATTATTATTTTTTTTGCAGGGTTTATAAAATTTTCAATATTGTGAAGGAAGTTTTTGAAAATTCCGGGGGGATCGGGCACCCCCGGGCCCTCACTAACATCCGCCCCTGTCAACTGTTAGAACCTGAATGTAAAATAATATGAAATTCCAACAAAATTGTGAAGAAATCCAATACAAGAAGAAAAACAGTAAGTAAAGAACTTGTACAGAGTCGAGATTTTAGAATCTCTGTCCTTAAAGCAGAATTCGCCCCGTAGTGTGACGGTTACAGGCGAATTGCTTCTCAGGATATAACTGTACCTTCTCTGAAGAATGCAGCACCCTTGCTTCAGAGACAACGAACTGCTGTCTGTGTGTACTCTCAGTTGACAGACACTGACTCAGAGCAGAGGAAGAAGAGAGGAAAATGTCAAAAAATCTGTATCTGTATAGAAGACTACTGTTGGATTTATAGAGGAAATGTGGACTGGAGACTGTTCAGCAGCTGCCATTACTCTGTAACAGTAGAGTAATGGGGACTCTTCAGATTCATAACTGGTGAGCCATTACTCTGCTGTTACAGAGTAGTGGGCACCAGTTACTGAATCTGAAAAGCCTTTTCAGTTCAGTAGGGGAAGAGTTTGTCTGGGCAAAAAGAGATAAAATAAAAATTTAAGCTGTTACAGAGTAGTGGGCACCAGTTACTGAATCTGAAAAGCCTTTTCAGTTCAGTAGGGGAAGAGTTTGTCTGGGCAAAAAGAGATAAAATAAAAATTTAAGCCAGACCAAGCCGAAGCCGGGGCCGGAGCCGGGCCGGGCCGGGCGCGCGCGTGCGCGCGCGTGTGTTTGTCATTTTGGCTAAGTCCTCTCTCCACTACACGTTAGTGGTAACCCCCGGGCCACGCCCTTTAGTCCAGTTTTCTAGTATATATACTAGACAATATCATTTCCAATTTCCGATATGGGACTATCTATTTTCTCCTAGTTGCCAAGTTAGTACATTTCAAGTACCCAACTTTGGATCAACATTTCTCATTCATACGGAATTCGTTTTTGGCAAGTGAGTATACTACGGAAGAGTACTCGTCGAGAGGATCGCAATCCACTCATTTTCCGGTGCCGCCGGTGGCCGGAGCTTGCCGAAATTCGGCCCGAAAAACTGCAAAAATTAATTCCAACAATCCCCCACATGAATGAAAATTACCAGACCATGTAATCCAGACACGACAGAAAAAACAAAAACATGACAGAAAGACTCTGAGAGTACATTCGGAAAATCACTGCATCAGGAATGGTAGTAATTTTTCAACTTTGAACCACCCTTAGTAATTAGCTATCGGATTCACTTGACCAGGTAGTGATCATGATGTCTTGAACTATCCGGGCGTTCATGTGAACCTAGACAATAACTATCACACAGTTTCATCTCCTCACAGAACTGAGTTCTCTTGTTGTGTTCATTTTGACCTTGAACATCCCTGGTTAATCATGAGTGAACTTGGAGAATGTAGCCTCTCTTCATTCTCCTAGAAACGGCCCCATTTCACACTCACAAGGTGATTGCCCATAAAGAGTATCCTGCTATACCCCACTTTTATTTCAAAGTTATGGGAATCATTAAAAGCCAAGCTTATCCTAAATATTTGCAGGCAGCACTTGTTTTATCATCCTAAGAATGGGTATGAGATGTTAATCTCTCAGTGCTTTCGTTGATTCAACAAGATTTAGTTGTCCTTTTGAACCTAGATCTTGGGATCTCCAATTTCTAGGTAGGGTTTCCATCAAGTATCCTCTTTCGTCATAGGCTTTAAACCCATTCCTCTTGATGATTTCACAATCTGCTCTCGCGACAGACCTTTAGTAAATGGATCCGCTAGGTTGTCGGCCGATTTTATATATTCTATAGAGATTACTCCATTTGAGAGCAGTTGTCTAATGGTTTTGTGTCGCCTTCTGATATGACAAGACTTACCATTATACATACAACTCAGTGCCCGTGCTATAGCCGATTGGCTGTCACAGTGTACACATAAGGCAGACACTGGTTTTTCCCACATTGGAATATCCTCTAAAAAGTTTCGAAGCCATTCTGCTTCCTCTGCCGCTTTGTCTAAAGCAATAAACTCAGATTCCATGGTGGATCTGGCCAATAGCGTTTGTTTAGAAGATTTCCATGACACAGCTGTACCACTAAGTGTGAAAACATATCCACTTGTGGATTTTGAGTTCTTTGAGTCTGATATCCAGTTGGCATCAAGTACTGCTGGATATCTGGTGTAATGCAGCGCATAACTTTGAGTATGTCGCAAGTAGTTCAATTCTCTAGTTATTCTTTTCCAGTGACTTCGTCCTGGATTACTCGTGTATCGGCTCAGTACGTTTACCGAATGTGCTAGGTCCGGTCTTGTACAATTTGTTAGGTACATCAGACTACCAATTACACGTGCATATTCCAGTTGTGATATGCTTTCGCCTATATTTTTGAACAGGTGAAGACTGGGATCGACGGGACTTTTTGCTGTTCCATTGGAATAATTCTTGAATCTTTCAAGTACTTTCTCAGCATAATGAGCTTGAGACAAAGTAATCCCCTCAGATGTCCTGAAAACTTTGATTCCTAGTATGACATCTGCAACTCCCAAGTCTTTCATGTCAAACTTGCCACTAAGCATGCTCTTAGTTTGTTTGATAATGTCGTTATTGCTTCCAATAATGAGCATGTCGTCTACGTATAGACAGACCAGAATGTATCCGTTTGGAGTATCTTTGATGTAGATACATTTATCACATTCATTTATTTGAAACCATTTGACATCATAATATTATCAAATTTTGCATGCCACTGCTTTGGAGCTTGTTTCAGGCCGTACCGTGATTTTACAAGCCTGCACACCTTATTTTCCTGTCCAGGAACTATGTAACCCTCAGGTTGTTTCATGTATATTTCTTCTTCTAAGTCCCCATTTAAAAATGCAGTTTTAACATCCATTTGATGTATTTTTAGGTTACGTAGAGCTGCAATAGCTATCAACGTTCTTATAGATGTTATTCTTGTAACTGGGGAATATGTATCGAAGAAATCTAGGCCTTCTTTTTGCCTAAATCCTTGAACCACAAGTCTAGCCTTATGCTTCTCTATTGAACCATCTGGTTTTAATTTTTGTTTGAAAATCCATTTGCATCCTAGAGCTTTACATCCAGAAGGCAAATCGACTAACTCCCATATATGATTTTGCATAATGGAGTCTATTTCACTTTTGATTGCTCCCTTCCACATAGGAGCATCAGGCATAGACATGGCTTCCTTGAACGTGCTGGGCTCATTCTCTAACAGAAAGGCCGTCACAGAGTCAGGACCAAAAGATTTTGATGTTCTAGCCCGTTTATTTCGTCTAGGCTCATCAGTATCATGTTCTGGTTCATCAACTGAAGTGCTTGCATTCCCTCGTTCACGTGTACGTTTGGGGTACGTAGTATCCTTGCACGGAAACACGTGTTCAAAGAATGAAGCATTTCTTGATTCCATTATTGTATTTACATGGATATCCGGTATATCCGATTTGTATACCAAGAACCGATATGCACTATTGTTGTGTGCATAGCCTATGAATATGCAATCGATCGTCTTAGGTCCGATGGTGACCTGTTTTGGGTTAGGTACTGCCACTTTTGCTAGACACCCACTCACTTTGAGGTATTTATACGAAGGTAAATTACCTTTTCATAGTTCATATGGTGTCTTGCCGGTTTTCTTGTGAGGTATTTTGTTGAGAATGTAGTTGGCAGTCAGCAACGCTTCCCCCCACATGTTTTGGGGTAAGCCAGAATTCAACAACAAGGCATTCATCATCTCCTTTAGAGTTCGGTTTTTGCGCTCAGCAGTACCGTTTGATTCGAGTGAGTAGGGAGCAGTTGTCTGATGAACTATTCCATGTTCCGAGCAGAACATGTTAAATGGTGCATCATATTCTCCTCCTCTATCACTTCTAACGATTTTAATCGTTTTGCCAAGTTGATTCTCAACCTCAAGTTTATATTCTTTGAATTTGTCCAAAGCCTCATTTTTGCTATGTAACAAATATACATAACAGAATTTTGTGCAATTGTCTATGAAAGTCACAAAGTACTTTTTGCCACCTCTGGTCTGCACATATTTTAAGTCACACAGATCCGTGTGAATTAGACCTAGAGTTTCTGTGTTTCTTTCTACAGAACGCGATGGAGTTTTAGTGAGTTTGGCCTCCGTGCAAACTTCACATTTTTCTGAGTTATCTACCTTAAATTTTGGTAGCAAATTCATGTTAACTAATCTACGCATAGAATTTACATTAACATGGCCTAGTCTTTCATGCCAAACAGAGGAAGTCTCAACAACATAGGCAATAGGAGTTATTTCTTTAACTTTGGGAACAGCAGGAACAATAGTTTTAGGGATGTAGTTCCTGCATTCAGGATGTAGTTCCTGCAAAGGTAGTCGCCCTGAGTCCACGCGTCAACTGCAGCAACGGAGTGTGCTTCCATTGGCGCCAGCATCGGGGCAGATTCATTGAGGAATCTGTCCAGCTTCAATGTGGTCAGGTAGAACTGCATCTTCCACTGCCACTTTTTAAACCCAGTTCCATTGAACTTCTTCGATTTTTCTCCCACGCTTATGTGCGTGGGCAGAACGACCGAATGTGCCGCAACCGATTGTGCAGTCACATTTTGGGTCACCGGTGTCTGGGTACTGAGAAGCCCAGTAGCAACTTCAGTGGGTGTGTTCTCCATGATCTGATTTGTTTCTTCTGAAATTGGTTGAAACAGAGATTGTTAGTTCTTATTTTTTCCGAACAGAACCTGTAAACAAACTTGACACAAATTGTTAGAATCTGTGAGGAAAATTCTGCTTTAAGATTGTTAGAACCTGAATGTAAAATAATATGAAATTCCAACAAAATTGTGAAGAAATCCAATACAAGAAGAAAAACAGTAAGTAACGAACTTGTACAGAGTCGAGATTTTAGAATCTCTGTCCTTAAAGCAGAATTCGCCCCGTAGTGTGACAGTTACCGGCAAATTGCTTCCCATGATACAACTGTACCTTCTCTGAAGAATGCAGCACCCCTGCTTCGGAGACAACGAACTGTTGTCTGTGTGTACTCTCAGTTGACAGACACTGACTCAGAGCAGAGGAAGAAGAGAGGAAAATGTCAAAAAATCTGTATCTGTATAGAAGACTACTGTTGGATTTATAGAGGAAATGTGGACTGGAGACTGTTCAGCAGTTGCCATTACTCTGTAACAGCAGAGTAATGGGGACTCTTCAGATTCATAACTGGTGAGCCATTACTCTGCTGTTACAGAGTAGTGGGCACCAGTTACTGAATCTGAAAAGTCTTTTCAGTTCAGTAGGGGAAGAGTTTGTCTGGGCAAAAAGAGATAAAATAAAAATTTAAGCCAGACCGAGCCGAGCCGAGGCCGGAGCCGGGAGCGCGCGCGCGTGTGTGTTTGTCATTTTGGCTAAGTCCTCTCTCCACTATACGTTAGTGGTAACCCCCGGGCCACGCCCTTTAGTCCAGTTTTCTAGTATATATACTAGACAAAATTATTTCCAATTTCCGATATGGGACTATCTATTTTCTCCCAGTTGCCAAGTTAGTACATTTCAAGTACCCAACTTTGGATCAACATTTCTCATTCATACGGAATTCGTTTTTGGCAAGTGAGTATACTACGGAATAGTACTCGTCGAGAGGATCGCAATCCACTCATTTTTCGGTACCGCCGGTGGTCGGAGCTTGCCGGAATCTGGCCCGGAAAACTGCAAAAATTAATTCCAACATCAACAATATGTTAAAAGTCAACTATTAATCTTATATGATACGATCTAGATGATACATCTTTATTTTGTTACAAAATGCACTTAGAAATTTGTTGTTGTTGGCTTCAAATTTTTTTCTTATGTCCTTAATTACTCTAAATACATATAAATAATAGATTAATTGAAAAACCCTTATAATTAAATTATTTTCACATAATACTAACAATAGATTAATAGTATGTAGTTCTAACGATGAATGTATAATTATTCTAATTAACAATCTTAAGTAATTATGTTTAATTATTTAATTAAGTAGTCTTAATGTGTTTTAATATGTTTAACTCTGTTATATTTAGAGCATCCACAGTCGTGATTGTTTAGAAAATGCATAAATGCATATAGTATTTTGCTTCTTTGCTGCAGTCGTCGAATGGTATTTTATAGCAATTTAATTTAAAATAATAAAAATCTCATAGCAGACGGAGTTTGAAGTTGCGTCGGAGGAATTTAATTATTTTTTTAATAGGTAGACGGAACTTCACTTTGCGTCGGAAGAGCAGGAAAAAAAACATTCACTGTGAAGGACGCAACTTCATGTTGCGTCGGAAGAGGAAAAAAAAACAAAAAAATTGTCAGACACAACTTTATGTTGCGTTCGCCACCTTTTGTAATTTTTTTTGTGCTTTATTGATTTTTTTGAGTTTTTTTTATTACCGTTTATTAATTTTTTTTTTCAGGGACGGAAAATAAAGTTGCATCGGAGGAATAAAAAAATATTTTTTTTCGTCGGACGCAAAATGAAGTTGCGTCCTGTATAATATGCATTTCTCTCAAATTCACTTTCATATACAGCAATCTACTGTCGCAAAAAATTGCATAAATAGCAAACGATTTTAGCACTTTTTGAACAAGAATATGCATATTATGTATATTTAGCAAACGAACTGTGGATGCTCTTATGACTAGTGCTTAGGGAGCCGCGAATTGAGGAGAAGATAAAAGGGAGGAGAGGTAGAGATGTTAATGCGATTAAATAAATAAAAAAATATATATTTTTTTAAAACCAAGCATTCTGTACTCTTTTTTCTCTCTTTGAAAATTTGCGAAGTAATTTGGCATAAGTTTTTTTTTTCCGGGTAAAACTCATGTTAACTACATTAGAGCATCCACAGTCGTTTGTTTTTTTGTCATTTTTGCCATTTCTTATATATTGTAGTGCACACAGTCGTTTGTTATTTTGCCATTTTTTGGCAATTCGTCTACAGTAGAAAGGGATAAATAGCATTCGAAATAGCAAAATGCATATTATAGCTGATGCATCTGGATTATTTAATTATAGTTTTAATTGATCGGATGAAACATGATGTTTCGTCTGAATTATTTAATTATATTTTTAATTGATCGGACGAAACATCAAAAAAATTTAAAAACCAAATAAATTAAATGGTTAAATGAATTTAATGGTGGGAATAAACATCATGTTTCTTCCCATGTGGGAAGAAACATGATGTTTCGTCCCAATCCATCTTTTTATAAAAAAAAAAATAATTTTTAAAATTAATTTTGTAAAGTTTTAAATTGTTTTTGCAAATATTTTTTACAAACTATTTTTAAAAATTGTTTTTGCAAAGAAAACTTCCTTAAAACCTGGACGAAACATCATGTTTCGTCCAGTTATTTTGAATTATTTTTCTTCTTTGGGACAAAACATCATGTTTCGTCCCGTATTTTTTATTATTAATTTCTAAGTATAAATTATTTTTTATTAACATACGAAACATCGTGTTTCGTCTGTTTCCTTTTTAACAAATTTATGCATTTTTTACCATTCAACGACTGCAGCATTTCTTCGAAATGCAATGCTAAAATATGCATTTTGACATTTTTTCCATTGAACAACTGTGGATGCTCTTAGGCATAAGTTGTTGAGTACGTTTCTTTTCTATTTTTCAAATATGGAATGTAGCATAATTTTAGTGAAACTTGCTTAAACAGAATTTCCTACAAAATTTTTATCTCTAATCTCTACTATTATAATGGGAGAAGGCCTTAGTGGTATTTGTCATCAATTTTTTTTTTTTTTTTTTTTTTTTTTTTTTTTTGTCATTTTGTCATTTTGAAGCCAACACGTGCAGCTGCACGTGTTGACAAAATGACTCACTTTGGTAAATATTTTCGAAAGTGGAACAGTTTGGTAAATATTTTCGAAAGTGGATCGGTTTGAAAATTATTTTCCTTTTTTTTTTGTCTTTTACCTTCTTCCTCCACGTGCATCGCACGTGCATATTTTCGAAATGGACCAGTTTGGTAAATATTTTCGAAAGTGGATCAGTTTGGAAATTATTTTCCTTTTTTTGTCTTTTTCCTTCTTCCTCCACGTGCATCGCACGTGCATGATACTAGTAATATTATAATGGGAGAAAGTTTTAGTGTCATTTGTAAATGTTATGTCAATCTACCAATTTGTGTAACACACGTGCATAACTATTATAAAGGATGTCCTAGTTCAAATCAAGACTATGTCTAATTTTTTATTTTAAAAAACTATATTTATTAAAACATACATTGCACGTGTAAACTACTAGTTTTACTTAGTGTACCAAAGAAAAACTCATATATTCAATTAGGTACTTTATTTATTATTATTTTTTTTTGAAGAAAAGGTGGAGTCTGGCCATCCTGTTTCATTAATAAGAGATTAATAAAACAAACTCAAAGTACTGAGCCCATTACAAAGTCCTACAATCAAAACAAATGTACATAAACACCACCCAGACCATGGTGGGTGGGACAAAAAAACATAGAGTAGCCGCTAAACAAAAGTACATATCCCCCAACAAACCCTGGGGTGGTGGGTATCTATGATCATAGTAGGCCGTGCTGGCTATCACTCAATGGTCGCCCCGATCTCGATCTCCTCATCATCAAACTCCTCCACCTGGAATACACTCGCAATCCTTTCCCTGGTACCTGCTGCGGTCACAGTAGTCCAAAATAAAATAAAATACATTATGTGAGTTAAATTGCCAGCAAGTGTAATTAGGAAAAAATTACAGTCAAATTGCAAGTGAGCCAAATTAGGTACTGTATTGATTAGGAAAAACTATAGATGCACATAAGAAAGATGAGCAAAATTTAGAAAATTTTGAGCATTACCATTTCTTAATGTAATATTACTTATAGATTTTTTCCCTCAAATTTTAAGGTAGGTAATTGCTCACTACATACTAATCTTGCATCTGCATATGCTTGTAGGTAATGAAAATTCCCTAATAAATATGCTTATAGGTAAGAAAACTCCCTAATATCTATCTCTACTACTATAATGGGAAAATGCCTGTGTAATTTGTCCATATCCCAACCCGTGCAACGCACGTGCAGGTATTTTTTCCCCTTTTCATCTCCAATTTTCTCTACGTACACAGCACGTGTATAATACTAGTAAACATTTAAAGAAATTATAATGTTAGCGAAGTGCTACGTACTGTAAACACAAATACTTACTTTTATCTATAATTCTTCAATCCACTATTGTTTTCACTTCCTTCTCCATTAATGTCTTTTCCACCACCGATACTCTTTTCATTAGGATTTTCATTTCTGTAGTACAAGGCGTTTGGGCTGGGGTTTGAATCCTAGGGATGGCAACTGGGCCGGGTCAACCGGCGACCCATCGGCCACCCGGCCCGCCAACCCGGCCCGTTAATTTGCTCCGCGGGTTCGGGTCGAACCCGGTGAACAGTACCGGGTCGACCCATGTCGCAATTTACGCAAATTGAATTCGCGAAACCCGGCCCACGAACCCGGCCCAATTCGTGAATTGGACCCGCCAACCCGCGGGTCGACCCGCGGTTTCGACCCGTTCGACCCGTGACGTTCGACCTGCGGGTCAAACGGTCGAAAAAAACCCCGTTGCTGCTGATGCGCTCTGTCCCAAGACAGAGCCGTTGCATTTTTTGTTTTTGTTTTTGTTTTTTTTTGTTTTTTTCCACTTATTTAGCCTATAAATATCCCCAAAAATCTCATAAAAAATCACACCTCACTCTCTTACTCTCTCTTCTATTATACATCATTTGTAAAAAAATTTTGAACAATTGTAGTATTCATCAAACAAGTGTATAAGGAGGCATATACACGATCAAATTTCGGTCGTATCGGAATCAAAATTTAATGTCTTCAACTCTCTTCAACCCTCGTCAAATCTACTTCAACCTCTTCTCAACTCTTCAATTGCGGAATCGGCAAAGTGCTCCTCCATCTTTTCTATTCTATTCTTATTTTAACGGTTTTTTTATATACGCGTATTCCACGGTGAACGGTATCAAAATATCTATATCTCTCTCGTTAATTTTTTTTTTGCGTTGTAGTTAAAATTATTGTTCATTTTTTTGAATCTCTCTATCTCAACCCTCTTGTTTTTTAGATTTTTTTTTGTATAATTCACCGCTCCTACATTCTTTTTTTTATACATACTTTACTTTAGCACATTACTACATTATGTCTAGATCACGCGGTAGCGGTCGTAGCGGACAAGATTCCTCATCCTCTTCACGTAGGCCACCAATTGTCCCAACTAGTGAGCCCGCCTAAGATTACATTGATCCTACTATGGAACAATGGGGTACACACAACGATGTTGTAGGTGACATACAATTAGAAGAAGAAGAACAACAACAACAAACCGAAACTACACAACCCCGTAGTAGTAGAAAAAGTAGAAGAGAAACTAGTGATTGGCATAAGTTTTATAATTATATCCCGGACGAACATACTCCGGGTATAGGTTTGAAAGTGTGTAAAACATGTAGTAAAACATACAAATTCAAGAGGGGTGACGGCACCGGTACAATTAGTAGGCACATACAACATAATCATAAAGAACTTCTTGATCAAATACAAGGCCAACAAAAAATCAACCCTAGGACCGGTCAAGTAGATAGCCACCCTTATGATCCCGAACTTGTTTGTCGGGAAATGGCCCGATTAGTCATTAAGGAAGAGTTGCCATTTTCCTATCCCGAGAGTAGGAACTTGGAAAATTTTAATCAAACGGCCTTAAACTCTCATTTTAAAAGAATTTCGAGAAATACTTGCAAATCGGATTGTTTTAAAGTGTACATGGAAATGAAGGACACTTTGATTGCAATTTTATGGAGTTTAATTTGTAGGGTTAGTTTAACTTCGGATTGTTGGACGGGTGTCAACAATATTCCAACGATGGGAATAACCTATCATTAGATCGACAATGATTGGATTCTTCAAAAAATAATCATATCACTTGCGTCGTTGCCGTATCCCCATAGTGGCGCTGAAATAGCAAACCGTATTATAGAAATTTGTGATGTTTTTTATATTCAGGATAAAATTATGGCTATTAGTTTTGATAATGCATCTAACAACAATGTAGCAATTACTACTTTAAAATCTGTATTAAACCCTCCATCTGACAATATTTTTCATGTTAGATGTGCATGTCATATTATAAATTTATGTGTTCAAGATGCATTAAGAATAGCTGATCCATATATTGTTAAAATTAGAAATTGTGTACATTTCATTGCGTTAAGTCCAAGCATTTTACAAGAATGGAAAGCTTGGTGTAGGGTTAGAAATGTTCCTTTTAGAAAATTTCCAAAGGATGTTAGACACCGATGGAATTCTACTTTTGATTTACTAAATATTGTCACCGATTATAAAGCAGTTGTAAATGATTTTTGTATCGCAAAAAATATGCACAATTTTGAAATGACTCCCCCCGATTGGTTTTTTGCTGAATCTTTGTTGAAATTTTTAGAACTTTTTAAAACCGCAACTTTAAAATTTTCAAAAACATATGAATCTACTTCTAGTAGCATTTTTATTGAATTAGTTAGCATGATGTAAATATTTAACGAAATGTTAAATGATCCCTATATTAGTGACATTGTAATACCTGCATTTCAAAAAATTTTGAAGTATTATTTTCCTCATCCTATGTTGATTTGTGTTGCTACTGTTATGGATCCCCGTATCAAATTAGAAGGTACGAAGAATTTGATAGAAATGTTTTTTGGATATTTAGAGGCCAATGTAGAATTAACAACTGATTGCGCTACTTTTTTAGTTCAGTTTGAATCTACGTTAAATAACTTGTATGATTATTATGATAGACGTTTTGCTTCTAGTAGTACAACTTCTGTAGTTAGTTCTTCTTCTGGTAGTTCTAAAGGTAAGGGTAAAAGTAGAATTGGTGATAGAACATTTAGTTTACTTGAACAAATTCAATCTAAAAAACCTAGGACTAATTAATCAAATGAATTAAATTGGTATAACCAACAGGATACTGAGCCTACTCTTTCTCCACTAGATATTTTACAATGGTGGAAAGAACATGAACACACTTTTAGTATTCTGTCAATTATGGCTAAAGATTTACTAACTCCTCCTATCTCTACAGTTGCTTCTGAGAGTGCATTTTCTACAAGTGACAGGGTTCTATCTGATTACAGGAATCGGTTGAAGCCCGAGGCGTTAGAGATGCTCGTTTGCACAGAAGACTGGCTGAAGGCTGAAGATAGGACGCAAGGGAAAGCACTATCAAGTTCCACAAGTGGGAGCAACTCGCCCGAAGAAGAAGAAGAACAACAACAAGAATAGCTTTGCTTGTTATGTCAAATTAGAAAACTTGTAATCAATTAAAATTGTATATAAGAAATATGTTATTGTATAAAACTTATTTGTGAATTGAATTCTTCATTTTGTTATAAATTGTTCAAATTGTATAACTTAAATTCATATGAATAATATTTCAAAATTTGTTGTCAATTTCACTCTTTCAATCTTATTATTATTATTATGATTTTTATTGTTTATTAGTATTATTACTTACTGATGCGGTTTGTTTTTGGTCGCAGTGTGGATGCACCAGGTGTGAGTTCGGACTCAATTTGTAATGAGGGAAGAGTACGGTACCGGACGGTGAGCGAGAGGCCGAGGGCCATCGAGGCTCGTCGAATACGAGGAGACCAGTTCTGTGGGGGTGAACTTACGGCTCGGTGCCGAGGCTGTAGTGGTTCGGGGCCGAGCCGGATTGTTTCTTTTTTCTTTTCGAGTGAGCCATCCTGGGCCTTGGCTGGGCCCCAGGCCATTTTTACCCTACCACACAAGCCCCCCACTCCTGCGGGGATGCGGGAGTTAGCCGTGGAGGGGTGTTTATGGTCGTGGAAATGGGATGGCGAATCGTTGGGCCTTCATGAGAAGGCTACCCTGGTGCTTAGACCGAACCTCGAGCTGGCGAGGGTTTATGGGTCGGCAAGGGCGATGGCGAGCCGTTGAGCCTTCCTGAGAAGGCTACCCTGGTGCTAGACCGAACCTCGAGCTGGCGAGGGATTATGGGTCGGCAAGGGTGATGGCGAGCCGTTGAGCCTTCCTGAGAAGGCTACCCTGGTGCTAGACCGAACCTTGAGCTGGCGAGGGATTATGGGTCGGCAAGGGTGATGGCGAGCCGTTGAGCCTTCCTGAGAAGGCTACCCTGGTGCCAGACCGAACCTCGAGCTGGCGAGGGTTTATGGGTCGGCAAGGGCGTTGGCGAGCCGTTGAGCGTTCCTGAGAAGGCTACCCTGGTGCTAGACCGAACCTCGAACTGGCGAGGGATTATGGGTCGGCAAGGGTGATGGCGAGCCGTTGAGTCTTTCTGAGAATGCTACCCTGGTGCTAGACCGAACCTCGAGCTGGCGAGGGTTTATGGGTCAGCAAGGGCGATGGCGAGCCGTTGAGCATTCCTGAGAAGGCTACCCTGGTGCTAGACCGAACCTCGATCTGGCGAGAGATTATGGATCGGCAAGGGAGATGGCGAACCGTTGTGCCTTAGAAGGTTTGAGCGGGGCGGCCTGCTGTCTTCGCGGAGCATTGAAGGCGCTCCGGGATCTGTGCAATGTTCCAATTTCCTAGGGTCATTAATGGCGCCGCCTAATAAATGCATGGTGCTTAGGCTTCCGTCGTTTGGCTTTCCCAATGTCATAATGGCCGGTCTATGGGGGAGGTTATAAATACCCCTCTCCCCACAGCGGGTTTGATCACTGCAAGGGTGGTCCATCGGCCACCAGAGGTGTCTGCTTTGGCGGACGCCTGTCTCTTGCAAAATCTTGACCCTGAGAGCGTTGGATAGGTGGTCACTCTATTGCCTTATTCTTCTCCCATTCCTGACGGCCTCGATGTGAGTGTCAGGGTCGGGGGAGAACAAGGCAGAAGAGATGGCGGCCGTAGTTCGGGCTCGGGGGACAAGGTGCTGAAAGGTTTTAACCCTGGGAACCTCAGACTGGTGGTGACTTTGCCGTCCGGATCCTTTTTCGGGTCAGACGGCCCTGATACGGCTGTTTGCCCGAGAAAGATCCAGACGGGAGGGGTATCAACCGAATTCCAGACCTGGGGCTGAGGAGCCTCGAATAGATGGGTCGTCTCCGATCTCTGTCTTCCTTCTGGTGCTGACGGTTTCTGATGGTCTGTCAGCCCAAAGGAGTTAGAGATTGGAGGTGGGCCGATCTGCTTTCCGATAGGATTCTAGGCGATGGTGGCTTTTCTCCCACCCGGGAACAATTCGGGGTTTCGGCTGCCGAGGCCGTAAGCCCCGAGTTGTTCGCGGGTGAGAGGGGAGCCGACCGAGCCCTGGAGCCCGGGGCGCCTGTCTAAGGACGGCGCCTTAAATCTTTAAGCAAAAAATTTTCTCCGCTGAACACTTCATCCGAACCGACCCCTGTGTGGTCTCCAACCGGCGCTAGGTGACGTCAGCAGCGCCCATTTCGAGGATGACGTGGAGCGATTCTATTGGTGGCAGACGCGCGCTATTCGAGGAACAGTAATGCAAAAATCGAGGCATCATCTCTCCCTCTATAAATATCCCCCCCCTCTTCCCCATTCTGTTCATTTCTCTCCTGCTGTCTTCTTAAAAAGAAATCAAACGCTTCAGCGCTCGGCTTGACTGTTTAGCGGCACCGGCTCGTTAGTCCGAGGCAACCCAGAGGTTAGTTTGTAAGTTTCTTTTGTTAGGTGCAGATGTCTAGGGCTCAGTCTGGCTCGTCGGCGTCGACGTCGAGGGGGGAAGGGAACCCTGCCTCAAAATCGACTTCGTGGGAGGAGCCAGTGTGCGAGGAAGAGTCGGTACATGATGTGAAGCATTCCGATTCGACTTCGTGGGAGGAGCCAGAATGCGAGGAGGAGCCAGTATACAATGTGAGGCCGTTACGCTCCCGGAATCCTTTCGTGGTGGAGAGTAGTGAATCTGAGGAGGCGGGTGACAGCTCCGACGTTGTGGAGATAGTGGGTACGGATTCCGAGGGGGAAGATAGTGAATGAGAAGGTGAAGCAGCCAAGGCTCGGACTAAAGGCACAGGGAGGGGACCTAAGGTTCGGGGGGTAGGTTCGTCCTCCACGCCGGCCGGCCTTGAGCGTTTGGCCACCCCCTCGCCAGAGAAGGCTCGGAAGAAGAGGGTGCCGAGAAAGAAAGGGATCAAGGCCGAGGGTTCGAGCAAGGCGCCCGTTGTTCGGAACCTTGTGACGGGGTCTCCAGCGCAGCCGGACCACTTCAGGCGGTACCCCGACGATCTTTCTGACACGGTGCTGTTTGGGGTCCAACCTTCTTTGCCGAGTCGGAAGATTGTAAAGATGGACTCGATTCCGACGACACTGGAAGATGGTGACTTGGATGTTGCGCGGTCGCATTTTCACATCGGGCCGGAGTATGAATTGATGCTGCCGAGCCCGACCCTTCGTCCCACCGATCCTCTACCGGACTGGTACTGATGCAGTTTGTTTTTGGTCGCAGTGTGGATGCACCAGGTGTGAGTTCGGACTCAATTTGTAATGAGGGAAGAGTACGGTACCGGACGGTGAGCGAGAGGCTCGCTTCGGCGCTTGAGGATCGGCTCGGATGGCCTCGCCTCGAGTACCTGCAGACGGTCCTGAAACACCGGGGTTTATCCCGGTGGCGGACCCTCCAACGATCTAGTCAGTCTCTGTGAGAGAGTAGCAGTAACTAGGGGAATTTAGGTGGCAAAGATTGATTACCTAAAAAGGTGGGTGAGGGTCTGGTATTTATAGGGAATCCCAACCGGGTTTGGATCTGCTTGGGGGCCGGGTCTGAACCCGAAAGCCCATGGGCCTGACGTGGCATGAGGCCCAGGGGGTTTAGGGCGGACGTGGCGGTGCCAAGAGTGGTATAGGGCTGACGTGGCAAAGCCCTAGGTGGTATTTGGAGCTGACATGGCTGATCATGGGGCTCCTGTGCCTCTGGGAGAATCGGATGGCCTAGGTTGTGCCAGGTCATCCTCATTCCTTGCCAGGCTGGGCGGACGGCCCGTGGGGCTATCGCGGATCGGAGGCCGAGGGCCATCGAGGCTCGTCGAATACGAGGAGACCAGTTCTGTGGGGGTGAACTTACGGCTCGGTGCCGAGGCTGTAGTGGTTTGGGGCCGAGCCAGATTGTTTCTTTTTTCTTTTCGAGTGAGCCATCCTGGGCCCCAGGCCATTTTTACCCTACCACACTTACTTAGTATTATAATGAAACATCATTTGGGGATATTTGAAGAATTGTAGTATTATTACTTATTAGTATTATTAATTACTTACTTACTTAGTATTATAATTAAACATCATTTGGGGATATTTGAAGAATTGTAGTATTATTACTTATTAGTATTATTACTTACTTAGTATTATAATTTTTGAAGAATTGTAGTATTCATCAAACAAAGATATGGTTGTTTGTATACATCATTTGTAAAATTATTATTATTATTATTATAATTTAAGCTACCTGTTACCGCTAAATCTGGTGTGGGGGTAAACAGATAGAATTTGTGGATTCGTGAAAAACCTGAATAGCAAACCTCTAACCTGTTCCGCCGGGGTTTGACCGTTGACTCCTGCCGTACACCTGCAAAAAGTGCGAGACACCGGGGTTGATCCCGGCGACGCACCCTCCGACGCTCAAGTCAGTAATCAGAAATGATTAAGAAAGAGCGTAAATTGAGAAAATACTGATTACCTCTCAATGGAGATGGATGGGGGGTATTTATAGGCATCTTGGGGACTGGATTAGGAATGTAATCCCCATGATTAGATAAGGAATATTCTCATAGTAATCAGATAAGGAATGTAATCCCTAATTCCCAGTGAAAAGATAGATGTGAATCAGGGCCGTTGATTAAGATATAATCAGGGACCTTGATTGTATCTTGTTGGATCGGGTGTGCAGCGGGTTGGAACCCGTACCCAGTTGACGTGGATCCGTTCATGGGTTATTGGGCTTTGAATAAAGACCCAGTTCCCATTTCAGACCCGTTTGTAGGTGAAATTACCGTTTTACCCCTGAGCTTTAGGATTCGAGTCCGATGTGAACGGTCCCAATTTAATCCTATTTTTAGCCATATCACGAGCCCCCCCACTTCCGAAGATTGAGTTTAATCAGCCTTTGAGGAGTAGTTTTACTGTTCTAATGGCGTACGGGATTTTATCGGTGTTCTTAAGGGAGTTTGGATCTTGTTCGGGGGTGTAACGGTGTTATTCTGGGCTTGTAAAATACCCAAAAATATCCTCAGAATTTTCTGGATTTTTGGTGATTTTTCCAGATTTTTCTGAATTTTTCTGAATTTTTTATTCATTTTTCGAATTAAATAATTGATTATCAAAAATATTAAATAATTATTCTAATTAAATAATTATATTTTTCAGAATTTTAAAATAATTTTTCTGAATTTATAATTATTTTTAGAATTTTTATTTATTTTTTTTCGATTTTTAAATATTTTTTCAAATTTTTTAAATAATTAAAACAAATAAATAAATAAATAAATAAATAAAATATTACCTGGACACGTGGCGCGATCGTGTGCGTCGATCACGATCAAGCGAGCGCGCATCGGGAGGAGGAAGAAGAGGCCATTTTTTGTGTAACAAGGTCGGTTCCGAGAACGCTCGGCAAAAAGTGGCCGAAGTCCACGTGGGCGACACGTGGCAGTCAAAGTTTGACTTTTTTTTTCTCTTTTTCGTTGCTGTTCTTTCTCTTCTTCTTCTTCGTTTCTTTCTTTTCGTTCGTCTTCGACTCGTCCCGTGCCCTTCCTTCGTCGTCACCTCAACGAAGAGAAAAGCTCGGTGGAGCTCATCGGAGCGGAACGGAGGCTCGAAGGGGTGAGGTCGGAGACTGTGGTGAAGGTGGAGCCTTGGTCAGGGAGCTCGAAGCTGGCGAAGAATCGATCGAGCTCTAGCGGGGTGGAGCTCGGTTGTGGGAGAGCTCGACGAAGGAGATGTTAGTCATGGCGGAGCGCGCTCGATGTGGGAGAGCTCAACGGAGCTTGGCTGCGATTGGAGCTCGCGCCGTGGAGGAGCTCGCCACTGGAGCCGGAGCTCGGCAGTGGAGGCGTGGAGCTCGGCGCGAAGTCGTTCGGAGCTCATTATTCGAGCGTGGAAGGAGTTTTGGGTTCGAGCTCGGGAAGGGGATGAGCAGCGAACGAGGGGGTTCGCCGTTGGACGACTCTGACTGTGGCGAGCTCGGTGATTTGGAAGCTTCGGTGAAGATGGAGGAAAGGAGCTCGACGGTGAATCTCGATGGAGCTCCTTATCGGAGTTGGGGGCTGACGAGGTCGAAGGTGACGGAGGTAGAGCTTGGCGACGGTGGAGGCGGAGCTCGGAGGCAGTTGGTGATGGGTCGAGAGTTGAGCTCGACTGTGGCGGTGGCGAGCTCGAAGCTTGGTTTCGGTGAGGAAACATTGAAGCTCGTCACCTGAGCTGGAGCTCGGCGGCAGAGGCATGGAGCTTCGGATGTGGCAAGTCGAGGTCGGCGACGGAGGAGAGGAGCTCGACGTCGGAGGAGAGCTCGTTCGGAGATGAGAATGAGACCCGAAGCTTGCTGGGGAGAGCTTCGACGAGGCGCTGCGGTCGAACTCGGCGAGGGGATCTCGAAGGAGAGGAGCTTGGTGATCGTTTGCTGCGAACGTTGCGAGCATGGCGGTGGTTCGAGCTCATCGTCACCGGAGGGGCTCGACGCCGAAGTGCTCGCCTGAACTTGCTTGAGCTTGGTGAGGAGTGGCCGACGTTAGCGTCGTTGGCCATGGCAGAGCTCATTGGAGGAGAGCTCAGTTTTTGGTACTCGTGACTGCGGAGGTGGAACTCGTTGTGGAGTTTTTGGCGAACGCAGTCGAGGTCGGCGACGGAGGATGGGAGCTCGACGTCGGGAGAACGAGAGTGGAGCTCGGCATTGGAGGAACGAGAGTGGAGCTCGGCGGGCCAGGTGAGGAGAGCTCGGCACCGCGGAGCTCGTCGAAGCATTCTCGTGAAGGATGGAGCTTGTCGACGCCATGGCGATGGGTTCGAGCTCGGCATGGGGAGCTCGGCGATGACGACGGTCGACGAGGTCTGGAGCTCGGAGGTTTGAGACGAGTTTTTGGAGCTTCGAGAGCGGAAGCTTGAACTCGGAGTTGGGGACAGTCGGCGACGGAGCTAAAAGACGGAGGAGACTCGTCGGAAGTGGATGGGGTCGAGCTTGGTGACGGGGCTTGATGCCATGGCGAGGCTCGGCGACGAAGCAGGAGCTTGGCGTGGTGTGAGAGCTCGTCGGTTGTCGACGAAGGGGTGAGTTGGGTATTTGAAGATGGAGCTTGAAGATGAAGGTGACGAACAGTGCTTTTCGGTTTTTGCTTGGGTTTGGCGCCAAAATACTGAAGAAGAAGGGATGGTTCGGTTTGGGTTTGGGTCCCCTTAATGGGTCCGAACCCGGCCCCTTGTGCCCCCCCCCCCCATTTTTTTGTTTTGTTTTTTGTGGGTCTGTGCTGAGAGCGTTCGGCGGCTGGTGCCGAACTCAAGCCCGTAAAACGGTCGGTGTCAGGAACGCTCGGGAGCGGGTGCCGAACTCAACTGTGCCGAGCTCAAGCCCGTAAAACGGTCGGTGTCAAGAATGCTCGGCAGCGGGTGCCGAACTCAACTGGTGCCGAACTCAAGCCCGTAAAATGGTCGGTGTCAAGAACGCTCGGCAGCGGGTGCCGAACTCAACTGTGCCGAACTCAAGCCCGTAAAACGGTCGGTGTCAAGAACGCTCGACAGCGGGTGCCGAACTCAACTGGTGCCGAACTCAAGCCCGTAAAACGGTCGGTGTCAAGAATGCTCGGCAGCGGGTGCCGAACTCAACTGTGCCGAACTCAAGCCCGTAAAACGGTCGGTGTCAAGAACGCTCGGCAGTTGGTGCGGAACCCCAATTTTTCCTGCAGAATTCCTCTTGATGTTCCCAGTGCTACGGAGGTCGGCTCGGGGCGTGCGACCCCTTGTTTCGAAGCTAATTCGAAGATCTACAACTTCTCTTTAGGAGTGAGGTGAAGATTCACCCTCCTTCATGGTCAAAATAGCCCCGCAACATCCTTGTATTCATGAGGTTGAGGAGAGTTTTGATTTTTTGCTTGGGATTGGCGCCAATCTGGCTGAAGAAGAAGGGGAGGAGAGTTCGGCATGGTTATGAGTGTTGAGAGGGAGTTCGGTATGATCCGAGGTCCAATTTTTCCCCGTAACGGGGTCGGTTCCGAGAATGCTCGGCAGCTGGTGCCAAATTCGATTTTTCCCCCGTAACAGGGTCGGTTCCGAGAACGCTCGGCAGATGGTGCCGAACTCGAATTTTTCCCCCGTAACGGGGTCGGTTCCGAGAACGCTCGGCAGATAGTGCCGAACTCGAATTTTTCTCCCGTAACGGGGTCGGTTCCGAGAACGCACGGCAGCTGGTGCCGAACTTGATTTTCCCCCCGTAATAGGGTCGGTTCCGAGAACGTCGGCAGCTGGTGTCGAACTCGAATTTTCCCCCCGTAACGGGGTCGGTTCCGAGAACACTCGGCAGCTGGTGCCGAACTCGAATTTTCCCCTGCAGAGTTCTTCTTGATGTTCCCGGTGCTACGGAGGTCAGCTCGGGGCGTACAACCCCTTGTTTCGAAGCTAATTCGAAGATCTACAACTTCTCTTTAGGAGTGAGACGAGGATTCACCCTCCTTCATGATCAAAATAGCCCCGCAACATCCTTGTCTTCATGAAGTTGAGGAGTGTTTTGGTCTTGGGGATTTTGGAAGAGGAGCTATTTGTGAGGCAAGTGTGAGGGGGAACTCTAGGAGAGAGTTGTGCTCCAAACTTGTTCGAGGAGAGGTCCATCTGGGAGGCGAGCGGAGTAAAGAGCTCGGCTCTGGAAGAGAGCCATTTGTGAGACGAGTGTGAGGAGCAACTCTAGGAGAGAGTGGTGAGCTCCGAACTCGTTGGGAAGAGGTCCGCTTTTGGAGGCGAGCGGAGCGAAGAGCTTGACTCTGGGAGAGAGCCGTTTGTGAGACGAGCTTGAGGAGCGACCCAAGGAGAGAGTGGTGAGCTCCGAACTCGTTGAGAAGAGGTCCGCTTTTGGAGGCGAGCGGAGCGAGGAGCTTGGCTCTAGGAGAGTGCCATTTGTGAGACGAGTTTGAGGAGCAACTCTAGGAGAGAGTGGTGAGCTCCGAACTCGTTATTTAAGTGAGGGAATCAACGGTTGTGGGAGCAATTCCGAATGGCGAACCACTTCTAGCTCGCTTAACAGCGAACTTGCGAAGTAGAATCGAGCCAAGTGTTGGACTCCGGAACCATCGTTAGAAAAGTTCAACGGCTGTGGGAGCAATTCCGAATGGCGAACCACTTCTAACCCGCTTAAGAGCAAGTTATTCGAAGCAGAATCGAACCAAGTGTTGGACTCCGGAACCATCGTTAGAGTTATTCAATGGTTGTGGGAGCAATTCCAAATGGCGAACCACTTCTAACCCGCTTAAGAGCAAGTTATTCGAAGCAGAATCGAACCAAGTGTTGGACTCCGGAACCATCGTTAGAGTTATTCAATGGTTGTGGGAGCAATTCCGAATGGCGAACCACTTCTAACCCGCTTAAGAGCAAGTTATTCGAAGCAGAATCGAACCAAGTGTTGGACTCCGAACCATCGGTAGAGTTGTTCAACGGTTGTGGGAGCAATTCCGAATGGCGAACCACTTCTAACTCGCTTAAGAGCCAGTTATTCGAAGCAGGATCGAACCAAGTGTTGGACTCCGGAACCATCGTTAGAGTTTAGTGAGTTGCGGGAGGAGCCATGTAGAAGAAGCTGGACTCCGAAATCACCATTTAACGAGTCGTGACTCGGAGAGATTGAGATGAAGCAAGAGCAACAATTTCCAATGAAAAAATGTAAAGTTTTATTGAAATAAACTAAGTGGCTGTTTCAATAGGGCGAGCCATTATTACATGCTATTGGCCGGATTACAAGCATCGGCCTTATTGAAAATCAAAATCCTACTTCTACGATAAGGCGAAGACCTCTTGGGAGGAGCTGGGAGGTTCTGAGTCTTGAAGCTCGGCGAGCCTTTCTGTTCGTTTGTTGGTTCCTCAAAGGGGGGAAGCTAGGCCCCACCTTTTTGGATGAACTTGGTCAGGTGTCCTCGCTGTACGAGTTCTTCGATCCCCTCCTTGAGAGCCCGACAATCATCCGTGTCGTGGCCGTGGTCCCTGTGAAAGCGACACCACTTATCTTTGTTCCTCTTCTTGCCAGGGGTATTCATTCTAGGGGGAGCGCGGAGTAGTCCTTCCTTGTCCACCTCCATAAGGATTTCTGATATATTAGCAATGAGGGGGGTGAACTTCTCAAAACGTGGAGTCGAACGGCGCTGGCCATTACTGTCCTTCTGGGATTTTTGGGACCCCTCTTCACTTGTGTTCTTCCGTTTGTTCCCGGAAGATGTCTCCTCCAGAGCAAGGGGGTCGAGGGCTTCTTCGGCCCGAATGTACTTTTCACACCTGAGAATGAGGTCGGCAAAGTTCTGTGGAGGCTTCTTAGCAAGAGAGAAACGAAGGCTGGAATTGAAGACATTGGATTGGAAGGCGGCCGTTGCGACGGATTGGTCGAGGGAAGCTATAGACCTGGCTTCAGCTGTGAACCTCTTCACATAGTCTCTCAACTTCTCACCCTTCTTCTGGTTAAGGTAGAGTAGCGAAATGCTGGTCTTTTCAGTTCGGCGACTACTCACGAAGTGGGTGACGAAGAAGGTCTCGAACTGTTCGAATGAGAATATCGAGGATGGGGCAAGGTGAGAGTACCATTCTCGAGCCGGACCCTTGAGAGTTGCGGGGAAGGTCTTGCATAGCAGGGCATCGGAAGCTTGATGGATGAGCATGAGAGTCTTGAAGCTCTCAATGTGGTCAACGGGGTCAGTTTCCCCGGAGTAGGTCTCGAATTGAGGAGTTTTAAAGCCGATTGGCACTAGCGCATCCATTATGGTTCGGAAAAAAGGAGGTTGGCTTGGAAGGAGGGTCCTTCCTCTAAGCTCCTCTTCTCGGCGCAACCGACCCAAGTGCCTCTCCACCTCATGGAGGCGGCGATATACCACATCGTCCCTTCGATGATAATCAGGAGAGCCTCTAGATTCGTCTTTGTAGGAGGGAGAGCGGGGGCCACGACGTCGGTAGCTCCTGGAACGGCGAGGACTTGGTATGTAGCGGGGGTTGCTAGGAGCTTGTGGAGGAGTTAGGGACCGCTCGTGAGGATTCCGGACCGGAGGTGGTGAGGGAACCTTTGGAGCATGGGCGTTGGGGCGAAGATTGAGAGCCTGTAGGACGGTCGCTTGGAACTGCTAGAACTCGGCACGGGTGATTGGTGCCTCATCGTTCCTAGGCTGTTGTCGACCCACAGGGGAGCGTGGTCTTCTTCTATGGTGTTCGGGGGACTCTTTCATCCCTCTTCGGGTAGGGGACCTTCTGTAGTCTCGGCGGTGAGGAGATCGTTCATCCGGACGGCGTTGGCGGGAGGTTCCCTCTCGGGCCCGCTTTTCATCCAGACAGTGACGAAGATCCACGTCCTTCTGCCAATTTTGAGGATTGTGGGAGGCAATGGAATCCGTAAAGGCATTGTGTATGGAGACGCGGTCTTGGTGGAGAGGTTGCTTCATGCGGGAGCCCCCCGCACCGGCATTCTGAGGACCGGTGGGACCCTTGGGGGGTTGCTGATTCTGAAGAGGAGGCTGATCTTGTTGAAGAGGGTCCTCCACTTGAAGCGGGGGTTGTCCCTGCTGCGGAGCGGGTTGGACGGGGACTACCTCTTGCTGATCGGCGGGGTTGGGCCCACGGTTGGACCTTCTGGACCTGACTTTCCTTGGAGGCATGGCTGGATAAGATCGGACCAACGGGAAGAGGAGGGGCTGCTAATCGTATGGTTTTCCACAGACGGCGCCAATCTGTTACCGCTAAATCTGGTGTGGGGGTAAACAGATAGAATTTGTGGATTCGTGAAAAACCTGAATAGCAAACCTCTAACCTGTTCCGCCGGGGTTTGACCGTTGACTCCTGCCGTACACTACAAAAAGTGCGAGACACCGGGGTTGATCCCGGCGACGCACCCTCCGACGCTCAAGCCAGTAATCAGAAATGATTAAGAAAGAGCGTAAATTGAGAAAATACTGATTACCTCTCAATGGAGATGGATGGGGGGTATTTATAGGCGTCTTGGGGACCGGATTAGGAATGTAATCCCCGTGATTAGATAAGGAATATTCTCCTAGTAATCAGATAAGGAATGTAATTCCTAATTCCCAGTGAAAAGATAGATGTGAATCAGGACCGTTGATTAAGATCTAATCAGGGACCTTGATTGTATCTTGCTGGATCGGGTGTGCAGCGGGTTGGAACCCGTACCCAGTTGACGTGGATCCGTTCATGGGTTATTGGGCTTTGAATAAAGACCCAGTTCCCATTTCAGACCCGTTTGTAGGTGAAATTACCGTTTACCCCTGAGCTTTAGGATTCGAGTCCGATGTGAACGGTCCCGATTTAATCCTATTTTTAGCCATATCACTACCAATATATATATATATATATCACTACCAATATATATATATATATATATATATATATATATATATATATATATATATATATATATATATATTAAACGGGCCAACCCGCGGGTCGACCCGGCCCAACCTGGGTCGAACCCTAAAGGGTTCACGGGTTGGGCGGGCCACCCAAACGAAAACTTAGCCCGGCCCGTATAAGGGTGCAACCCGGCCCGGCCAGGCTAAGTATTCGTGTCAACCCGTACGGGTTGGGCCCGGCCCGGCCCACCCGACCCGTTACTATAGATAACAAACATTTACTAATATAGAAAGAAGCATAAATTTTAACAAAGAATGTGTAAAAGAAGAAAAAAATGAAAGAGACAAAGAAGACGGAAAAAAGAGAAAGTAAAAATGACAAATTTTAACAAAAAATGGTAAAAACATCCACTATCGTTTGCCTATCTAGTGGCTCCTTCAATCCCCAAAAATTAAGGCCCAGATCTAACCTAAAAAAATATATTTTTTTCTTCCAAAACTCAAATTCAAACCCTCCCACCCAAAACTACTCCTATATTTATTTTTTTTATCTTTCTCTCTCTCCCTCCATCTTCTATTCAAAAAATTGAGAAAATCAAAAATGTAAATTTTTTTTTAAAAATAAAAAAAATAAAAAACTAAAAAAATTTAAAATTTTTAAAAATTTAAAAATAATTCAAAAAAATTTTAAAAAATCATATTATATATTTTTTGCTGGACCCCCAAAAGTTTCTCATATAATATATTTGCTGCTTCAATTAATTTGACAGAAATGTAGAGGGACGGAAGAAGATATTTCGTCTTCTACTTTAAATAATTGATTAATTAAAAAAGGAGAGAGACGGAGGAAGATCTTCCATCTCTCAACTTTCAATTAAAAAAAAATAAAATCAAAAGTTAGAGAGACGGAAGAACATCTTCCGTATTGCTTCGATTTTATAATTGTTTATTTCAATGTTAAAAGTACAAAGTGATATAATAAAAAGTAATTTTGTTTAAATATATTTATGAAAATGCCACTAACTTATTACGATAATACCATTATTATTTATATATATACTAGGTTTGCCAGTTGACACGTGCCTACGGCACGTCTTCAAAACGGTGCATTTTATTTGATCGTATAAAATAGTTTCAGAGGTCGAGCAAATTAATTGAAGTAACAAACATATTATATGAAAAACTTTTGGGGTCCAGCAAAAAACATATTATATGATTTTTTTAATCTTTTTGAACTATTTTTAAAGCTTTTAAATTTTTTATTTTTTTAGTTTTTAAATTTTTTAAGTTTTAAAAATTTTTTAAAAAATTATGTTCTTAATTTTTTGAATAGAAGAGGGAGGGAGAGAGAGAAAAAAAAATTAAATAAATATAGGAGTTGTTTTGGGTGGGGGATTTGAATTTGAGTTTTGGAGGGAACTTTTGGGGAAAAAATATGTTTTGTGAGGTTAGATCTGGGCCTTTGATTTTTGAGGGAATTGAAGGAGAACCACTTGATAGCTTTCTTTGTGTTTTATTATATAGATATATATATATATATATATGAGTAATGTGAGCCTCATATTTGTATGAGGAAATTTTCCTCATACAAAGTGATTATACTCACTTGGTGGGGCCCTTATGGAGGATCCAGTCCGTCCATCATTTTTATCATGTTAATAGATGTATGTGTAGAAAAAATCAAGTGGTTTGAATGTCATTCACCCATGCATCATGTGGGTCCAATTTGTGGTTCGATTTGTATTACTGTTGAAATCGTTTATTTTTCAACCACATGATGCATGGGCGAATGACCTCCAAACCACTTGGTTTTTTCTACACATACATCCATTAGTATGATGAACATGATGGACGGAGTGGATCTTCCATAAGATCCCCACCGAGTGAGTATAATCACTTTGTATGAGGAAAATTTCCTCATATCCTATATGAGGCTCACTTTTCTCTCTCTCTCTCTCTATATATATATAAAATCGTGAGTCGGAAGAACTTCTTCGTCCCATTCTTTTCTTCAAACTTTTAAAATTTATTTTACCAAAATGCCATTGCTGCAATTTAAAAATAAAATAAAATAAAATAAATTTAGACGGAAGATCAACTTCTGTCACTTTTATTTTATAATGTCTTGTACGACTGCAATATGGTAATTCTTTTGCTATTTCTAAATAGTATATATAGATATTGACATAGGAAACGATAGCGGATGCTATAACACATTTTGGAACTGTAAAGGAGTGCTTTACAAATAAATCATAGTATAGGAGGTTACCTGCAATTTACCCAAAAGTATACAAATCTGACACCACAGACTCGCAACACGTGCTCACTGCTCCCTCACACATCTGTTAATTCACCAAAAAGTAAAGGTTCTTTCTACAAATATACCCATCTTAGAAACCAAACTCTGCTTCTTCGCCTTCTCCCTCTCTCTCCTGTCTCCTCATCCGATCCCGATCCGGTGAGATTTTAACCCAGCTTTTCAATTATTCGATCTCTAATTCTATCAATTCATTTCCAGTTCATTTCCTTCTTCAAAATTTTCAATTTGATGTCGAAAGATTCCATTTAACCCTAATTTCTGTTGATTTCTTCGTAGAAAAGATTCAATGGCGTTGGATCGAGCGGAACTGACAACAGAACAGGTTGGTGATTAGTTCTGATTGTGAAAGTTGGGATCTTTTTGTGAGGATTTGTAGGGTTTCTAGAAATGTTGTTGTTTTTGTTATTTCAGGTGTTGTGTAATTTATTGGGGATTTTGGAAATTTTTTTTTAATGGTTGGATTCTAATTAAAGGTCACACAAATTAGTACTTAATTTAGGTGGACAAGGTTAATGATGATTGTGATGATCATTGATTGAGGACATTGGTTTACGAGAGATGTGAATGGCAAAAGTCTGTAATGGCTTTTAAAAGTTGAATCTCAGTCCTCTCTTTTACATAGCGTTACGATTCATGATTGAGAAATAATGGGTCAGTTGTCATTTTAATTCTCGTAGACAGGGTAGAAAGTTAGGAAGAAGAGGAAAACAGTAGATCTGTCAAACAGCAAATAAAATGGATGTGAATCTGTTATATTTTATAATGCGGAATTGACGCCGACGCCCTTATGGAGAATATAGTGTGCTCGTTAATCTTTAAATGCTTTAGTCGGTGTCCCTCCAAATCTCGTAATGAAGGTAGAGGAGGGTTGGGGGTAAAATGATACATTTGGTATAGGGAGTTGTATTCAGTTAGGCAGAAACAAATTATGAGCCAAATGATTAGCATTGTGGATGAAGGGTAGTTGAACTGTTTTCTGGAGATTTTAGGCTTCTTCTTGTGTAGTCATTGGGGAATCATCCAGACAATCGTTATCAAAGTATTAGCCTTCGTGACTTCATACGAATCTGTCACCTTTGAATCACTGAAGAAAAAGAAGCAAATTCAGGACTTTTTAACTTTACTTAGAAGCTCCTGATGAGTTGACTAGTGAGTGCGTGGAAAAAAATGTTAAAAGCCACTGATAGGAGATCAACTTGCAAGTAAAGGGAATGGAATGAGCTCTTGAAGAGATAAAAGTTATTTGGGAAACTGCTTATTGTACAACTATCTATACACTATTTCTGATCTGCAGGAGTCACAAGGATGTTGACTTCACTAGTGTTTATTGCTTCTGAACCTCACATGGACCTTTTTAGTGATACAGACCTAGCTCAAATGATTTATTACATGTATATTACATTTAGCATTGGTTAGCTTATTAAGATGGGTTGTTGCTCAAATGAGAAATATTTGCGTGTATTGATACTTAATTGTTTGAGTTAAGAGAGTTTACAATTGTGTGCAGTTTGAACCTTCATGGCTGCAAGCTAATGTTTTTGCACACTATCAATGATATTCAGTTACATGTTACAATTGAAGGGGGTCTATTTCATTTCATTGACTTTCCGATATAAATTTCAAGGTTCTCAGGCGGGATATACCATGGGAGACTTATATGACTACAAAGCTCATCACAGGGACATGCCTGCAGCTTTTAAGGCGCTATGACCACAAATCCGAAAGCCAGCGAGCTGCCTTGCTTGACGATGTAAGAAACACTGATCCTCTCCAAAAACCTTATATATGAGCTCCAAGGGTCTTGTAGCTGTTTCTAGTAATAACATGACTATATCTCGAGTTGTTTCTTTTCTCATCCTAAGGTTCTCTGTCTTCTTCTGCTGAATATTGCACTGTTCAATATTTGCTTAGGTCTCATAACATGCTTATGTCTCAGTAGGATTTCGTACACTATACAACATGCATATTTATTCCACCAGTTTCTTTTTTCCATCCTAAGAATGCGTTATACTATGTTTAATTGAAGTAAAAATAGCCCTTCAGCATTCAGCTAAAATACACTATAACAGGGACACTCTATGTTTAATTTTAGTTAAAAAAAACTGATGAAACTCTAACCCTTCAGCATTCAGCTAAAATATACTATAACAGGGAAGGGAAGGGCAAATTTATGAAAATTGGCCCATACCCAATACTTATCCCCTTGTAGGTTTGTATTAAGTTAGGTGAATAAAAATTGTATGATGTGGACTTAATGGTTGGTTTTGTATGGTTTATATATTGATCTTTCTTGTACATGAGATTCTTGCAGGAGGGGCCTGCTTATGTTCGGGTTTTCGTGAATATTTTGCGTGACATTTCCAAAGAAGAAACTGTGGAATATGTCCTTGCTCTCGTCGATGAAATGCTTACAGGTAAAGTTATTGTCACACTCAGAAATTTGTTAATATTTTATTTTTTGGTGAACTAATTTTTAAATTCTTATATCAGCATATTTGACACTTTTTTCCTCTCGCAGCAAATCCCAAACGTGCTAGGCTGTTTCATGATAGATCATTGTCAAGTACAGACACTCATGAACCTTTCTTAAAGTAAGTTTTTGTGGAATTGTATGTATAAATTCACTAGATATTCACTTATTTATTTTAAATTTCTATATTATTATGGGCCAACCGCATATAGTCAGGTTCCTTGGAGCCTATTATATATGGTTTACCAAGATCTATTATTGCCTAAGACAACCTGTCGTTGTGGCCGGCTATGGCCAAATGTCAAGTACGCGCACACGCTATGAAAGTACTGAAAAAACTAAAAAACCTTCAAAGAGTACTTCATTATGAGTGCTGCTCGTAACTTATGTCTCATGAGATTGTAACTTAGAAGTTGTGGGTTTGAGTTTTGCTAATCTAGTAATCCTTCACTATCGTCAACATCAATTCATGTTTTATACTTCTCATGATTCTTCAATTGTGTTTTTTCTGGACATACTTTTTTTTTTGTTGAGAATTGTTCATTTCAGTCATTTCTAGCCTTTTAGTTTTGTGAGCAATAAATCAGTATTATGAGATTCATACATGATCATGCAGATGTTAAACACTTATTCAGTAATACTCAAAAGAAATTTTATACACGGATTTCAGCATCTTAATATTACTATTAATATTGGAATTGAAAACAATTTTAACAATTGACAGTTGTAGTACAAAATGAACAAGACCATATCAGTATGGGTATCCTGAGGTCAAAACTGTCCTTCAAATCTGATAAAAGCCCTTTTACGAAGGCGCTTTAGATGAAAGGTATTAAAAGTACGTATCATGAGTACAACAAAAAGGTGGGACATGCAAACATTTTCCTATATTACTTATACCACTCAGCTATGTGCCATCGGATTATATAAAGATATAACTGGATTCTTCGAGATACCAGTAAGATTTTCTCCGATTTTGTTTGTGTTGTTTTATTTACTCTCTACCTGATCATGTCTAAGCTTAGTGGTCTGTATAGGTAATAGGCATTTGTGGACTTTTGGTTAATTTCTCTATTTCTTTTCTACTGTGTTATCTTGGTGGACTTCTTAGATACATGTGATAATGCCTCTGAATTATCTCCTTATGGGTATTAGATACTTCCTCAGCTAACACCTCCCCATTCTGTATTATAAGTTTTGACTCTAACTTCTTTACTGTTTAATCAAATGAATCTGTATGCAACTGAATTTGTGTTATTTGTATTCATTTGGTAGGCTGATTCATATTCCTATTATTTTTCAGATTGCTTTGGAAAGGAAATTGGTTTATACAAGAAAAGAGCTGTAAAATATTGTCCCGTATAGTGAGGTGAGAAATTATAAGTTATTATGATAACCAGTGACATTCCAGTTAACCAAATATTTGATATTATTTTTATCGTTTAGTGTTCGACCAAAGATTCATGATGGTGTTGTTTCAAATGGAGATGCTGCACATTCTAAGAGCACATTTACATCTATTGATGATGTGCTGAATGGCTTGGTTGAATGGCTCTGTTCACAGGTTAGCATTTCTCCAATACATGACTTTAGTAACTTTACAAAATGAAAGATACCCCCCACCACAACTTGAAGTAAACATGAATTTATTGTCACTAATCTTCATGTTCCATTTAAGTGAGTTTTATTACACACGAGATAATTGTTGCAAATCTTAGTCTAGTATGACCGAATCTGACTTAAAAACGATAGAATAAGGGCATAACTGTGGATTCAGTCTATTGCTTTCTGTGTTGAGGCCTAACTGACCTTTTATAATTGCTTAACCCAGTGCAGTTCCACGTTTCTCTTCAATAATAGCCATGTGCACAAGCTGCTTGCATACAACCTAGCATATGAGTTAGCTGGTGCAGGACCTACCTGAACAGTAGAGTTGCATAGACTAGAAAATAAGGGTCACTTTTTTTTAAAACAGAAACTAACAGGTTTTCTATGAAGTTTCACATTTCTCTCTATAATCAATACAAAACACAGCCCTTAAGAAAATCACCAAATTTCCTTTTTTTATAACACTGAAAGGAATACATCCTAGCTTTAATCTATTGAGATCTGTTTTACTTTTAGAATTTGTGCATAGTATTGCTTCCATAGGGTTATGCTCATGAAATTCCACTTCAATTAGGCTCTTTAATATTTGAAAACCAGTTTAATGTTCACCCTTTCTTTCTTTATCATTTTAAAGATTTATATTTTTGTCCTCCATGTGCCTAATTTGCCTTTTATTATTATAATTTTAAAATGAACTTATAATAGTTTCTCATCTCTGAATAACATGAGCTGATGGCTAATCTTGCTGTTTGTTCAGCTACCTAATGCCCATCACCCTGACACCAATTTTATTATTAAGATAATTAATTAGGTCTCCTGATAAAATATGGAGAATACATTATATATGTGAAAGACCTTGTCACTACATGAAGACTTCGAAGTTGTAGGAAGGGTTGAGTGAACTACACTCGTATTCTAATGCACCCCCACACCTTGAGCACCCCTTTTTAATGGGCCAAGAAACAAGACAAATGCCCAACAAAATCAAGGCCGAGACCTGGATGTACAAAGCGATATAACAATTTTTTATAAAAATTCCGCAATAAATAAATAAATAAAGCGCACCCTGCTCGACTCGAATCTAGGTTGCTCATAGAACATGTGAAAGACCTTGTCACTACACTAAAACTTCGAAGGTGTAAAAAGGGTTGAGGGAATTACACTTGTATTTTCTAACAATATACAGAGTGGAGACTTTACTGTGAACTCTTGACAATTGATTTGCCTTTGATATATTGTTTCTCCTGCTTTTTACGAGCTTCATCTCCTAGCTGGTTGACAGATGCATTTAGTGTCAACCACGTTGAGGATAGACTATGCCACTTGAATTTTTTAGTTTTAGAGCATGTAATGCATTTAAGCTCTGATTTAGTTCAATGGATATAATGTGCACGCCTTAAATGTAAGATTATGGATATGTGCAGCTGAAGAGTCCATCACATCCGAGTCGTTCTGTCCCTATAGCTGTCAATTGTCTGGCTACGTTGCTAAGGGAATCCAGTGTTAGAATTTTATTTGTTCAAGCAGATGGTGTGAAATTGCTGATTCCTTTGATTTCTCCTGCATCTACTCAACAATCTATGCAGGTAAATTTTATATAATTTGACAGTAATAATTTTAGATCTCAAGATGGACACCATATATATGGTCAATGACTTCAGAGCCTAATAATTTTTCTAGTTGTTCGATTTTCTTTTTTATTATATTCTTTAGCTTCAAACCTTTTTCCATTTAATAACAAGCTAAATTGCCAAATTTGCAGACATTTCATGGTGATCTTCTTGACAGATCTTTTTAGAAAATATTCACGATGATTTTGTTTTTTGTTTTTTTTAAAAAAAGTGCATACCTTCCTCTTACATTTCCCCACTTAATAAAGGTTCTTATGAAGTTATGTACATAGAGGTCATTGCCAAGTAGAGCTGCATAATTGTACTGCTGCAAGATAACTGGTTCCTTACAAATGTTAGTTGAAAACTTGAAATCCTCTTTGCCATGCATATGTTCTTACAGATAAATTTTCTAAGCTCGGGTACCAGAAAAACGGTTTTGAATATGTTTTGATTCTGTTCTGTTAAGCCTTCATCATAGCCCATCATATTATATGGTTCTTGAAACTTGATGATACTGACTACCTAAGGGGGCTGGCTTGATTTGAGTTTAAAACTTGACAGTATTTCATTGTTGGTCAAATTTCTTTATTCTCGATCTTAGATAATCAATATGTTGAAGTACTATTTTAGTGTTGCCGGCTGCTGAAGTTTGACTGACCGTTTGATCATATATCTTTTTGTCTTATATCTTACCTTAGCAAGGTTTCTATGCTGTGAACCATGTGCCTCAGTTTGAAAAAAAAAAAAAACAGTGTAAATAAGGAAGAATTTTGTATTCTTCTCGAAAAGTTGATAAACAATTTTACTCTAATTCTGATTTTGGCCTACCTTAGATGCTTGAAGTATTTAACTAATGGATAAGAAGAAACAGGTTATCTGGTTATTTCCGTTTTCTGTGTTAGGTTTCTGCATTGGGCATATATATTCAGTACCTCAGGCTGTACTCTTATATACAGAAATTAAAACCTTATGTTCTTTTGCAGCTCCTTTATGAGACATGCCTCTGTGTGTGGCTCCTGTCATATTATGATGCAGCAGTGGATTATCTTGCCACTACTAGGGTGCTTCCAAGACTTGTGGAGGTTGTCAAAGGTTCTACTAAGGAGAAGGTAGGAATGTACACTATATTACAGCCAAGCGTTTCCTGCTCCCTGTTAAAGATAAGCTAATTATGTTGGTTTTTGTAGGTTGTAAGGGTTGTAATATTGATCTTCAGGAATTTGCTTCCTAAGGTTGCATTTGGTGCTCAGATGGTTGACCTTGGATTACCACAAATTGTCCAGAATTTGAAAGCTCAGGCCTGGAGTGATGAGGTGAGTTTTGAAGTTATTCTATTGAAATAAACAAACTTAACTTGGTTGTATCGTACTGTTGATCTTTACTGGGTCCGTGCGAGTCAAATTGTAAAGGGCACAGAGCATATTCATCTTTTTCCCATGTACCTACGCCAGAACCTTTTTTCGAGCACAGAGCATCATCATTATTTGTGGGATTAGAAGTTGAATGTTAGATTGCACTCTAGTACTAAGCATAATCTTGGTTTTTTTTTTTTGTTTTTTTTTTGGCTGCCGCTAGTCTCTGCAACATACTTTATATTTGAAACTTTTCTTAGCATAACTATTCAGAGCTGTCACTGATAACAATTTTAGACGACATATCTGGTGGACACTTGAGATGTAAAGGTCGTTAATGTAGAAAGTTTTCTTTTGCCACTACAAACATTTCACTGTTTCCTTAAAAAAAAGTTGTTATTTTTTTTTTCAACACTTGCTTAAGAGTTGCTCTGATTATGTTTTATTTATTTATTCTTTTGGCAATTGGCATGTAGGATTTGTTGGAAGCATTGAACCAACTTGAAGAAGGGCTAAAAGCTAACATTAAACGATTGAGTTCCTTTGATAAATATAAGCAGGAAGTCCTTCTGGGTCATCTAGACTGGTCTCCTATGCATAAAGATCCAGGATTTTGGCGTGAGAATATTGCAAATTTTGAAGAAAATGATTTCCAGGTATGGTTTAGTAATGCCATTTCTTTCTATGTTTCTTCTGGAAATATTATATGCTTGATTTGAAGCATCCGTTTACTAAGGTGAACTCATAATCTTACCTCTTTCTGTTGTGTAGTTCTAGTTTATTGTTACTTCAGTGTGTTGCTTCTTTGTTGCATGATTATAAAACTACTGATGTTTTGTTAGTTTTCTCTATATGGAAGATGAAAAGAAAGTTCAGCCGGATGGGATTTCTATTTTTTAGCCTGGACTTGTTCATTTCTTCCCCGGAGCCTAAATATAGATAATTCTTTACCTACCTGCCAAATGGCCTTTTCTTAGGTTTTATGGCATATAGCCTCACAGCTCAAATTGATGAGCAATGCATTTCATGTTGGTATTCTTTATGACGACAAGACAGTTGACATACTCTCACCTTTTGTTGGTGCTTGCCTAAATTGCATGGACAGAGACAATGAGCAGACACTACACGTCCTAAGGAAGTAGGACACAAGGATACAGGATATGGCATATAGATAACGTATCTTTTTATGTATATGTATTTCTGTATGCATAAGTAAAAGGAGAGCGCACACATGTACATACAGGATATGAGTACAAAGTCACACACATGCAAATACACATATTTCTCATAGTCTAATATCATAAAGCTTACAAATTATTCTTCTCACTTTTTTTGTTTCCATCCCTGTTCTTTATTATCTATTTTACTTTTAAGGGCTTCTAAATACAAGGGGAGAGTTCACATTCAATAGCTCTGAAAATATCCACAGGTTCTCTGTTGGGATGCCCTTCAATATGGAGCCCCAAATAAAAGGAAGTTGGTCTCATAGTACAGGCTTTGTGCAAAATGTGTGGGTTTCTAGGGTGTCTAGTTGAATTTTATTTTGTTTTACTATAAAATAATTTTCATCATACCCTTTTCTCCTCCATTGTAACTCTCACAAACCTGCCTCCAATGACCATCACATTTCTCTAGTTTTTAATAAGTTTGCCTAGCAAAAAAATAAAGCCTACATATTAATTGTTCACAGATATTTATAACTGATTATAAGTATTATGAGCCTCGTGAATTTCCTATGTTTTTCGATGTATTTAATTTCACATAATGAAATACGATGGGATTAGGCATGTCTATTTGACTGCATGTGCCAGAGATCTAGTATTTATAGTAGCCAGTAATTCTACATATGTTTTCCAGTATAGAAGTGGAAGTAGACATTAGAGAGAACACTTGAAGTGTTTCGCGTTTATTGAAGATGGTTTTGAGAATGGCTTAAAACTAAAATTATGTACAATTTGATGATGCACAGAAGTGAGGACAACTCCCCTCGGAGTGTCCATGAAATGATCGTGTCCAACACGGGTATAACACATTTTTATCACCGGCTTCAGGACGTAGGTATCTACTCTACATAGGTGTTTTCTATGTCATTGACCTATAAGCAATCCGCTTCTGATTTTTCCCAGATGTTTCATTATGTTTTTTTATTATGATTAAACAATGATTTTAGGAGGTGTTGTCCATGGAGATAATGCTGGATGCTTTAAGTGAATGCTTCAAGAGTATGAATGATAGTATTGGAGAAAGAATAATACTTTATTGGATGATTATAAATGAATACTAGGCCTTATATATAGGCTTACAATACTTAATCCCCAAGCTAACTTAATCCCCAAGTTACTTCCCACGACAATATTACTTACTAATAATACCATTCTCTAATATCTCTAATATTACTTACTGAACTGGAGCATAAATGTCATACATGGCCAACTTGTCACAAATAAACTGAATTCTAACACCCGTCAATGACTTTGTAAGAATGCCGGCTAGCTGATGACTGGTGTGCACATGATGTGTCTAGGCTTCTCCTCGGCCCGAACAATCTTGTTGCAAACCACATGACAATCAACCTCAATGTGCTTTGTTCGTTCATGAACGATATGATTTGATGTATTATAGTGTAGCCTGATTATCACAATACAACTTCATTAAGGCAGACTATACTACTCCCAAATCACCAAGAATTCTTAGCCATACAAGCTCACAAGTAATATTAGCAAGAGCTATATACTCTGATTCTGCACTCGATCTTTGACACCACTGGTTGTTTCTTTACTTTTTCAAGACACTAGATTTCCGCCTACAAATACACAATACCCGGTTGTTGACCTTTTAGAAGTTGGACATCCTGCCCAATTTGCATTGACAAATCCAGCAATTCTACAATGTCAATCTGTGTAAATCAAACATCGACCTGGAGCATTTCTCATATACTAAAGAATTCTACACAACATTCCAATGAGTAATATGATGAGTTGCCATAAACTGATTGAACACAATATGCAATATCAAAGCGAATAACTGTAAAATAATTTAACTTGATAACTAACCTTAAATATCTGCCTAGATCCTTCAATAATTCACCATGATCTGGTAGTAGCTGTGAATTAGGATCTGTTGGAGTAGGTGATGTACGACATTCTAACATTCTGCATTCAGTCAAAATATCCAAAACATACTTCATCTGTGTGAGACGACAAATGCCCTCTGTATATCTAGCTACCTCGATGTTAAGAAGATATTTCACTTGCCGCAAGTCCTTGGTTAGAAATTGTTGTTGAATTTATGCCCTCAACCCTTGGATACCAAGTGCATCATCTCTTGTGATTACAATATCATCTACATATACAACTAGTAGAATTGCTTACCCTCCTTGTTGCGATAGAAAACTGAGTGATAACTGTGACTTTGTTGCATGCCAAACTTTCTCACCACATCTTCAAATTTGTCAAACCATGTCGTAGGAGTCTGCTTAAGACCATACAAAGATCGTTTCAAACGTCAGCTTTCTTTCATTTTATCAAAACATGGGGGCTGCTACATATAAATCTCCTCCTCAAGAACACCATTAAGAAAGGCGTTCTTGGCATCAAGCTGATACAAAGACCAATGATAGCTAGTTGCCAAAGAAATAAAAATACAGACATAAGGCATCTTTGCCACATGAGAAAAAGTTTCATCATAATCTACTCATATTGTTTAGAATAACCTTTAGCAACTAATCTGGCTTTTAATTGGGCCAACGATCCATCAAGATTATCTTTTACTGTCCAAACTCACATCCAACACGGTGTTTCCCGACAGGATGATAAACAAGATCCCATGTGTTGCTCTGAGATAGTTTAAACATCTCTTCTTGCATTACTCGACTCCAACGTGGATGTGACAAGGCCTTTAAAACAGACTTTGAAATCTGATACATATCTAAAGTAGAAGTAAAGGCAAGATGGTTGGAGATAATTTAGCATAAGAGACTAGGTGTAATAGAAGTGACATTTTTATGGGCTCTAAAGAGATGAAATGGGAACATTCAAATCAGGATCCTAACATCGGTTGTAGAAAAATGGGAGGCTTATTAGATATAGTAGGTTTACGAGTTTTATAAAAAGAAGCAATAGTCATATTGTGATCATAATGGATACATGCAGTGTGGGGGAGGGGGGGGGGAGCTTCAATAGGCTCATTCACTGCGATTTCAGAAACTTAGACTTGTGGAATGATTGGAACAGAACCTACCTAAATAGGAGAAGCAATAATTGTGGGAACATTTGGAAACCGAGGGGATGTACAGGTGACCAACGGTTTATCGCATACAACTGATGACAGGGGTACCAACAAGGCATAATTTGTGACTTTGTGACTGTAGGAGCCGAGTTATCTTGAATTTCTTGATTATGTTTGTGTAAGTCAGTGGGATTATCATCAAATTGTGACAAAAATTATAGATCTCGTGGAAAAACAAATGAGGAAAAATCAGGTGAAGAACAAACTTGTTCAGAATAGTCATTTGAAAAATAAGTTTTTAATTCCACGAAGGTTACAATAGCAGAGATCAAACATTTTCGTATTTTAGGAGAATAGTACTTATAACATTTTTAATGGAACCATAGCCAAGAAAAAATACATTTAACAACACGAGGATCAAGTTTGGAAACACTAGAACGGTTATCATGCACAAAACACACCCGCGGGGGGGGGGGGGGGGGTCTTTTGAAGAAAACAGAGCAGAAAAATGAGTTTTCTCATTCAATATAGAAGATGACATGCGATTAATCGAATAGCAATCAGTCCAAACAACTTTGCTCCAAAACTTCTTAGATACTTGTTTATGAATCATCATTGTTCTTACAACCTCCAACCGATGTTGATTTTTGGGTTCAACAACACCACTCTGATGGGGTCCGTAAATGCAAGATGATTCATGAACATTGCCAGATTCAGCCAAAAAATTAATAAAATTGGAAGAAATTGCATTATCACTTCGCGAAACTTTCACATACATTAAATTGAGCTTTTACTTCAGTGCAAAAATTGTGAAAAATATCAAATACTTCAGAACGAGATTTCATCAAATATACTAAAGCTTTGAAAATGTAACAAAATACCGAAAATTTCCATTAAAAGTTTCTACTGGGCAAGGACCCCAAATATTTGAATGAACTAAAGCAAATAAAGAATCACAACAACGCTCTACTCGAGGTGGGTATGTAGCACGATGATGCTTACTGATGAGGACATCAGTTCTGTTTTATTTGTATTTTGAGATTTAGCCATATGTAGTTTATTTGAGAGATTTGTTTTAGATTTGTTTGAGATTTGTTTTGGATTTGTTTTGAGCCTATATATAGGCCTTGAGAATAATGAGAAGTTATGCTATTATTGATTAAAAAAATTATTGTGTTGATTTATTGTTCTTCATCCTTCTTTTTGTGTGAGACAATTGAGAGAATTATTAGGGTTTATGAGAAATCCTAAGAAGTATTAGGGTTTGTGAGAAGGTCCTTAATTATACCCCAAATCCCCAAATCGTTATTCAAACCCTAAACCCTAATCCCCAAATCACCAAATTAAACCCTAATCAAATTACCCCCTTATCTCACAACCGACTACTTCCTATTCTTCTTCTTCTTCGATCGGAACCCATCTCTTCTTCTTCACAACTCCGAATTCACAAATCCATCAACCGCCTAACCCACTGCCTCTTCACCTCATCTGTTACCTCCTCGTCAACTCCACCTCTATCTATCTCTTCCGAAGCCCATAACTCCTAACCCTCTTTCCTCCTTTACACCGCTGCGCCCGACCACCAGCACACCCCAGAAGCCCCTCCAAGCACCATCGCGACCACCTTCTGCATCCGATCAACCCTGCACCTCCGTCAGCCAGCCCTCGCTGCCTGGCTTCCATTCACACGAACAGCGAGCCCGACCTTCCCTCGTTGCTCCTCCGCAGCCACCAGTCCCCGACGCCAAGCCCTCCATCGAATCTCAAACACCTCATCGTCGCTGCCTTACTACAACTGCTCCTCCTTGCTGCCCTCAACTCCGCCCTGAGTCTCCACTTGTTGTTCTCTTGCCGGACGCTAAGAACGAAGCCGAACATCCTTGCTACCACGACCAACGACGCTCTGAGTTGCTGCACCTCGACTTCCACCATCGTAGCGCCACCTCCATTGTCTCGTCATCATCCCGAAACTCCACCATTGCAACTCCGGTAACTTTTTTCCATTCTTCATTTATTTGTGATACTATCCTATCGTCTCTAGAATATTATTTGATTCATCTGACGTCCACAAATATTGAGCGTGTGTACTTCCACTTGTCAATTAGCGTACGAATCTTTATTGCATATTTTACTTGCTAAGAACGTTTAAGTATAATTATTGATTGTCAGGATTGAATATTTAATTGGGCTTGTTAAACTATTTCATATCTTGAAAATTCATCAAACCAATTAGTAGTTTAATTTCTGACTTAATCTGTATTACATGTTGGTAAACTTAATCTTTTAAAATTCTTGGAAATTCTCTACTTAGGGTTAAGTTTACATCACTTACCCAACTGACATGACTCACAAACTAATTTAGATAGGGAAGATAACTCGGGCTTCAAAGTCTTCAAATTTTGCAAAGAAGGATGACCCAGCTGACAGTGTCAGGCGGAGAAGCCCTGAATCGCCTACACATGCAACTGGTGTAGAAATGGTGTCCAACATGTACAACCCCCTAGATTCACGCCCTGTGCCAATCAATCGGTTCGTTCCAAGTTCATGAAATACACAATGATTAGGGAAGAACGATACGGAACAATTTAAAGCTTTTGTGATTTTGCTAATGGAAATCAAGTTAAAGGGAAAAGTGAACACATGTAAGACTGAATCTAAAGAAATATGTGGGGTCAAACAAACAGAACCTACTCCATCAACATTACAATAGGATCCATCGGTTAACTTAACGGGTTCATGTATGGATGTACTTATTACATTAGGTAATATACCTGATTCCCTGTCACCAGAAGCACCTGAATCAAGTACCCAAGTTTTAGGAGTTAAGGAAATTAAACAAGTGGGAGATATACCTAATTTGGCTAATGTGGCAGTGGGAGTGGGTTGAGTTGAACCTGTTTGATCATATAAAGAGTGGAAAATTTGCTTGGGACTGCACATCTAAGTATCTAACACAACTGCTGCAACTGGCTGGTATCTGTTCTTGCGAGCTAACAATGAGCAGTCCTTGATCACATGCCCGAGTTCATGACAATTGCGGCACTCAGTGGTTTGAATCCAATTATTGTTGCCATGCCACCTTTGCCGAGTTGGGCTCCAAAATGCCCACCTCCTGCCTGAAAGTCCACCTCTTCTGTTGCCACCAAATGTATTACCATCTCGAGGCTACGACTTGGCAGCAAAGGCTGAGGATGTGCTCTCTTCTACAGAATCCCCTCCTGAATACTGAGCCTTACCTGTAATCAAAGAATGTTTAGGAAACATCTCACAGAATGAACTAAATACTGCATCAATGGAGTTATTAGAATTGGAGGCAACAAGTATGAGTTTCACATTATCATACTCAGTGAGCAACGGCAAACCTTCAGAAAAAGTCATCACATCTAGCCTTTTTTTGTCTTTCCTTCACATTAGCAATATCATCATCATTAGATTTTGTTTAAAAGCCAGAAAATTAGATTCTAAAGTCATACCAGCCATCAGCTCTGCCTTACAGTACTTCTGGCTCAGTTGGTGTACACGAACCATGCTGTCCTGCCCAGAATATGCTATCTCTTCCTTGTCCCATTTCTCCTTTGTACTTGTACACCATGCATAGCCATCTAAGATCTTGTCCTCCTTTGCAGCCCACAAAGCACTCTGTATTAAGCCATCAGTTCTCGTCCAAGGATCGTTTGGCATCTCAGGCGGCTCCTGAATATGATGCTACCAACCAAGACCAAAAAGTGCCGTCGACACCAAGCGATTCCAGCGGTGCCAGTTGGACGTACCCAAATTTTTCTTCGTAAGTTGAAGAACCCCATGACGGTTCTCAGTCATCCCCCCATCTCCTCATGAAGTAACACCTGAAGTAACAACTTCTGACATCGAAACAATGACGTAAGTCCAACAAGCACGAACTCAACGCCGAAACGAAAGCGAAAGAAGGTTAAGAGACCTTATCTCATCACCAAAAGGATATCACAAACATAGGGAACGGCAGAAAGTTTTCAACGAAGTCAAAATCGAAGAGGTTTTTTTTTTCCTTTTCCCTTTTTCGTGGAGAAGAAGAAAAAGAAATTGGCCGAACCTTGCAAATTTAATGGTGGAAATATTATAATTTCTAGATTTGATACCATATGATCGATATTATGAGAGAGAAATAATACTTTATTGGATGATTATAAATGAATACAAGGCCTCGTATATATAGGCTTACAATACCTAATCCCCAAGTTACATCCCACAACAATATTACTTAATAATAATACCATTCTCTAATATCTCTAATATTACTTACTAAATATATTTATTCTCTAATAAAGAGTAACCATGCGAATATAGAATTTCTGTAAATTGAAGGGATTTTCTTCGTCTTTTTCTTTTCTGACGACAACTTCATGACCAGCCCATTCTTTATGGGTTTCCATGTTATGGTGGAATTAAGCACGTGATTAAAGGTGTAGCTGAAATGATAAGTTAAGATGGATCCGTACATAAAAAGACATGATAATTTAGACATAAAAAGACATGATAATTTAGAGGTAGCGTCAATGAAGGATAAAATGAAAAATGCTGATAATAAATGTCTATTATCCTTGCATTATACATATACTAATATGTAGCTGAATATACAAGAACATCAAGATCAACTGCTGATGCGAGATTGTGTCTAAAAACATTCATACTCATATCGTCTATATTTTGATGAAGACTCAGACAAATATTGTAATGCATGTCTTACCTGTATCCAATTCACTCACACCTCTATTGGGAATTTTTTTGGGGGAGCAGTTATGCATATTGTTTTTAAATTCTGCGGCGGTGGTTTCTCAATTAATGATTCTATCATTATATGAATACTAGCAATATACACGTGCGATGCACGTATTAATTTTTTTATATTTAAAATTTCAAAGTGAAAATCCTGATTTATGTGCGATGTATGTCTCAATAAATATGATTATATATTTTTAAAAGTAAATGTGAAGACTATAATGGGAGAGTTGGAGTTGCATGTGCGTTGCACATAAGTAGGTTGATTTATAACTCCAACTCTTCAATTATAATATAGATAGATTATATATTATATTATCGATAGATAGATAGTAATTTACACATGTGATGCACATTTAATATATTAAAAAAATTAAAGTAAAAAATCTGACATAGTGAGGACTTGAACACCTCCTTCATGTTAGTTATGCACGTGTAATGCACGCGTTGATAGATTCACAAATGACACTAAGGCCTTCTCCCATTATAATATTAGAGATTTAGTTACTTGATATTACATAAATTATCATGGGAAAATGTTACCCTATATAGTAAACGAGAAAAATATCCCGGTTTTTGGATTTTGTTAGAAAAATATTGATTTCTTCACCAATCTTGCATTAATCAATAAAAGAATTGAAATCAATTTACACTAGCTCAGAATTATTTTTGTGTTGACTAAGTTGACTAACACATGGGCACATGGCTTTCTGATAAACTGGAAAGCTCTACAATTATTGAAAAGCTTACTGGACTAATTCCTTCATATTATTTGAGATGGTAGTTCTATTTGTGCACACTATACTTGTAGGTTCTAGGACATAAGTAAATGCGGTGAGGTTTGCAAATTTAAGAGTTGACTTAACTTCTAATTAATTGGGTGTTTAAATTTCAGATCACTGATACTTTAGGAATATGCAATTGCAGATCTTGCGTGTCCTCGTCACAATCCTTCAAACATCAAACGATCCGACTGCACTAGCCTGTTGCTTGTTATGATCTGTCTCAATTCATGCAGTACCACCCTGGTGGCCGAATTGTTGTTTCGGATCTCAAAGCAAAGGAGCCGGTGATGAAGCTCATGAATCATGACAACTCTGAAGTGACAAAGAACGCCTTGCTTTGCATTCAGAGGCTCTTCCTTGGTACCAAATATGCGAGTTTCTTGCAGTCATAATTTGTATGATATATCATTTTTTTAATTTTTCTTACTGAGGGAGGAGGCTTTGTTATTTAAACTTGCACCAAAACAAATTTAAAGTAGCCCTCATACCGTCTATATTCCAAATGGTTGGAAGCTTGATTTCGTTTGGGAAGTACCGAAGGGGAAAGACTTCGAGTATTGTTCTAGGATCCCCATAAAAATTTCGTCTATGTGTAGAATAAAGTCTTCTTCTATTCCTTTGCGCTTGTAATAAATAAATAAATCTTTGGTATTTTGATGAGCCTTTGTTTGTAGAACCTGAAATTTGGCTCAGACATCGACTATATATTTTTACAGCGTCGATTATTTAGCAAGTAATAAGTGGCAATGAGGTTTTTCATTGGAGGTTTAGTTGTGGGGTGTTCTGTTGGACTTGATTCCAGAGCCTGATTGTTAAGCTAAACTGATTATGTATCGATTTCTATTTCTTTTCTACAACCGTTTGAACTTGTTCGACGCTAATCAGTTGATCTTGAAAGGAACGTTTAGATGTAAAGATATACTGGTAATTTATTTTATTTTGGAATGAACAATAGTAATTGATTTGAGCACGTTTTCGTAGGAGCCCATCATGTCAATGTCTTTTTTTTTTTTTTTTTTTTTTTGATAAAAGATGACCTATGTTATAGTTTCATTAATGATGATTAAAGAAATAAAGTAGTACAATAATTCTTAACAGTCACATCCTTAAGATTCACTTATACATCATCTGGCACAGTAAGGCAGTGCCCATATTACCAACAAAATAACAAAAACCTAAGCCTTAAGATTCACTTATACATCATCTGGCACAGTAAGGCTGGCACAGTAAGGCAGTGCCCATATTACCAACAAAATAACAAAAACCTAAGCCTACACCATCAGTCTATTGTCGACGTCCCCTGACTGGCTAGGAGACCTTCTTCTAACTGCCTAGGAGACCTTCTAACTGCACCTCTCGAGCACAACTCCCCTTCGCTGATCCTCATTCTCTTCCTAGCATCCGCCGCACCTACCCAATCATGAATAAGAAGGAATATTTTATGCATGTATGTTGGAAATCTATAAAGTTTATGACGGAAGCACAAGTCATTTTGTTCTAGTCATAAGTTCCACAATGTAGCTGCTACAGCTAAATCCCAAGCCCGTTTATCTTCTATCCTGACATTTACTTCTCTAATCCTTCTCCAGATATCTGCGGTAGACCTAGGTCTGAGTGTACAACCAAACCCTCTACAAACTACTTCCCACGTCTGGGTAGCCTTAGGACATATAAAGAAAATGTGTGTGGTGTCTTCTACTGCATCTAAGCAGCACTCGCACTTGACGTCGATTTGCAGGTTTCTCTTCTTAAGGTTGGCTTTGGACAGTATTGCATCGTTGTGCATAAGCCAGCAAAATACTTTGATTTTTAGAGGCACCTGAGTCCCCCAGATGATGCTTTCTTCTTTACATCTTAGCCCATCGTCGTTGATCCATCTATACATAGATGACACCGAGAATTGGTCTGCTTCACCAGCATTCCAACATCTTTCGTCTGAATTGCTGTTAGGTTGACCCCCTTCTGCTAGAATAACCCTATTTAGATCTTCGAATTGGGCTATACTCTCCTGATTAAGCCTTTCGGAGACCACCAGGCCGAGTTTTCCTTTCTTCCAAACATCTGCTACTGTCGAGTCCTTATTGGTTGTTAACTCCGCCGCTAGTGGGAATAGGTTTTCCAATGTCCTGTTTCCGCACCATTTATCTTTCCAAAATCTAGGTATTGTTCCCATTTCCTATCTTGCACCTAGTATTAATGTTGTAGATCTCCCCTTGTCTCGTCACTCCTTTCCACAGGAACGATGCCTTAGCATACGCGCTTCTGCCTCCAAATCTATATTTCCTTCTCTTTCTGAATAGATTGAATGAGTAGTACCACCAACCCTTTCGTCTATTATAGATCTTCCACCACCACTTGCTTAGAAGTGCTCTATTCATATCATGCAGATTTAGGATTCCAAGCCCGCCGAATTCTCTTTTCTTACACACTCTCCCCCATTTGACGAGGTTGTACCCTTTGTTACCCTCGTCTGTTCCCTTCCACAGGAATCTTCTTCTTAGTTTATCAATCTTATTGATAACCCACTTCGGCAATTCGTATATTGACATTAAGTATAGCGGGATAGCACTAAAAACCGAGTTTAGCAGTGTGATCCTTCCTCGTAGCAACAGGAATCGACTCTTCCATCCTGCTAGTTTCCTAGCGATCTTTTCGATAAGAAAGGTCCAATCCTTCCTGAGGAGCGAACATGGCCTGATAGGCGTGCCTAGGTATTTGATTGGAAAATCGCCCTTCACGCAGCCCAGAATGTCCGTTATGTTGCTCACGGGAAGTAATAATTGTTTGCTTATAGGTATGATGCTTGTTTTGTTTAAATTTACTTTTAATCCCGACTACCCTTGAAAGCATGCCAGAGTTACCTTAATAGCTGTCACTTCTTCGATTTTAGCTTTCCCGAACAATAGCGTGTCATCCGCATATTGAAGTATCGTCATCGGTTGTACAATTCTTTTTATCTCTATTCCTTTGATGGCATTGTGTTCATGACCCCTCCTTATCATTTCTGCCAACCCATCTGCGACGATACCGAAAAGAAGAGATGATAGGGGATCCCCTTGTCTCAACCCTCTTCTGCATCTGATCTCTTTTCCATGCCGTCTGTTGACAAGTAAGGATGATTTTCCACCTTGAACACATAATCCACGCCCTCCATTTTGCTCCAAAGCCCTTGAGCGACAATGCTTCGTCCAGATAATCTCAATACACCAAGTCGTATGCCTTCTGAAAGTCTAATTTTAGGAGGAAACCATCATGTCAATATCATAGTAACTTTATAGTCTACTTAAATTACTGCGACTACTTTTTTAAATTACAAACATAAGAATGTGGAGTTTAAGTAAAGCACATAATAAGTAATATGGACTCCGGATTGCTACAAAATGTGGTACCATATTAATACTTGGGCTTACTACACATACATATGAATACATTCAAAAAAATAAAATAAAATAAAGCACTTACATATGAGAAGAAGAAATATTTAGATCACTTCAACACCTACACGAGCTTACAGCTTTCCATGTGATCATGTAGGAGTACAGGTTTTCAGGAAATCCAAGGCAATGCTTTTTTGTTCATTAGATTTCTATGCTCAGACCGCCAGATTTTTTTATTTTTATTTTCCCCTAGTATCTAATCTATCTAATATTATAATGGGAGAAGGCCTTAGTGTCATTTGTCATTTTGTCATTCTACCAACATATGCAACGCACGTACATAACTAATATAAAGGAGGTTTCCGGTTCAAATTCTCTCTAAGTCAGGAATTTTAATTTTAATTTTTAAAATTATTAAAACGTGCATCGCACATGTAAATTACTAGTAGTAAAATAAAGGGAACAGTTTTGAGAGACAAAACAAAAATAATAAAATTTACTAGAAAGATATAACTGATTTAAGACAGATTTCTCATGTGCATGTGAAGATGTTGATGAGCTAGTATCTATACCTAATATGATCACCAGCAGGTTGCACCACCTTCTCTCAATGTTGTGGGACTCGGCCAAAGAACCAAAAACTGAATTTACTAGATTCTTTGAGTGACAATTGGTTTGACCTCAATGACAATCACTTAAAACAAGCATATCACCATAAACCCAACATAACAATGACAAAGTGGCTCTGTAGGCTGATAATAATGACATAGAGAGAGAGAGAGAGAGAGAGAGTGAGAGAGAGAGTGAGGTATAGTACAATTTATAACTTTATTCTATGCACACAATGTTAAGTATTTCCTAGTTTGTCCCAAGTTATAGCTCGAATTGAATTTGACCTTGTTACAAACATGTTACATAAAACCCTTTCCACCTAATCAATTTCCATGGAAATTTGCAACTCCTGATTCAGGATAGGATCTTTTATCTCCGTCCAGCTCTTGGCTGACGCTGATTATATGAATTCTCAAAACCTCCTCGACAATATTTCGGAAACTTGATATTGCAAATACTTGGAAGGTTTCATCTCCATATTAATGAAACCGAATAAACTCAAGTTCATCTTTCAAAATCTTTCCTTCTGGTTTCAGCTACCCAAAAACCCTTGCTGCTTTTGGATCAATCTGCCTGCCAAAAATGTATTTTTTAAAATAATATTCTTCTCAGTCAAATGCTTGTATGATATAATTGTGATTTTACAGCCAAAATGCTTCACAAACTATATCACACTGCAGGTGGTGAACGCTTTGAAAACATACATGAGGAATACATCCAACATATTCAAAGCTTGACCGTTCTACCCAGTTCTTCGAACAGAATGCACCTTTGGTATCTGTTCGTCCTACAAATTATAAAATTAACCAAATATTTGATCAATGAGAACAATATCAAACTTCATTGGAAGCATACAATTGCATAAAGTAATTGGTGCTAATGTAAAAGAATAAATTAAAGACCTGTAACATTTGCTGATAAATCATCCATTGCATCCCTGCTTGATTACCTATTGTTTGTTGTTCATACTGACCCTGAAACACAAAGATTGGATGGGATAATTTAGAAAAAAGAGGAATATTGTAACAGTTGAAAAACAAAGACTGCATTGAAACAACAAGAAGCAAGGGTGTGCATGGCCTGGACAGCTAAAGAGTTTCATAATAAAAGTATAAATATACTAAGAGTACTCGGTTCAGTTATTCATCAGTTTCGGGTTTTTTGGATTTCAGTTAGGTGGGTTTTTAAAAGTTCCATAACCTTCCATTAGGTTTCAGGTAGGTTTGAGACAACACCCCCCTCACCCTTCTCCCCCTTGCATATCGAGGTTCGGAGGGTTTTGAGTAGTTTTCTTTTATTGGGGATTGAGTTGGTCGAGTCTCCTTCTGAACGTATGATAATTGTCATCAATTTTCCAAAGAGTATATGAATAAGAATAGGAAGTAGATGCAACCCACATGTGAGGCCACACAATGTATACATGGCAACCTCTCTAAAACTCTAGCTGTAATGGTAAATATATTACATAGGATTAGATCAAACTTTTGATTCTCTCTAAAAGAGCAGGATATCAGAGCAAATCAGTGTATGAACAAAATTTCCTTAATATACTATGTACTAAGAAGACTCGGGTTTGTTTATTAGTTGGGTTCCATAAGTTTCTTGGATTTGAATTAGGTGTTGTTTTAAGAGTGGTACAACCTTCCATTTTGGATGAGTTTAAAACATTTTTGACCTCCAGCTCATGCAGGTTGTTTTCGGGAAATGAGGATGATATTGTTATACAAATGCAATTCCCATGCACAAAAAGTAATATGAGAAGGAAATTAAACAAACATACAGAATTGTGTCAACAATTCGAACCTGCAACAAACTGTTTGGTTGTAGCCTTGCTTGATTGCTCAAATGATGTTGCTGGTTAACATGTAAGCCGAAGCCGGTGCTGAATGACAAGTCGTTTGGATTTAAGTCTTCCTAAAATATAGAATTTCAAAACAAGCCAAAGAATTAGATACCCGTGGATGTAAATAGTTCAATTACAGACTTTTCAATATAAGAACAGTGGATGTAAATAGCCAAAAAAGGAAAACAAGAACACAACCATTAGATCAATGGCTCCATGTCCTAGATGTGCATCAAGGTGAGATACAGTAGAGGCAGCTTCAAGAACGTTGTCTTCATTAACTATCAAAGAAGATCTTAGAAAATCCTGCCCATGAAATTTTTTTCAACTTAAAGACTATTATAGTAAATATAGGATACCAAAGAGATGTCCATCACTAATTACTTACCTGTTCCTTATTAGTCTGGACCACAGGCTCTACATTAGACTCTCTACTCTTTTTGGGCGGCCGACCCCTCCTCTTAACAGGCATCGGATTAGGGTTTATGTTACCTTCAGAGAACCCCAACTGGGATACCAATAGATTTTGAACATTTTGATTTGAATGATTTTCGAAACACAGAAGCTTAGATTGCCTGTCTATACAGTCAGATGTATCATCAAGAAGAGACTTCTCTAGGTTTCTTACTAACATCAGTGAGAGCTGGTATCTATCTTCAGAAATGAACCCTGTTTCCGCAAGTTGAAGGAATCTCATAGACAAAAAATCATAATGATTCAGATTACTGGGTAAAGTTTCACGTGAACATCGATCAAAAGCATGCAATTGCCTGAATTCTTTTTTCCAACGATTATGAATGTAGTGAGGTGGAATCTCAAAAACCTGTTGCAACTTAAACACAGACAGTGCATGTCTACATAGAATACCGTGGAAACTATAAAACCCACAGATGCATTGCACCAAAGTCTCATCTGCGTTGTACCAGACCATGTAATCCTTGCTCTCTGTTTTTTTACCATCTTCAATATACGAACATTCTCTGATCTCGAAGGTAAACAATGATCCATCAGCCTTAATTTCATTCACATGGCAATACATGGTGGCTTTTAGCTCGTCCTGAAACTTTTTGAACATGTTTAGGGTGTACACCTTCGACAATTGTTCTTCCATGTAAAACTTTGATATTATGAGTGGTGTCTTTTGAAAAGATTCTGAATCTGCATGAACTTCTTTCTTGAATTTGCTTTGCAAGCTTGCCTCGAATTTGCTAAAGAACTGCTTAATAGAAGTTCTCGGATACACACACCCATCAAAAAAGGTGCTTACACTCTCACCGCGCTGGGAGATCGACATTCCAGCCCACATTGTGGTGTCTTCTTTGAGAAATACAGGGACCCAGGAATGCCTATCCTCATATAATGTTTTGAGCCACTCATTACCATCAAGCCCATACTCCTCTATCAATTTCTTCCAATTTTCTTCAAAATCTTCCACTCTTAAAGAGTCGTATGCGATCTTCTTAAGTGCCTTCCTAATTGCTTTGAATTCTGCAAACCCTCTCATTTTGTCAGGAACCTTTTTCAGTGTATGATATAAACATAAACGATGTCTAACTCCTGGAAACACCTTAATCACCGCATCCTTGATGGCTTTACACTGGTCAGTTATAATAGAATTTGGAAGACAACCGAGCATGCAAGCTAGCCATGCATTGAACAACCAAACATATGTCTCAACAGTTTCATCTGAAATCAAACCACAACCAAACAAAACTAACTGTCTGTGATGATTCATCCCAACAAACGAAACAAGTGGTAGATCAAATTTATCAGTCAAGTAAGTTGTATCAAATGTAACAACATCACCAAAGTACTTGTATGACGCCCTAGACCTTGCATCAGCCCAAAACAGATTTCTCAAACGCCCTTGCTCGTCCACATCTACTAAGTAAAAGAAATTGGGGTTTTTATTCTGCATGGTGGCAAAAAATTGATAAATGGCTTCACTATCTCCTTCTGCAAGTTTCAGCCGCCCTATTTCAATAGCATCTCCACATTCCTTTTCCAGTAACTGCATATTATTATTACTACTACAGCTACTAATATTACTGTTATTATGTCCACTAGGTTGCTCTGAATTGGGCATTCTTTTGTAGCATCTCATGAATCCCGCTGTTGACGGATTGACTGGATGATTGTGTACAAGGTTAGCTTCCACTATATGTAACAACCCATTACCTGATAATTTTGCGGAGATCATCACATTGCAATTAGTTTTCGCAGTCCGTCTAGCTTGATACATGGCATCTGTCCTTCCCCTTCCCCCCTTTGAACACACAAGTATCAAACGCCGGCAAACTCCTTTTTTAGTATATGATGACTTCTTAACAGCTACGCTGAACCCTACACGTAAGGCATATTGCTTAAAGTAATTAGAAAGTTCTTCACATGATGTAAACATCATCCCAACCAGAGGCATTTTCTCATTTGCTCCATTTATGTTAGGAATCCCACTCAGTTCATTCTTGGTTTCCTTTCCATCAATGTTAGCATTATCATCATCGTCATCAAGGATAATTACTTCTCTGTCCTCATTTTGTTGGCGCTTTGTAGATGGTCCATTTGGATTCTCCTGAGGGAAATAGAAAAATCTGTAATTTTTTCGAAGAGATGCCCATAGAAGACATAAAAATTTACACACTCCCAAAAGATATACACACCTCAGTAGCTCCAAAATTTACAGTTGCTATCCCATTCATCTCTACCTCCTTTCCTTCATCAAGATCAGCATCACTGATGTTTGATGTTCCAACAGAAGAACCCTCTGCCAATACATTTTCAGTTGCTGTTTTATTCATTTCAATTCCCTTTTGTTCATCAATTTCGGCATCACCAAGATTTGTTGTTACCAGAGAAGAAACATCTGCCATCCCCTGGCAAAGGGAAAAACATTTTCTAACTAAAAATACAACTATGAACTTCCACTGTAATAAACACCATGCAAAATTCATAACATACTTTTACTTGCAGACATTCATAGATAGAAGAAAATGGTTCAAATTGTGTGAGCACCAAACATAAATCAAAAGAAGAACATCCATATTTATTGTAGTGATTCAGGTAATTTGTATATCACATGGTAAGTTGAGTTAGATAGTAACCATAGTAACAATGACTAAAAAACAATTACATACTGAATTAGCCATACATTTATTTGAGAATAGTGTCCACAACCCACATTGTAGGGTACGGCGACTTACATCATAAAGTAGTCAAGAACAAAATATCAAACAATATAGAATTATTTTATTTATGCATCTCGAAACTTAATGTAAAAATGGATATTTTAGAATGAGTCCAGAAATTACTTGAGGTGCACGAGGTGCATGGAAAAAGGTCATAAGTAAGTAAAATTTTGTAACGTACATCATACCCAATAGTTTGATTTTGTTTGGACAACCCGGTGTTAAATTTTCAATGATACTACTGAAAGTAGCCCTACCCCACTATTACACTACACTTTATATGGTTCCTACATGCTTCTTTTAAGACGAATACGATAAAACAACTTGCTCTTGACCAATAGATTTTTCAAATAATTGGGGTTGCAATGCAACCCAATAACCAGATCCAAATGACAATAAAATTCAAGCCCAAATCCTAAAAATTTAGCTGATCTCGTAACTTCCTAAAAAATCCTCCCTACACATACTTCGTGGGTTTGGATCCCCAAACGTATCAGGGGTTTTAACATATATGTCCCTAACAAATATGTGAATATCATGTATACCCCTCACAAATATGTATTTTCATATTTGTCCCCAACAATATATACAACATCTCTTAATTACCCCTCTAGTTAAAAAAACTCAACAATGGAGAATTTTCAGTTTTTTTTAATGGACTTGATGAAAAATTACTGAAATATTATCTTCTTTACCATTCAAACTATATATTCTTCATTCTTGTAAATCTGGGCAATTGTTAATCTAACCGAGACTTATAACTTTTCTCAAAATTTTTTCATTTTTTTCAAGAAATGGACAAACTAACGGTGCATCTTTTGAAAACTACATAGTCTTTCTCACGTAACTTCTCCAAAATTGTCATCAATCTTGTTTTTAATGATAGATTATAAGCTTCCTCATATATTTTTCTTAAAACTCTTAAATCTTTTATCATTTGATTGTCTAATCTGATCTTTTAATTTGATTTCTATTTGTCTTGTAAGGGTAAAATCATAGTTAACTTAGTGATATCTAACATAGGGGTAAATATGAAATAAAGTCCAAATTGTTAGGGGCATATATGAAAATACATATTTGTGGAGGATATATATATGATATTATCATATTCTTAGTGGATCAGCATGTGGATTTTCTAGTATCCAATCAAAATCCCATCCACTGTCACTCCTACAACATATAACACCCCGCACATCAAATTCTATGACAATGTGATTCCAACTGACTCTTGGTTTGCGAACAATAAGCATGTTTCATGTTTGTCAGTCGAAGTAGCCACTCACTTCGAATTATGGCATTCCCTCACTACATTGGGCTTAACTTGCAAACTTCCTCTCAAATTATAGTTCTTTCGCGATTAACCCTTGTAAAGTGCAAACTCAAAACCCCTATCAATCACATTAGAACCCTATATTTCTCACAAAAATTAAGTTATTTAGGGTAATGTAATCACACTATATCGACTATAATTAAACATGGGAAAAACGCCTAAATCAAGAAATCACCGATTCACTTCAAATGTACCCAATTAAACTACAAAAATACCAGAAAAAATTACCAGAAAATAAACAAAAATCCAAATTTGAACAACCTGGGACTTTAAATTCGATCGCGACAGCTCGGGCGAAGTAGGGCATCAATCAGACGATTGATACGCCAATCAAGAAAGCGATATGGGGATTAGAAGGATTGGATTGAGCTAGGGTTTTGATCAAGGGGATTGGGAGCAGGAATCAGGGGGGAAAGTTTTAGGGTTTCGAGTTGTGGGGATAGAAAGGGAATGAGTTGGAGAGGGGAATGAATTATGGACCGGCTAAAGATCGGCCCACTTTTGCACCTCTTTTGAGAAAAGTGGGTCCCAGTGTGACGCGAGCTTTGATGATGGTGGGCGAGCAATGGGTACGAGATTGGGTTTGGTTTGGAAGAAAATGTACAGTGTGTTTTTTTTGGGTTGTGGTTCGCGCCACCCACTTTCCCACCCAATATTTGGATTGAAATTTTGTCCCAATTTACTCCTTTTTTTCCCTTCCTTTTCTCTCTATTTTTTAAAAAATTCTTTCAGTTTTTAATTGTCCTGGTAATCACCTCTGTTTCTAGCTCACACCTCATTCTTAAGTTGCCACTTATAAATTAAAATTTTTAGACATATCATTTTTAAGTTGTGAGATGTAAACTGTTTGTTTACCCCATCTTTCCTCCCAATTTATTGGTTCCACTTTCCCATCCGCTGCCCTCATCCAAAACTAACAATTCTCATCCATTCACCCCAAATTTTTTTTTTAATCTTTCTCCCCCCTATTGTTTTTTTCAAATCGCTTGGACTCTTCATTTTCATGCAACTCTCTAATGGAAAAAGTAGAAGAAGAAGAGACAATGAGAATTCAAGAAGAATCTAATCAAATGGATTTTGAGTCACTTGAAGTCAATGAACATCAGGATTTTGACAACTCACAAGCTGCGGTATGTTAAAAATTCATCTTTTTAAGATTTATGATTCTCATCAACAGTCGAATTTTTATGATTCTCATTTTACGCCATTCTTCATTCAGACCGATCATTGATAAAGTTGTCACTCTTTCTCTCTCATGTCAAAGCTTACTAAGAAATTTTGGCAAGTTTTTTTCTGGTTGTTGAAGGAAAGACATTTTTATCAGCCGTTTTACATAGAAGATATTACCCTCAAATCTAACTTCAGAATAGAGATTACTCACTCTCTCTCTCTCTCTCTCTCTCTCTCTGGGTTAATTTTCTCGGAGCAACAGTTGAGCACAATCTCAGACCATATTACATATTTCCCGACTATTTTTCAATGATTTGTACAGAAAAAGATAATCAGAAACGATAACTTTATCAGCAAGTACAAGTAGCAACTAACAATAAAAATAAGGTTTGCAATTTGTACAGTTAACTGGTACTGCACTGTTTCTGTGAGTTCTATCATGCACAAGGAGAGCTCTGCAAACTAGTGAATGGCTCATCATGCAAACTACGCACTGGGATCGAAGCAGATACAGAGACCATATTGAGTTTCCTGCGCTGTGCTCTTTCGAACAGGAATAGTATTAGTCTGCTTCAAGTTCCGCACCAAACTGCTCGAGTCTTGCAGCATCGGCATCATAATCACGAACGAGAGCATGGTTCACAGAACCATTGTCTTCACTGGCATGTATCTGTTTGCCTCCAAACCTATTAAAAGCGAAGAATATAACAACTTTGGAAGTTAAGAGGCTTTAGAATACGTAGAACTAAAAAACAGAGTATATGGAAGTGTAATTTTAACGAAATTCGGAACACAAACAGAGAAAGTAGTGAAGCTTGATGGTCAAGAGATACCAAAGAGTGACAATTTCCGATATTTAGGCTCGATTATACAAAGAGATGAGAAGATTTATGCAAATGTTATACATAAGATCTAAGCAGGGGGCTTAAGTGGGAAAGAGCTACTAGTGTTTTGTGTGTGACAAATGTATACCTTCGAAGTTGAAGGAAATTTTTTATAGGACGACTGTTGGACCATCAATAATGTATGAAGCAGAGTGTTGGGCAACAAAGAAACATGTCCAAAAAATGAGTGTGGTGGAGATGAGGATGCTAAGATAGATGTGTGGTAAAATCATGAAGGATGAAAATAGAAATGAGCATATACGAGACATGATAAATGTAGCTCCTATCCAAGATGAATTAAGAGAGAATTGCCTCATGTAGTTTGGACATGTCGCACGTAGACCTAATAGTGTCCCCGTTACAAAGAGCGATTTGATAAATATTGAGGATAGAGTTACGAGTAAGGCAGACTTAAACTTGGTTGAAAACTGTAAGAAAAAAAATATGATAGCTTGTGGCCTAACAGAAGATAGTGTTAAACCGAGCAGAATGGAAAACCATAATTCATATGGCCAACTAGTTGGAAAAATTGCTTTCTTGTTGTTGTTGATTTTGAAATTGCGGATTACTCCATTACAAGTCAATATTTGTACATAAAAGATTTCTCTCATATCCTTTGATATCTTATATTTATTTACACGAATTTCAACATAACAATGTACGGAAAGGAGTAGTAGTAGAAGTAGTAGTAGAAGTAGTAGATGGAGGCAGATCAGATAAAACAATAGTTTAGTGGTTCAAATGTGGGGTGAAGGAGAAAAAACGACTGAACCAGATAATGAAGGAAATATATGTTCAACGATCAAAAAGTTTTAGATGTATTAAGAAACCAAAGATTCCACTGGTTTGAATGAAAGATAACGAGAGTGCTTATTTTTAAATGAACCACACATTATTCGTGGTGTATATGCAAATAATGATTTATGAGAGAGTAATCCACAATTTCAAAATTTGCTAGTGACCTCCATGCAAAAAACCCTATATAATTTGTATGGATTACGGAACTCAGTTTGAGTAATGCTAGAGCCACTACCAATTTCACTACATTTCTCTTCACTACCTTAGGTGGCACACTCCAATAGGTAGGGGATAATAGAGTAGGTGGGAGAACTCTCCTAATAGGAGTATGCCACCTAAGGTAGTGAAGGAAATGGTAGTGAAATTGGTAGGGGCTAAAGCATTACTCTATTAGTTTTCATCTTGAATGCAACTAAAGATTAGTTGTCACCATGTCCACCCCACATTACTGGATATCATGGTTAAATTGAGGCAGAATTGTGAAACTGATAAATAATTAGCTGTCCCCATGTCCTTTTTTACAAATTTTTTGTTGTTCCGTAATGTATCCATTTTCCATCTCAAAAGAGTGTCCGAGCTTCTTAATCTCTAATATTATAATGGGAGAAGGCCTTAGTGTCATTTGTAAATGTTTTGTTAATCTACCTACACGTGCATAACTATTATAAAGGAGATTCTAAGTTCAAATCCAGATTATGTCTAAATTTTTATTTTAAAAAACTATATTTATTAAGACGTGCATCGCACGTGTAAATTACTAGTACCCTTTTAATCAAAAGGTCCTTACATATTAACTGAAAGAAATATTGGTGGTATATATCGTGCAATCAAGTTGTTTATGGAGACAAATTTTATGCAAGTGTCACTGTTATCAAGTAAAAGAATTCATGCACAAGACGCTTTTATCTAGGGGTCCAAAAGATTTGCCCAAAGTGTGAATTTATTTCAAGTTTACAAAAGGAAGATTTTTATGGCTGTTCTAACCTATTGCCAACTGATGCATATGAGACTATAATTTAAGTACATTCAACCCCTGTGAAACATTGTTTATTTGGTATTAATTTTGAGTATAATCCAGAAAACCACATTAAGCCTATGATGGTGGGTGGGTATAAGGTACAATGATAAATACTTTATGCATAAGTTGTGAAACTGTATTCCACAGTAGTTTTCAATACAATCCAGAAAACCACCTTAAAATTCGTGATGTCAGTGGGCAAAGGGTGCATAGATGTATAATATACGCAATTGCACATAACACTCCCCTCTCCCTTCAGTTAGTATCAGCATGAGTGTGTGCACACATGGGTGGAGTAAAAAAAAAATCATTAAGCAGGTCAAAGAAAAACATGCATGAAAAGCTTTCCTGCTGATGGTCTTCAAGATCAGTTATCTTTAAAATAGCATAATAGAAAGAAAACTATCATATTGAAATTGAATCAATATAGGTCTCAAATCCAAAAACAAAGGTGAAAGTAGAAATTTACATTAGGGCAACAAAATAGCAGTACTCAATTGAAAATTTACGTTGTAACCACTAGTATAAATGAAATTTCTAACTTACAATAATTATCTCATTCAAATTTTAAATTTTTTTTTTTGCACAGGAGTATAGTGAAGAGTAAGATGATAACTCTTCTCCATCTCATCCAATAACTCTTCCATGCACTGTATAGATTATATAGCTAATTATGTATATAAATATCTGTTTACGGGATTGATTTCAATTTAAGACTGAACGTTGCAAACAAACTAACATGAACTGGAAGGATAACTTTTCCAGAGTCGAAACCTTACTCTAATGATAGTTTTGAATTTTTTAATTATTAAAAGATATAGAATAAAAGATTTACTATCTAGAAGTAGGAATTTTCATCGGAAACCAAAAAATATGGAATTTTACTAACACTGGATTATTGACTTTATATCTTGAAGTGCAAGTATTTTTTCTTTCATTGCATTATAATATGAGACTAATTGCTCATTTACATAAATTATCTTCACCGAATAAAGACAGACTATATTAAGGATTTCTACATATCCCCCCCCCCCCCCCCCCCCCCCCCTTTTTCCCCGTCCCTGAAAACACCTTTCCCTTCTACAGTCGACACATACTATAAGATGAGTTTTCATATTAACTTTAGTTCATTGCGGAAAGCAGCAATGCCCACTGATTTCAGCACATCCCTCCCTCAAAGAAGGCTATGTGAATATCCCTTCCTAGTCCCTCCCTTCACCCGTCCATGAGAACACCTTTCCTCCTTCTACATTTACATATCAAGCAAAGACGTACTACATGGGTGTGTTAATCCATATTGAACATGAAAAGCAGCAAACACATATAGCTATAGCACAGGCTAGAATTTATGTTTCTAAGTTTGAATTTCTACATATGATTCAGTGAGCTCTTCCAGGTATACTAAATAAATTAATTCCAGTTATTGTTCTTGGAATCTAGTTCGAAAATCAGCCACTTATAACTTCAAAGCTGATAGGTTCAGTGAGCTACGCATCTTGAATCTATGTCCTTATTATGGTTTATGTATTCTGATAAACCAAGTCAACTAACGGGGCAATTTCCAGGATTCCAATATCAGGTGCAGATAACATATTTAATTATTTATTTCAATCATCACATATAGAGGAATCAACTGTATATACATGCCCTGGAACAAGTATTACAAATTCAGTAACAAAATAATAGATACAAGGAGTGCAGGCAAAATTTTAAAGCAGAAAAAATATGTACCATCTTCCATTCATGAGCTCAATGCACTTAGCGCCATCTCTGCGATCTTTGAACCTCACCAAGATGACACCTTGCGGATGATTTTCACACACCTGAGGAAAATACAGGAACGTTGTACAAGTACGGAAAAGGCCACAATGTCGTAGAAACAATTTATTTGCTGAAAGAGATACCTTCAAAAGTATTTGTGTAACCCAAAACCCTAAAGCTATATTAAGGACCAAAACAGAGTTTATAGCATCTTTATACTAGTACTAAATATATCATATATTTCTCAAATTAATAAATCATATCTTGCGGTTTAATTCAACAGTGCTTTCCTGCACTTTATGATGAAAAACAATAAATAAATACAGAATACTTCTCTAAAAAGTTTAGTCTACTGTAAAAATCAACAACTACTGCATGCATCACTAAGAAATATAACTTAACCATTTACTAAAAAATCTCTTGACAGACTTAACCCAATACTCGTTGGTAACTAGATATCATTTCTCTCTCTACACTGAGAACCAGTGCCAACTTGTGTATTATTTTCATGCGGAAATACCAAAAATTGATTTGTCATTTATAACGATGCAGAAAATATAAAATCAACTTCGTCTAGAACTTGCTGAGTCTAGAAAGCGGCATTTTGTGAAAAAAAGAAAGGGAAAATTTGTATTCAGGAATACAATTTAGCAAGTTAAACAACTCACTAGAGTTTTTCATTTTAACCTGCCCAATTGCAATCATTCAAACAAAAACTATGAAGCTCATTTTTTTTCATCAAAAAAGTTATTTGTTTAAATTATATAAAGTGCCAAATATAAGCAAAGCTTCACTATAGAAAGAACTAAAATTTAACACAACATGGCTTTCATGTTAAGGAATATACTGACCAAGCATGCTCATTGATAATGCAATTGCAAGGTTTTTCACCCTTGTTATTTGCTATAAAATTTGACCAATAGGTGTCATAGGTGTTGACCCTAAATCTGATGTGTACAAAAGGCATGCATATTAATCTAACAATTTCATTTAAGTAGTTACAGGTAAATATAGAAGTGAATAGATGAAATTCGAATTCGAATACACTATAAACCACGGTAAAAGACATCCAAAAAACCACAAGTTCAAATTCTTCATTTCATCTTCTCCCACTTCTTGAAACACACCAAAGGGGTTCTAGTACTCATTGTCATTGTCACAACCTTCGCCTTCATTGTTGCTATTTTTATCTGTATCCTCACAGTCGATACTTTGATGGGGACGAGGAATCGGCTTCCATCCCAACGTGATTGATGTAGTTGAGTGTTGGCATAACTCTGGTGCATACGGATCTCTATATTGTCAAATGACCATGCATCACCATAAACAAGATCCAAAGCGAGTTCATTATGGCGGGGTCCGGCTTTCTTCTTTGGAGACCTCCCGATCATAGTCACTCCAATACCCATTTGAGATAGGGTAGTAGGAGCATTTGGCTGGCTAATAAGATAGTTTGGAACATTTATACCCGAATCATAAGTAAAATGACAGATGATGGTACTATTACTATATGGAAGAGCTCGAATATGGGTGGGAGCGACATTTATAGTGCGAAAGATGAAGGTGGGAAAATAATACTTGTATTCACCGAGGATAAGAAAAAGGATGAATAGCTGAACATCACTGATCTTGGTCTTATCGTTTCCCTTAAGACAAATGTTTGCATTGGCAATCTTGTTGAGGACGCAACAAACATCAGTAAAATTATTGGGTTTTTGTTTGTTGGACAACCAGACATACAATAAATAATGTGTCGATCATGAACCAACTTATAGGAGAGAATCAAAGATGTCATGATATGCATCACAGTCACCATCAATAAGAGAGTATTTATTTTGCAAATAGGGACGATAAGTTTGACAGGTTTGCCAAGAATAATGGATTTCTAGTTTGTCAGAATCAAAAGACATGTTGGCAAAAATGGGTCGAAATGGATACTCAGCGGTTTCTAAATAGTTGGACCACCCAAAATCTTTGACAATATCAACCATATTACCATATTGTGGAAATTATCCTCAACTTACTGATATTTTATAAAACCTCTAGATGATAAACATTTGCATTATCTTCTTTATGAATTAAACATGATTGATATATTGGCATGACTGACATTTTTTTCGTTTTATTGATTTTTCATTGGCTTTATTATCCCAACAATTTCTTATTCAAGTATTTACTTCTTCTTTTTTTTGTAAGAAATTTTTTTTGTTGGGGAATAAATAAACTTGCAGTCGATATTGCCTTGACAACAGTCAGTTATCAAATTCCTAAATCTTTTAAGGATATGACAATCGACAACCACATTTTTAAAACAAAAGTCAAGAGCCTTTGACTGAATTCTTGGTTTTCGAGATGTTGATTCCCGATTTGTTATTTGTTATTTCTTTTTAGATGAACATATGACATGTGTAGCCTGGTATCTTATTGTTACTTTTATATATTCTCCTCTCTTCTTCTCCATTCCCTCTTTCACAAACCCTAGAGCCTTTTACCCAAATCTTTCAAATTTCACCACTCCATCTCAAATTTCTCATCTTTTTTGGGTTCTAGTGTTGGTTTTCGGATTTCAACTTGACGATAAGGCCTCCCAACCTCGGCGCTCCACTCGAAAAGCTCCTTCTTTCCTTTTCCGCCCCATCCAATGCCAAATCTGCCACATCTAAGGGTAAGCAGCCCGTTACCGAGTATTTTCTTGAAGTTGAGAACATTGTATTTAGAAATTATGAGAGCGCTTCACTTTATTATGAGCCGTTTTTCCTTGACATTTTGTACACCTATCACAACTTGAGGGAAACTTTCTCATATGGTTAATATTTCCAAAGATTTGGGTGATCCAAGTATTTACAAACCATGAGTACCATTCCGAGTTTATCACATGTATGCCAACATGTCTTTTGATGTCGACAAACTTGGAATTTCAGACATTTTTCTTGGGAAACCTGTCAACTTACCATCCCTTATTTGAAAAATAAATACTCTCTTATTGATGAAGACTTTGATACATATCATAACATCTTTGATTCTTTCTCATATAAGGGTCAAATGTTTGCATTGACAATCTTGATGAGGACACAACTAACATCGGTAATATTATTGGGCTTTTGTTTGTTGGAGGGCCAAGCATCGAGTTTAAGAATCATATGATAAGACCGCGATCCATGATGATCAATTATTCATCATTTTTCTTATCCTCGGTGAATTATTAGCAAGCCAAATGCTCCTATCACCCCATCTCAAATGGGCATTGGAGTCCCTATGGCCGGGGATCTCGAAAGAAGAAACACGAACCTGTTACCCACCCAAAATGAACTCTTCGGATCTTCTTTATGTTGAGATACATTGTCGCTTTGACGATATGGAGAACCTTATGCACCGGTATTACACTAACACTCATGACTGCACCAATCACATGCGCTGGTGGAACCCGATTCCTCATCCTCATCAAAGTTCCGACGATGAGGACACAGATGGAAATGGCAACAATGATGGCGAAGGGAGTTGCAATGACGATGAGGAGCAAAACCCCATTTGGTATGTTCCAAGAGGGAGAGAAAATGTAATGAAGAATTTGAACATGTGGTTTTTCAGGCTTGTGGTTTTCGGATGTGTTTTACTGTGGTTTATCGTGTATTTGACTTTAAGTATCTTGTATTTGGTCTTTTAGTGGTATTGGTATGTATGCTTAGCTTCTCTTTTGTAATCTCATGTATGAATCTCTTGGAATTAATGAAATATGCTATGTTCTTTTCCATCATGTGTAAAAGTCTTGTGTGTGCATGTTTTTCATTTAGGATACATCCTTTCATACACACTATATTCATTCATACTCTACTTTTGTATACATGGATTGAGGGGGAGTATTTGAATAAAAGGGAGCACGCTTCAAATTCTCATCGTGTTTTGTCCACACCAAAAAGGGAAGATTGTTGACCCTAAGTTTGATGGGTACAAAACACGTGCATATTAATCTAACAATTTCATCTAATATTTACAAGTAAATATAGAATTAAATAGATGAAATTCAAATTCAAATACAAGACATACAGTATAAAATGCAAAAGGAACAACAAAGAACAAAACGAGAAAGAATCATGTCAAATGTAGAAAGGCAAAAGAATTGAGAAAGATTTCACAAGAAGAATCATTTGGAAATCATTCAAGAAATCAAGCAAATCAAGCTTATCAATATAGATAATTTTCCACTTTATTTTGTGAGAAAATATATGTAAAAGTATCTTTAACAGGTGAAAGATATGAAAATAATATAAATATATAATATGAACTCATCGAAATATTCCAATCTGCTGGCAATTTACAGTCGACTACCAAAACATGCACATTTAAAGGCAATCCATTGCCATTTCCTCTGGACTCTTTCTGGAGGAAATGTCGGTCCACTACAAAAACATGCAAAAACGAGCAGTCAACCGCAACCTGACACTAAGAATATTTGGTATTTCTTTCAGACTTTTTTGCAGGGAAATAATTTAAAACTCTTTAAACAGAAACGGGGGTTTAAGTGTAGTGGAACTCTTGTGGCGGAGAATTGATGCAGGAAGGGGAAAGTCGATGAAGCCTGGGGGGCCAACCACTAAAATCTATGTATCTCGCCTGCTTGCTACATTTCCTTTCTCTGAACTCTTATCTCTTTACTCTACACGAGTGATTTACAATAGGATGATTCAATAGAGAGAAAGAAAACTGATCATATTGAACCATTGAGGTTGTTTCCTTCATATCTACTTAGATATAGCAAGACTTTAGTTACAAAACGTTATCCCAAAATGTTCTAAAATTATCCAGTAAATGAAATATGACAATGATTAAGTTTCCAGTTTAAAGTTTAAACTTAAGAAAATAATTGATTTGGGTGTCATGATAAGTTCACCTTAACAGATTCAACTGGACCAAGCTTCATGCATTCCTCCTTAACATCTGCCTCTAGCTCTGGTCGTAAACTCTCATCTGCCTAAAAACCACAACAAACGCATTCTCTAACAATTATGATATAAATGACGTATTAATGACTCCTAAATGTGCAAGCACATTATGCACACATAAATCCTGAAAACAGAATCTAAACTGCTTACCCTCAACTCAGCAGGAGTGAACATATGACGTAATATAATGGTAGTTGGAATCATCACCTTGGCATCATCATGGCCACCTAGATAAAAGATCAGAGAACAATGATATTTCATAAAAACCAACTCAAAAGTGATGCTAATATAATGCTGCCCATTTGGCACACTAATTCACAGGCACTAAATGATGCTCCACTACGACGGCTTCATCAGTAAAAAGCATACACCAAGGCACCTCATCTTGTATTCCTCGTGTCGATTCATCCATAATCAAAGCAAAGAGGTAGGGTCTTAAAGCCGAACCTTGGTATATACTTTAGTGATTGAAAAAGTAGGTTTGGAAAGGTACCGAAAGAAACAACCACTGGTCTCTCCTGTGGTTGTTCTAATTGTGGTCTTTGCCCCTTCATACATATCCTTAATTACCTCAATATACCGAATAGTTACTCTTTTACTATTTAACATCCACCATACTATGTCTCTAGGGACTTTATCATATGCTTTTTCTAAATCTATAAACACTATATGTAGATCTTTCTTATTCTCCCTATATTTTTCCATAAATCTCCTCAGTACATAAATTGCTTCCGTCGTGAATATATGTAAATATAAAAAATGTTTCGGTTTTATAGCTAGTATGTGTGGGGCATGATGATACAAATGCAAACAGTATTAATTTTTAAACAATATATCAAAAGCTTTCATGCAGTCATTATGCAAACATATCTCACCAATTAAAAAAGTAGGGTAATTAAGGAAATGATGCAAATAGTGAGCATGTATATAACTAATAGGAGGTGATTTGCCCATGAGCTTTTAGTGTGAAATGTTGATTAGACATACCCCATCCAAGAATCTTGTCCTCAACCCTCTTCAGTTTCTTCTTCTTTCTCTTATCTTGTTGCTTAGCTATGAATTTATCCCCTGTACAAAGACAGACATGAGGTTTCTCCCTTATATTAGAACCATTTCAACAAAAGGATAATTAGGTCAAAGTGTACCTTTTTGCTCAAACTTAGCTGTGCTTACAGACATTGGAATCTTCCCACCAGGTCTGAATGGCATTCCATCTAGAATTTGTGTGGCCAAAGCAACAGAAGGTTCCTATATAACGAACAGTATAATAAAGAATGCTAAATTGTTTGTTAAATTTGATAGAATTACTTAAATCTGAGTAATGCAAACTTACAAGAATACCTTCAAGTATGACACAAGTGCATCCCCCTTTACCCTACCAGTTTCTTTATCAACATAAATCTTCACTCGGGGCTTTTTTGTCTCAGGATCCTACATATGGTGACAGTAAATCCATGAGAATTCATTACAGAAACAAGAATTAAGCCACAATCATGTTCTAGCAAAGCAGTTAGAAATGAGATTTCTTGAGGCTCTGTTTGGTATTGCTGTGAACGACACCAAAAAAGTTGTTAGAAAGAATTATGCTTGACTTCAAAGAATTTATACCAAGTAAAAGCACTTTTTAAAAAGCTCAATGCACCACTTTAGGTACTTTTAGGTGCTTTGAGAAAAAGGCTAAAAATATAGTTTTCGAAAAGGTACTTTTGGCTAAACACATCTGCCAATCCCCCCGCAGGCACACCTAAAAAAGAACCTAGTTTAGATATTTCCAAACTTCATTTACGTTGATTAGGAATTCTAATGAAGTATGCAATGTGACGAACTATAAAATTGATCTGTATGGACTAACCTGCGGTTCATAATATCCTAAGATGAACTGCATATTTGTTCACCTTAGCAACTATCAAATGCAGGTTGCAATACCTTTAAAATACAAAAAATATAGAGGGCTTTCAGTTACCTCCTTTATTAAGCCACATTTGGAAAATACTTCCACAATCTGCAAGAAAATGATTGAAATTAGTATCATCCGAGGTAACATCTGACATAATTTTTAATAACTTTTTTACTTGCAAACAAAAGCTTTATAAGCATGGGGAATATAACAAATAAATAGATGAAATTAAGAAGAATTATTTTCAAACTCCACTTACCTCCTCAACCGTAACATCCTCAGGCAAACCATTGATGTAGACGTGTGTATTGACCTTTAAATCGAACCAACTATCTGGAGGTTTGTTGGCTTCCTGTCAAGTATTATTTCAAAAGTAAGCATCTTTAAGGAGCATATGTAACCTAGCATTAGACTTATCCCAAGAATTTGCAAACTGCAAATGATCCTCTTTCAAAGATATCCAAAGATGACAGGTAATAATACCATCAGCACACTCATACGTCGGCACACTCACACAGTGCATGTGGACACTGAGTTCTAATCAAACACATAATCAATTAATAGTACCTTCTTTTCAGTTGATTTTTCGCGAGGCTTCCGCTTCTTATCAGATTTTGTTTCTACTTTATCAGTAGGTGCGTTATTTTCTTCCTTTGCAGCTGTATCAACAGAAGTGAGAACTGGAAATACCTCCTCCTCAACTGCAAATGTCATCTGATCGAGTTCATACTCGTCCATTTTAATTGATGTGATGTCCTTAAAATATATAAAAAATTGAAAGCTTGGATCAGATTTGACTGTAAGCAATCTGTAAGAGCTATTAGTATAAAGGAAATAGAACATTTGGCAGTAGGAACCACAAAAGCAATATAGCTATTTATTACAAGAAAGAACATAAAAGGATAATAAACAAAGAATGTCAACATTTCAATTTTTAGGCCACATTGTCTCTTAAATGTTGCTAGACCTCCCTTTTGTTCAGATGGATCTACCTGTTACATACATTTAGATATTCTCGGAGTTAACTATGGCTGACAATTTACTTTTAATGGAAGCTCCGTAAAACTAGTCAAGTATAGGCATATATCATTTTCAGTTAGACGTACAAGCCATTTAGAATACTAATCAGCTTGTTGAAATTAGAACAGACAACGCAACATGCACATTGAAAGTAATCCCAAAACCTAAACCCAGGTGCCATATATCATTTTCAGTTAATGTGCAAGCTATGTAGTAAACTAATCAGCTTGTCGAATTTATATGCACAAATGCTCACCGAAAGTGATCCAAAAACCTAAACCTACTGTCACGCAGATGAGTGGGAACATATTACCCCACGGAGTTCTTTGCTTACAATGGCCCGAGAAACCTTACAGAATCCACAGCTTGGAAATGAGGTGTGATGCCATCATAAAGGGAAAAAAAAGGTGCACATCAATTGAGCTAAAAAAAATATGAACACTAGTTAAAATCTGAGTAAACCGTCTATAAGTGGTGCATGTGTGTGCACTGTGCAATACCAGCTGAAATAAAACAAATGGAAGGAGGGAAGAGGGGGTATCAATTCTCCCAGAATTTCTTCCTCCAATTATATTTGTACTGATAAGAACCAGGACAGTCTGAGAGCTAACTAAGATAAAGATGTATGAATCAATATGCGAAGTTCTAGTTAATAAAGGTAAGGCATAGCCCATAAATAACTTAAACTTCCAAAATAGTAAAAAAAAAAAATATCAACAATTTAGATTAACGCATTCACCAAAATAGTCAAAATCAATAAATATATATACGAGACACACTAAACAAACGAGTTAAACATGTCTAATAGTCCAGAAGAAAAAGGCATTGCAAAACAAATATTGAGATATATGTGCGTCCACAAACATACCTGAGGAACCCAAGCCCTAAGACCACGATCCCACTTATAAGTAGTCCCATCATCGTCAGTGAATTCTTCTTCACCATCTGGGGGAGTTGATGGCCTACCCTCAAGCTCAACTCCCGTTCCTTCATGAGCACCATCTCCAAGCTCGCCATCAGTGCCATCTTTTTTAGCCTCTGCCTCTGCCAAAGCCTCTGCTTCTTTAACCTCCTTCTGCCATTTCGTAAAGTCATCATCTTCAGTTGGCAAATCTGCACAACATTAAGTTTAAGCTATTTGGAAACAAAGGCAAGGTAAAATAACTGGAGGTGTGCGGATGTATCTAAGATTTTTATAGTTATCCTACCTTTTCTCCAAGAGAGTTAAACTCCAGTTATCTCAACCCAAAAAAAATTAACAAACACCGAGTTGGTTAAGCTGGGTTACAGGGAGTTTCAAACAGATAAGAACATCTTTTCACCTGTTATTGGATTATCAAGTTTCTGGACGGGCATTCCTGAATATAACTCAGGTATTGACGACAACGCCATCCACTCGCTCCTCCCATCGGCCCACAGAAACGTGCTTGCCGTGATGTACCCATTGCCGAAATGTTCTGCCCAGTTGAAGCAAACACAGCTCAGTAGATTGTTCAATACCTCATAAGAACTATTTGAATGGGTTTCCCTGAAATCAAACTACCGATCACTAAGGGAAATCAATAACCACTAAGTTGCACCTACAAACTCTACAAGGCAGTAGCCATTTCAATCTTCAACAATAAACAAACTAGTATTAATAAGGACTAAGAAAATAACAGGTTCATGCTAAGTCCATGGCTTATTAAACTAACAACAATTGACAATTAGCAGAATAAACAAGAAAATTGTCTTAGTTATTAATTGATTTTATTAAAAAAGCCCAAATCCAACCATTTGCTAGTTGCTATAATGCAGAATTCTATTTAACCAGGAATAATCCACTTTTTTTTCTCCCTAACCACACAACCGACCTCATATCTGCTTCATTACACAATTTGTGAAATATACTGCCCGAATATTCGTGTAAATTGCACAGCAATGAGAAGTAATCAAAATGGGCAATATTAATAACAATAACTACAAACGAGTATCTGCATCATTGTACAAATCATGAAACATACTGCCTCAAAATTCACGTGAATTGCTTGACTGTTATAAAAAGAATCTAAATTGATTGAGAAATGACAAGTTATCAAAACAGGCAATAATAATAATAACAACAACTACAACCAAACATTTGCATCATTCCACAAATCATAAATAATACTACCTCAAAATTCATGTAACTTGCTTGAATGTTGCGAAAAAAGAATGCAAATTGCTTGGAAAATGCTAATTATCAAATTGGACAAAAAATAAATTGATAAAATCAACAACGACAACCAAATATGTGCTCAGTTGTACAAGTCATGCATTATCTATATAATAAAACACAAAGAAAGCTATCGAGTGGCTCTCCTTCAATCTCCCAAAAATCAAAGGTCTAGATCTAATCTTACAAAACATATTTTCCTCCCAAAATTTTTTCCAAAATTCAAATTCAAATCTCCCACCCAACACAACTCCTATATTTTTTTTCCTCTCTCTCTCCCTCCCTCTTCTATTCAAAAAATTAAGAAAATAAAATTTTTTAAATTTTTTTAAAAATTAAAAAACTAAAAAAAATTTAAAATTTAAAAACTTTAAAAATAATTCAAAAAAATCAAAAAAATCATATAATATATTTTTTGCTCTATGTTTGCTTGTTCAATTAATTTATTGGACCTCCAAAACTATTTTATATAATTAAATAAGGTGCACCGTTTCGAAGACGTGCCGTAGGCACGTGTCAACGGGCGAACCTAGTACTAACTCAAAATTCATGTAAATCGCTTGAATGTTACCCAAAAAAGTGCAAATTGCTTAGAGAAAATAAAAATAATTAAAATGGGCAACAATTATACCAACAACTACAACCAAATATTTGCAACATTCTACAAATCATAAAATGTACTGCCTCAAAATTCATTAAATTGCCTGCAGGTTATCAAAAAAGAAAAAAAGAAATAGTAAATTGCTTGAAAAATGACAAGTTGTCAAAACGAGCAATTATTACAACACTAGTAATTTACACGTACGATGCACGTCTTTATAAATATATATATATTTTTTAAAAATTCTGACGTTGTCTGGCATCGAACCTAAGACCTCCTTTATATTAGTTATGCATGTGCATTGCACGTGTTTGTTGGGTTACAAATGGAGTTTGTTTGGTGACAAACTCTCTCATTAAAATAGTAGAGATTAACTACAACCTAATATCTGCATCATTGCATAAATCATGAAATACACCACCTCAAAATTCAGATAAATGGCTTGAATGCTATAAGAAAAAGGTAAATAGCTTAAAAATGACAAGTTATCAAAACGGACAATAACAACAACTACAAACCAAATATATGCACATTTCCACAAACCACGAACTGCACTGCCTAAAAATCTGCATAAATTGCTCGAAAAACAACAAGTTATCTAAATGAGCAACAATAATAACAGCAACTATAACCAAATATCTGCATCATCTCACTACCCACGAACTATACTCCCTCAAATCCGTGTAAATTGCTCGAAAAAGGACAAGTTATCCAAACGGCAACAACAACTACTACTACCAGAAATCTTATGTAAACATACTGTACCTTGCAATTCAGAGAATGAATAGGGACCCACATGCTCTTGATTCTCTCCTAGTACATACCATCCTATCTCACTCACTCCCCCATCACCGCTGCTCTCCATTCCTACAATTTTACAAATAAAACCATTCCAATTTCTCATATTTCCATTTCCATCCATTTAGGGTTCTTCCTCAATCTCCGATTCCCTCAATCAAAAGAACCCCAAAAAATCGCAATTTTGCGATTTTTGGGAGGGTAGTTTGATGGGAATTAGATGTATAATAATAAGTAATTAAAATAAATAAGGATATAAATCGATTACCGATTTGAAGAAGTGCGAAAGCTCGGGAAATTTCGGAAATGCGACGACGAGGGTTGAGAGAAATTTGGGGGTAAACGTAAAACCCTACAAATTGGGGGTACATTCGTAATTTCGAGCTGTTTTGTTGTCGGTTTATGGGTGATGGACTTGGGCCCATTCTCAGTTTGGGCCACGCAGCTACGGGTTGGAATCCGACATGAATCGGACCCGAATTGTTTCATTCTTTCCTTTTCTATTTTACGATCTGAAATGCAAAATTTCCTCATCACTGCACTTCAGAGATTCGCCTCTTTTCTTAAGGTACTTCCTTCTTAATAATTGTTATTATTGTTTGTAATTTAATTTCCATTTGTATGATTAAATTTTAATTTTTTTTTCTTTCTGATTTTGGTTCAATTTTGTAAGGTTTAGGGTTTTGAAACAGCATGCGTAAAAACCTAACTCAAAACCCTAAAGTTTGTTAGAGCTAAGATTAGTTAGTATTATGCTACAAATTAGTAGTAATTGATAAAAGTTGTAGCACATAGCACCCTGCGTGGCATTTAGGGCACCGATTCGGATGTTGCCGTTTCCGGAATTTTTTGCCGTCATAGGCCACTTTTTGAAAATATTTGCGTTTTTGGGTCAGTTCCCCAACTATTAGCGCTTTTGGGCTACTTTGTGCCACGTCAGCAGCGGCCGCTATTCGGAGAATAGCGGTCTCTTCATTTCGAGATCGTAAATAGGAATAGCGACCTATGTTTTAAATTTTTTTGAATTTTTTGTTTGTCGTCGCTATTCCCACTAGTGACCTTAGTATAATGAGGTTAGTGAGCTCGAAAGAATGTATTGAGACACTTAGCGATTCCTAAAGAGGTTTCCCCAAAAATTTAAAACTGAGGTCGCCAGTGGGAATAGCGACGACAAACAAAAAATTCAAAAAAAAATTAAAACATAGGTCGTTATTCCCATTAGCGACCTCGAAATGAAGCGGCCGCTATTGGGAATAGCGGCCGCTGCTAACATGACACAAAGTAACCAAAAAACGCTAATAGTTAGGCAACTGACCAAAAAATGCAAATATTTTCAAAAAGTGGCCTATGTAGGCAAAAAACTCTTGTTTCCGAGCGTAAATGAGATTGTCTTAGTTTCATGTTTTGTGTTAGAATTTTGGGCAATTTTTTTTTATAAAAAAAAAGTAATTACAAGAAACGAGTGGCGCTTTAGTAATGCACGAAAAGATAGTAAATGACTGCAACCAAGAAAGTAGAGGCCGCTCCAATTGAAGGTAAAATGAGGAAGACCCGATTAAGTTGATCATGCAATCCGAAACTTTGTTTATCTTATACCAAGCAACAAGAACAAGAACAAGAACAAAAATAAGAAAACAAACCGGAGTTGTTATTCCAAATCTTGTTTCTTTTTGTCCATGCTGTTATAATTTTTCTGTGTATGCTATTGCAGTGTTGCTCATGTTTAAAGATTCACGTATATTAAAGAGAACTAGAGTTTGTAAGAGTGATGTATATATTTCGTCTTGTTGTCTGTATTTTTTCTTCTAATCACTTATAAACTCTAATTTTAAGAATGTCTGAACCAATATTGTTCTTCTACTATATTTCTTCCTGTGCTTTTACAATAGGTGGTTAGGAATACACGGAGATTTAGCTCGCTTAAATTGCTTGGTATGAGTTCAAAGCATTTTACCATCTTAAACATTCATAATCATTTTATTTATCTTATAATCGGAGGTTAGGAACATCCAGTTTTATTTTAGATATTTTTCTTTGCTCGTCTTTTGAAAATCTTTCTTGGTTACTTGTGCAAGACACATCAAAACTTAATGCTGACCTATAATTGTAGTACTTGTAATAATATTGTAGCAGCTGAAGAAGAGGGGGGTTCTTCTTTTTATCTTCTCTTTAAATAGTTCTGTGACATACAATTCTACGCTATCATGTCTTGTTTTTTTTATTTCAACATTTATTACAGTGACCTCATATTGTGTTAATGCTCTAACCTGGATATACCAAGGTATTAGATTTTTCATATCATTTTGTAAATGTGCAGCTGATAATGCCATAAGGGTGTAACTCGTTTATATTTGGCTTAACATGGTTGAATTATAGTGGCTGGAACCACTAGAACTTAGTTGCAGCTTGTGCCAGTTTGGTTACATCTCAAGTGTTATTTTCGGAGGACTTCTGATCATGTTGACTTTGCTCTTCCGACTGTTTGATCTTACAATCCTCATCCTTCCTTTCCCTCTTTCTCTTTTCCTTTTCTCTAAGCTTGTTTACTTCTCACACTTCATCCTGAAATCTGTATGATCTTTACCACACAAACCAATTGCCAAATCCTTCCAGACACTATATAATTATTCAGCTGGCTAACCAAGTGGGTTATACTAATATACTATATTCATTTCCTTCCTTTTTGGATAACGTTATGGGCATTGCATACTTGGATTCCAGAAGCCAACCAAGGAGGACAGTTGGTTTAAAGATTGCGTATTTTACATCTGACAATGAAACTCTGTGCATGCTTCGGTTGACACAGTGGAAATGGTGATTATCGAAAGTCCAAAAGTTCTATATAGGTTAGGTTGCTGAGTTTTTACCAACAGGGATTGGTAGCAAGGGTTTTTTTTGTTGTCATTAGTAATACTTGTGTACACAACGAGCTCAGTTTAGCATTGTTATGAATCAGATGGAACATAGTATGTCTCGTGAATCGAAAAATCTGACATGGTGCAGTTTAGAATCTTTTCCACATCTACACTTCTCACAAGCAATTACAAATGTCTGCCTCTATAATTTCAAAAAAATGCCACTAGAATGAGAGTAATTAGAATGACCGCAGCTTTAAGAACTGCAAATTGCAACTGTAGTTTTTTTACGGGCACATATTTTAGGTAGGATTGGAATTATATTGAGCTAGCTGTCTGTAGCTTTGTAATTAAAAAGCATGGGGAAAAAACGGTGCAGTTTTGATGTAGCTCAGTGGCATATCAAATTATATCTGTGATGTTATCGAGTATCTGTTTTCCTTTTTGTTATGTTTTAGGTACTGCAAAAATGACGCTTTTCTCAAGATTCAGCAACCTTTCACCCAAGACCAAGAACTTTGTTGTAGCCGGTGGACTGTCATCGTTTGTCCTAGGTGTATATTATTACACCATGAGGGCAGTTGGGGGGACAGATGAGCTGCAGGTTGCAATCGAGAAGTTTGAAGAGATGAACAACAAAACAGAACCCGGAACGGCAACCCCGTCTGGTTCCTAATGGCAATGTAGTTTTTATGTAGTCCATAAATCACATTTAATACCCTTTTTTTTTTCTTGCCTTTTTGAAAACGCAGAGGATGAATTGCTTGTTGTTTGCCAAGTTTCATAGTGATGTTGAAACTCACTGAAATTGTACAATTGTTCTCTGTACTCGTGAGATTCTGTTAGGATATTTTGATTTTGAATAATGTTACGTGTGTCTGCCATATACTTAGTAGCAGATGTTAATTCGCTCTCTTTGTGATGTTGAAGCTTGCTGAAATTGTATAAGGCGTGGTTTGGTTTAGTGAAGGGGTATTATTTGGAAATGGTTTCTTATGAATATTACTGTTCATAACTTTGTATGGGTGAAGAGGGCTTGGATTTGGTTTCCCAGGGGAGTACCGGAGCGTTTTTAGCCCATTTTGTTTATTTTGTTGTCCGGCCAAAATGAGAGGAAAATGAGGGAAATTGCTATTCATGGAATTTTAAATTGATTTCTCCTCTCTTATCACATTATCCAATAACATTACTATACCTACCCATCCACAATAATCTTTTACTACTTTTTAATATTTCTTTCTCTGGACTCTTTATTATATACTAGTAGTAATTTGCACGTGAAATGCAATGTTCTAATTAAATTTTTTTTATATAGTAAATAATAAAATGTAATCTGGAATCTGGTTTCGAATCCGATACCTCACTTTGCGTGTCACATGCTCTCTTACAAATTACTCTTAGAGGGCGTTTGGTATAAGGATTTATTTTTGTTTTTTGAGAATCATAAATCCTAGGATTAGGATTTATAATTCCTATGAATCATAAAACATGTTTGGTAGGTCCTAAACATCTCTGAAAATGTTAGTTGGAAACTTTAATTTCCTATGTTTGGTTGAACTACATATTTCCTGAAAATGCTAATCTTATTGTCCAAAATACCCTCTCATCCTCAAATAACAAAACAAACTGTTTGATGAAATACCTGACTAAAAACAATCGATGCAAATCTGGGCCACAAAATGCAAATAATTTTATAAGTGGTAACATGACTTAAAATTGAAACAGGACAATATATTTGCAGGATATCAAAACTTAAAATTGAAACATGACAAAATGCAAACTCTTGAATGCTACTTTCTTATTGTGTGTAAGCTCCCACCAATCTAACCATACAATGTAGATATTCTAAAGTTCTATTATATGATACCATAGCTAGAAATCTTATGATTAAATGAGGTTAGCAATTGCTGAATCTCTAGGCTGGGGAGCCTTTGCACAAAAACTATAGTTTTTAAAACTCACAAAAAGATAATTGTGCCTAGGGCTAAACGAAGATAAAGTTAGCTGATGCTTAGCTTGACTGCAATATTCATAGAACAAAACACAAGATTATGTGTACTTTGGAGAAATAAGGAATATTGCTAAGATACTCACAATTATAAAGCTCCAAGTATCTAAAGTATATATATAATACTTAAGTAATCCTCAACAGCATCGCCTCACCTAAATCACAGGAGTCCACTTTACGAATATTCTAACAAACTGTCAACCAGTGGCGGAGCTTAGTGAGGGCCCGGGGGTGCTCGGCCCCCCCAGAATTTTTAAAAACCCCCTTCACACTATTGAAAATTTTATACACTTTAAAAAAATATGATTTAACCCTCATGAAAACTAAATTTTATTGTTTGGCCCCCCTAAAAATTATGAAAAAATCTCTATATTTTTACATGCAATTATAGAATTTTACCTTAGTCCTCCCGGTAAAAATTTTCTGGCTTCACCCCTGCCGTCAACTTTCAAATACTCTCCTTACTCTAATCTTATATAGAAAACAAACTGGATTGGATTAGTTTGATGCATAATCATACTACCTGTGTTCCCATGTCCTACTCTTCCCATGTCCTACTCTTCAGTTTGATTATATGACATACGTTACTGTGATTATTCTTCTTCTTTTTGATAGACTAGAGCATATCAAAATCAATCATTGTGTAGACTAACACACCTTAACCATCATTTTGTATGCCACATGCTAAACTAACCCATATGTTACTTTGTACCATCTTATAAAAAAAAGGTTGTTTTGCATGTATAATTCTCAGTTTAGTGGCAACTATGTTCGGTAAAAACGTCCAAAAGTGTTTCGTTCATGTTGGGAGGCTCGGGATCGACGGCGCAAGATATGGTCAGGGTGCTCGGAGGGATCGACGGCAACAACTGTTGGAAAAATTTTTTGCATTTTTTCCGGGCCAGATTCCGGTGGGCTCCGGCCACCGGCGGCGCCGGAAATTGATTGGATCATGTTTCTCTCGTTGAGTACTATTCCGAAATATATACTCACTTGCCAAAAATGGTTTCCGTATAAATAAGAAATGTAGGTCCAAAGTTGGATACTATGGACAGTTGGAATGAATAATCCCACATCGGAAGATGGGAACGATTTTCTCTAGTATATAAGCTAAAGAAATGGACTAAAGGGCGTAGCCCTGGGGTTACCACTAACGTGTAGTAGGGAGAGGACCTAGCTAAAATAACAAACAGAGTAATGGCTCATCAGTTACGTTTTTCAACCATTACTCTACTGTTACAGAGTAATAGTTTGTTCCTTCATTTCCTATAATTGTAATTCTTCACAAATATTGTTAGCATTTTTCTGTTTTATGAAATTCAAGTTCTAACAATCTTAAAGCAAAATTTTTCCTCTATTCTAATAGTTTTTGTGAAGATTATTTACAGGTATTATTATCATTTCGAAAAAACAAAACAACTAACAGTTCTATTTCAACTGTTTCAGAATATGGAAAACCCACCGAACGATAATGTTAGTGGACTTATCAGTGAACAAACACAAGTGACCCAAAATGTGACTACACAATCGGTTGTGGCACAAACGGTCGTTCTGTCCGCACATATAACTGTGGGAGAAAAAGCAGAGAAGTTCAATGAAACTGGATTCAAGAAGTGGCAAGGGAAGATGCAGTTCTACCTGACCACCTTGAAGCTGGACAGGTTTCTCACTGAATCTGCCCCTATGATGGCACATATGGATGCACACTCCGTTGCGGCAGTTGATGCATGGACTCAGGGTGATTATCTCTGCAGAAATTATATCCTGAACTGCTTGGTTGACCCACTGTACAATGTCTACTGTGTCTTCAAGACTTCCAAACTTCTGTAGGGGTCCTTGGAGAAGAAATACAAAACAGAAGACGCCGGCTCCAAGAAGTTTGTAGTCGGCAAATTTCTGGACTACAAGATGGTTGACTCCAAGACAATTATAAGTCAAATTCAGGAACTGCAGGTGATAATGCATGAACTTGCTGTAGAGAACATGACGTTGTGTGAACCATTCTAGGTTGCAGCATTCATCGAGAAGCTTCCACCTGGATGGAAGGATTTCAAGAACTACCTTAAGCACAAGCGAAAGGATATGTCTCTTGAAGACCTCATTGTCATGTTGCGGATCGAAGAGGAGAATAGCAAGGCTGACAGGTTCTATGAAAATCAGTCCATAGAAAAGGCCAACATGGTGGAGCACGAACAGAATGACAAAAAAAGAAAGCTTTTGCTACAGGCTTCGAAGAAAAAACCTGCAGCAAAGAGGTTTGCTGGAAAATGCCACAAGTGTGGTAAGCTGGGCCACAAAATTTATGACTGTCGCAGTAAGGACAACAATCGTGCTGGAACTGGATAGGAAAAAGGAAATGACAAATCCCATGCACACATAGCTGAGAACTTGTCTACTAGTCTCTCTGACTTGGACCTCTGTGCTGTTGTTTCAGAGGTGAATCTAGTGGGGAGCAATCATCGAGAGTGGTGGTACGACACTGGGGCCACCAAGCACATCTGCTCAGACAAGGAGATGTTTACTTCATACCAGAAGTGCAACAAGGATGAACAGTTGTTCATGGGTAATTCTTCCACCTCCAAAATTACAGGAACAGGATAGATAGTGCTGAATATGACTACAGGCAAGGAACTAACACTCACAAATGTGTTGCATGTTCCAGATATTAGAAAGAACTTGGTATCATGATCTTTGTTAAGTAAGAATGGATTTAAGATTGTTCTTGCTTCTGATAATTTTGTATTTGTCTAAGAATGGGGTGTACTTGGGTAAAGGATATGTAAAGGATGGACTGTTCAAATTTAATGTAATGACATTCATCCCTAAACCTATTGTTCCTGTTGTTCCCAAAGTTAATGAAATTACTCATGTTGCTTATGTTGTTGAGTCTTCTTCTGTTTGGCATAAAAGACTGGACCATGTTAATTTCAATTCTATACGTAGATTAATTAACATGAATTTGCTACCAAATTTTAAGGTAGACAACTGCAAAAAATGTGAAGTTTGCACAGAGGCCAAACTCACTAAAACTACATCACGTTTTGTAGAAAGAAATACAGAAACTCTAGGTCTAATTTACACGGATCTGTGTGATTTAAAATACGTGCAGACCAGAACCAACAAAAAGTACATTGTGACATTCATAGACGATTGCACAAAATTTTGTTATGTATACTTGTTACATAGCAAAAATGAGGGCTTTGGATAAATTCAAACAATACAAGCTTGAGGTTGAGAATCAACTTGGCAAAACGATTAAAATCGTTAGGAGTGATAGAGGAGGGGAATATGATTCACCATTTAATATGTTCTGCTATGAACATGGAATAGTTCATCAGACAACTGTTCTTTACTCACCTGAATCAAACAGTACTGCCGAGCGCAAGAACCAAACTCTAAAGGAGATGATGAATGTCTTGTTGTTGAATTCTGGGTTACCCCAAAATATGTGTGAAAAAGTGTTGCTGACTGCCAACTACATTTTCAATAAAATACCTCACAAGATAACTAGCAAGAACCATACGAACTGTGAAAAGGTAATGTACCTTTGTATAAATACCTCAAAGTGTGGGGGTGTCTTGCAAAAGTGGCAGTACCTATTCCAAAACAGGTCACAATAAGACTTAAGACTGTTGATTGCATATTCATAGGCTATGCACACAACAGTAGTGCATATCGGTTCTTGGTATATAAATCGGATATATCGGATATCCATGTGAATAAAATAATAGAATCAAGGAATGCTTCCTTCTTTAAACACGTGTTTTGTGCAAGGATGCTGCGTTTCCCAAATGTACACGTGAACAAGGGAATGCAAGTACTTCGGTTGATGAACCAGGACATGATAATGATGAGCCTAGACGAAGTAAACGGGCTAGAACATCAAAGTCATTTGGTCCTGACTTTGTAACGGCCTTTCCGTTAGAGAATGAGACCAGAACATTCAAGGAAGCCATGTCTACGCCTGATGCTCCTATCTGGAAGGAAGCAATCAAAAGTGAAATAGACTCCATTATGCAAAATCATACATGGAAGTTGGTCGATTTGCCTTCTGGGTGTAAAGCTCTAGGATGCAAATGGATTTTCAAACAAAAATTGAAACCTGATAGTTCAGTAGAGAAACATAAGGCGAGACTTGTGGTACAAGGATTTAGGCAAAAGAAAGGCCTAGACTTCTTTGATACATATTCCCCGGTCACAAGAATAACTTCCATAAGAATGCTGATAGCTATTGCAGCTCTATGTAACCTAGAAATACACCAAAGGATGTTAAAACCGCATTTCTAAATGAGGATTTAGAAGAAAAAATATACATGAAACAACCTGAGGGTTACGTAGTTCCTGGACAGGAAAACAAGGTGTGTAGGTTTGTAAAATTCTTGTACGGACTGAGACAAGCTCCAAAGCAGTGGCATGCAAAATTTGACAATGTTATGATGTCAAATGGTTTTCAAATAAATGAATGTGATAAGTGTATCTACATCAAAGATACTCCAAATGGATATATTCTGGTGTGTCTGTATGTAGATGACATGCTCATTATTGGGAGCAATAATGACATTATCAAACAACTAAGAACATGCTTAGTGGCAAGTTTGATATGAATGATTTGGGAGTTGCAGATGTTATACTAGGAATCAAAGTTTTCAGGATGTCTAAGGGAATTACTTTGTCTCAAGCTCATTATGCTGAGAAAGTACTTGAAAGATTCAAGAATTAATCCAATGGGACTGCCAAAAGTCTCGTGGATCCCAGTCTTCACTTGTTCAAAAATACGGGTGACAGCATATCACAATTGAAATATGCACGTGTAATCGGTAGTCTGATGTACTTAACAAATTGTACAAGACCGGACCTGGCACATTCAGTAAATGTACTGAGCCGCTACACAAGTAATCCAGGACGAAGTCACTGGAAAGGAATAACTAGAGTATTGAACTATTTGTGACATACTCAGAGTTATGGGCTGCATTACACTAGATATCCAGCAGTACTATAAGGCTACAGTGATGACAACTGGATATCAGACTCCAAGAACTCAAAATTCACAAGTGGGTACGTCTTCACTCTTGGGAGTGCAGTTGTGTCATGGAAATCCTCTAAACAAACGTTACTAGCCAGATCCACCATAGAATCTGAGTTTATTGCTTTAGACAAAGCGACAGAGGAAGCATAGTGGCTTCGAAACTTTTTAGAGGATATTCCTATGTAGGAAAAACCAGTGCCTGCTTTATGTGTATACTGTGATAGCAAATCGGCTATAGTACGGGCACTGAGTTGTATGTACAATAGTAAGTCTCGTCATATCAGAAGGCGACACAAAACCATTAGACAACTGTTCTCTAATGGAATAATCTCTATAGAGTATATAAAATCGGCCGACAACCTAGCGGATCCATTTACTAAAGGTTTGTCACGAGAGAAAGTTGTGAGGTCATCAAGAGGAATGGGTTTAAAGCCTATGACGAAAGAGGATACTTGATGGAAACCCTACCTAAGAATTGGAGATCCCAATATCTAGGTTCAAGGGGACAACTAAATCTTGTTGAATCAACGGGAGCACTGAGAGATTAAAATCTCATACCCACTCTTAGGATGATAAAATAGTGCTTTGAAATAAAATCTCATACCCACTCTTAGGATGATAAAACATAGCTTTGAAATAAAAGTAAGGTATGGCAGGATACTTTTTATGGGCAATCACCTTGTGAGTGTAAAATTGGGCAGTTTCTAGGAGAATAAAGAGAGGCTACATTCTCCAAGTTCACTCACGAATCACGATTAACCAGTGTTGTTTAATGCCAAAATGAATACAACAAGAGAACCTAGTTCTGTGAGTAGATGAAACTGTGTGATAGTTATTGTCTAGGTTCACATCAAAGCCCGGGAGAACCTAGTTCTGTGAGTAGATGAAACTGTGTGATAGTTATTGTCTAGGTTCACATCAAAGCCCGGTAGTTCAAGACATCATGTTCACCACCTGGTCAAGTGAATCCGATGGCTACTCACTAAGAGTGGTTCAAAGTTGAAAAATTACTACCATTCCTCATGCAGTAATTTTCCGATTGTATTCTCTGAGTCTTGTCTGTTATGTCTTTTTTGGTCATGTGTTTTTCTGTCGTGTCTGGATTACATGATCTGGTCATTTTCATTCATGTGGGAGATTATTGGAAAAAGTTTTTGCATATTTTCCGGGCCGGATTTCGGAGGGCTCCGGCCACTGGTGGCACCGGGAATTGATTGGATCATGTTCCTCTCGTCGAGTACTATTCCGTAATGTACTCACTTGCCAAAAACGGTTTCCGTATGAATGAGAAATGTAGGTCTAAAGTTAGGTACTTGAAATGTACTAACTTGGACAGTTGGAATGAATAATCCCACATCGAAAGATGGGAAAGATTTTCTCTAGTATATAAGCTAAAGAAATGGACTAAAGGGCGTAGCCCTGGGGTTACCTCTAACGTGTAGTAGGGAGAGGACCTAGCCAAAATAACAAACATACACGCGCGCGCGTGCGCCCAGCCTCGGCTTGGTTTGGCCTATATTTTTTTTGCCCTGTTCCAATTTTTTTCCCAGTTACTGTTGAGACTTTTCAAATTCTGTAACTGCTGGTACCATTACCATGTAACAGCAGAGTAATGGCTCATCAGTTACGTTTTTGAACCATTACTCTGCTGTTACAGAATAATGGACCCTTCAGTTACTCTCATTCTCCTATAAGACCAGCAACTTTTGTCTGCCAGGACACACAGTTTTTCAAACATTCTGAATCTCCTCCTTCTTCTTCTTCCACTGACTCACAGTCTGAGAATACAACACAGCACCGGTTCGCTGAGATCTCCGAAGTTAGGGTGCTGCTTTTCAGGGAAAGATAATACAGTTGTATCCTGAGAGGCAATTCATCAACCACCGTCACACTACGGGACAAATTTTGCTTTAAGGACAGAGTTCTTAAATCTCGACTCTGTATTGTACTGTATGGTTTGTTCCTTCATTTACTGTAATTGTAATTCTTCACAAATATTGTTAGCATTTTCTTGTTTTATGAAATTCAAGTTCTAACAACAACTGGGATCGAAGGTGCGAGTGGATTAACGGCGCAACGAGTAGATTTACGGTGCGACGTGTGGAGCGACGACGACAAATTGATCGACGGCGGCCACTTGGGTGCTCGATTTTTTGGGGGAGAAAGAGGGGATGGGTTTATTGAGGAGGAAAAGGAGAAGAAATATGAAGAGATAGGGTTTATGGTTTTTTTATTTTAGGGACAAAATTGTAATTTTAAAGAAGTAATATTTTCCAAAGCACCTGGGAATCTAAGAATCCCCCCGTGGGAAATTTTTTGTGGAAATTGTGCCAAAAAATTCCTATGAATGTTAGTTTTATGGGAATTTGAATTTAAAAATTAGCATACCAAACATGGGAAACTAAATTCTTAAGTTAAGATTCTCAGGAAAAAAAAATCCTTGTACAAATAAAAAAAAATCCTTGTACGTGGGAATTAGCACAATTTTTTTTTAATAGTGAAAATTTTGTAAATAATCTCTAATATTATAATGGGAGGTCTTAGTGTCATTTGTAAATTTTTTGTCAATCTGCCAACCCGTGTAACACATGTGCATAACTATTATAAAGGAGGTCCTACGTTCAAATCAAGACTACGTGTAAATTTTTATTTTAAAAAACTATATTTATTAAAACGTGCATCGCACGTGTAAACTACTAGTTATATTGTAAATAAATTTGAACTTTGAGAATATTATGGTAACTAATAACATTTAAGTAAATGAATGGTTAATATATCTTCCACTGAAATAAATGGTTGAAATTAGATTGTTGAATAAATGTGTACAAATTATACTGAAATAAATGGTTAAAATTAGATTGTTGAATAAATGTGTACAAATTACAGGTTCTCTACAAATGACAAGTCCAGTTCTCCCATTATAATATTAGAGATTATACTACAGTAAAATTATATCCTAACAAATTACTTTTTTATAACTTATTTTCAATGATTTCTTTTCTAATAGTAATCTAAATAGACCGGATAAATTTTACAACCAACCAAATTATCCCTAACTGGTTTTACCGAAGATGCCAATCATTGCAATGGTGTTCTTTGTAAGAGTTGAAACCATGAACTAATACAGTGTCAAGCCCCATTCTCGAGTAACCTCCAACTGCTTTCTAAATTTTCAGGCACATTCACAGTGTACATATTTGGTAATTGTAGGTACTAAAGCTATATTCACCTGTTTTTGAACTTTGCAAACAACAGGTGTATAAGGTAGAGATTAAAAAACACATGCACCCAATTGAGGTTTGGCAATTATCCCCAGGCATTGGAAGCTGGTTTTTGAGATGAAACTTCAAAAGAGAAATGAAATGAGATCATCATCTCGGATATCATTCTGCTGTCAGTCGAAAATAATTTACAGTACAGCAATCTCCATTCTAGAAATGGGCTGTGATAAACAAATCTCGAGTTCTCAAACAAACAAAAAAATTGTTAAAAGGAGATTATTGCTTCTCAAGCATCTCTCACAAGTTCCAGCAACAAAATTAATTGTTTTGAATCACTCAAGTCCACCCCCTTTTACGGTTGTAAATTGCTCCGCTTAGTAGCTCATTCCATAGAGAGGGAAGCCTTCAAATGCTTTGCAATAAGAGGAAGGACTAGAACATTCTCTTCAATAGCTTTATTGACACACGACTCCAGGTCATTCATGGCTGTAGTTTTGATTTGTTGGAGTTTGGCTGACTCGAACTTGTCTTGGCATACCATTAAAGACCGGTTCATTCGTTCCTGAAACACAAGCAAATAATCTTAAGTCTGCATGATTCATGCAAAATGTACATCTTATCATATATACATGTTTAAAAAATGCACGTATATTTGATGTCTATTGTATATAGATATGGACATTCTGTATTAACTATTTCTCTAAAAAAAACTAAGATTCTACAAGCTGTGTCCATAAAGTGGAAAGTGGATATGATATGGTGATTCTACAAGCTGGGTAAGTCATTAGTCATGAGTCCCGTGACTGAATTCATTAACAACAAAAAAACAAGGGTTTAATTGCAACAAAAGCCCTTTAATTGTGCTCTATGTAGCACTAATCACCATTGAACTAGATTATTAATGCCCAGCACCCTTGACTTTGATCAGTTCCTAGGTCACAAGCCCTTCAAATCATAATTGAAGGCCAACCATATAGTTACTAAGGTCTAAGGTAGAAATGGTCAAGTGCAGGAAGTACAAGTGATACCCAAAGCATAATTGAAGGGTTCGTGCATAATTAAACAAATGCTGTAGCCTCCTCCCATTTCCCAACCCACTCCTGTACCAAGCTACAACTCAGTGGTACCATCAATATCATTTTATACTCCATTTCTCGCCTGTGTTGGTTCGCGCACCTGTGCAGGTTCGCGCATAAATAGTGCAAACCATGTAGTTAGTTACTTTTTTTTTTATAACAAATGCTGTAGCCTGCCCTCGAATCCGAGACCTCCCATTTCCCAACCCACTCATGTACCAAGCTACAACTCAGTGGTACCATCTCGCCTGTGCTGGTTCGCGCATAAATAGTGCAAACCATGTAGTTAGTTACTTTTTTTTTATAACAAATGCTGTAGCCTGCCCTCGAATCCGAGACCTCTCATTTCCCAACCCACTCATGTACCAAGCTACAACTCAGTGGTACCATCAATATCATTTTATACTCCATTTCTCGCCTGTGCTCTGAGTAAGACTGATAGTTATATCAAGTCCAATTAAATAAGCTCCCTAGACAAATGATATCACTGATTGAGGCTGGAAGGTTGCTTGGGGAATGAAATACAGAATGTGCGAGATTGGAACATAAGTGTATCAGATGGGGCCCAAAAAGAGGTAAAGAGAACTACATGAACCATATCAAGGAAGGACAGTAATATCAAGTCCAATAATATAAGCTAGCTAAACAAATGACATCACTGATTGAGTTTTGAAGGTAGATTGGCTAACAACATACAAAAGGCTGTTGCAGGGCTTAATCATAAACATCTCAAACAGAACTGTGTTAATTCCTAGGTGTAAGTTCTAATGACATGTTTTTGGAGAATGACCTAGATAAAAATTTAAGCAACACCCATGGCAATTATTATTAGTGATAATAGTTTTAGGAATCCGAATCACAAGGTGGGGCACTACAGGCTTTCAAATCATCTGTATTTTCTTCCTTTGTAGGATTATAGAATGGTTAATGTTTAAGTCATTAGGTGTACGAATGATGACGTCTAATCATGCACGCAACCATCAGAACATGCAGGTCGAGTGAGGCCTAGTGAGGCCTGGGGATCTATTACTACTGGAACATTGGTGATTACTTCGATTATGGTCAAAGACTAAGAAACTTAGTAATGCCACATAAAAGTTCCTACAAATTAAGCAACTTCTTCTAGGATTTTCTCCATTCATTAAGAATTCAATTGACCAAGTCTGAACCACGAGAAACAAATCAACTTGCTTAATAGTTTAGGAGTAAAATACATGGCTTATATCAATCACAACATTATGTTTATATTAACTTCCTCAGAAGTTAGAAAGAAGTGCTCTTATCATCTACATATCTCGGGTTTGATATCTTACTATATATTTTTATATAATCTCAATTATAAAAACAATTTAATTAGCACCATTAAATAATCTTTATAATAAAACACAAAGAAAGCTATCAAGTGGCTCTCATTCAATATGGTTGAAATCAATGGTCAAGATTAAACCTCACAAAACATATTTTTCCGCCCAAAAGTTCCCCCCCAAAACTCAAATTCAAATCCCCAAAACAACTCCTTTAATTTTTTATTTATATATTTATTTCTCTCTCTCTCTCTCTGTTTCATTCTCTCTCTATTTACTCAGAAATTTATATTTTCAGATTTCAGGTTTGTAAATTTTCAAAAATTTTATGCATTTTTTATTGCTTATGTTATATTGAAAATAACAAATATCTCATCAACAGTTAAATTTCATCATTTTCCACACTCAAAGTTTTAAGAAGTTGGATTTTACACCCCCATTTATAATTATTTTTCAACATATACTAATGGGTTTATGGACTTTTATTTACAACTAATTATTGCTTTACTATTCAAACTTGAGCTACATAATTATTGTTTTACAAGACTTTCATATGCTGTGTATTGTTCCGAAGACGTGCCGTAGGCACGTGCCCACGGGCAAATCTAGTAATTCTATATACCTCCCAAATAACTAAATAAGAAGGGTTCAGTGAAGATGTTTGCCATAGTCCTTCGTTAATCCACTCTATTTTTCGCACTTTAATTTTCTCGTCTTCTTAAGATTTCAATTACAAGCAAGTGGACAACATAGACCGGAAACAACTCTACATTTAAAAGAAGGGTTAAGGAATGAATGACACCTTAAGTTTATCAAAATTCTAAAATAACACCCAAAGTTTTGATAATTCTAAAATAACACCTAAAATCATTATAGTATGGACAAAATAGTATCAACCATTAGTTGGTGTTAAGTTTCTAACGACAGGGGGTAAATTGGCCAAAATACCCCCCTTGTCTTATTCAGTTATTTTCCTTCATTATTAATTCACTGCATGTTTAATTATTCATCCTTCTCTCTCCACTAATCCAAGAGCCTACGCCTAATCCTCCCCTAACCTATTTCATTATTAATTCATTGGCTAATCACCATCACCTCCACACAGCCATAATCATCATCTTCCCCTTACTGCTCCTCACCGAAACCCACTTCACCTCCATCCCCGACCTCCATCATCCATGACAGGGCCGGTTCTGAAAAACCAGAGGCCTTATGCGAAACTTAAGATTGTGTCATAATATAAAAAATATAGAATACAACTATATCAACATCGAATGATTTCAATATGTTTAGACCCCTAAATCTGATAGATTCATATCAAGAATGATTGCACAAAAAATTAACTCAATTGAAGAACATCTTTGAAAAGAAAAAGGAAAAAAAAGGAACGCAGCAATTACCTATGAGAATAGCAAACTTTGGAGTTTGGAGGATGATAATCAGTTATAGAGAGTGAGACAGATGATGTTGTATCAATGATAAAGATTGAACCTTTGATTTAAGTGTAAGAAAGTGAAAAAATTATGAAGAGGAGGCTTTTTTTTTCTTTTGTTGTTCCCAACTGAGGACTAACGATTTGGTTTCTTTGGGAACTCTGAGTGACTAGGAAAATTGGGGTCTTGGCCTCTTGGGGAATACGTTATGCGTTCAATTTTAGCTTTCCTTTTATTAATAGGATTGCTAGGAAAAAAAAAAAGAGAAAAAAACACAAATGAGGGTGATTCAAACCCAAATCCCTTTAACATTCTTCATGAGCCTTAACCAACTAAGCTACAATAGCAATTGTTAATAAAATAATTTTTTTATTATTTAATTAACATTCATATGGTATACTGAATATCGGGGACCCTTTAAAATTGGGTCATGTGCACTTGCACCACCCGCCCACCCCCAGGGCCGCCCCTGATCCCTGACCTCCACCTCCACCAAACCTGACATCCCAACTCCAGCAGCCCCACCTCCATCATCCCCGACTTCCATCAACCCCAACGCCACCGCCGACCTCCTAAACTCCATCAAACTCGGTAACCTCCATTCCATCTGAAACCCAACATCTGACCTCCCTAGTAATGTCTCCATTCCATTTGAACCCAACTTGGTAGCCTCCATTCCATTCCACCACCGTCCACCTTAGCAATGCCTACACAACACCTACCTCCATCACTGTCATCGTCGCCTTTATTGTTGGTCGTTGTCGTCGCCGCTGCCGTTGCCACTGTCGACAGCAAAGATTAGGAGTTCGGGTTTTGGATTTTTATCAGGTTTCTTAATGGGTTTTGGGTTTTTTTCAACAAAGAAGAGGGCATTTTCATATTTTCACAACCTTCTTAATGGGTTCGGACCCATTAAGAGGAATATTCAGGGAATATTCCCATCAATAAACGGGAAAACTAATAGTTGGTACTATTTTGTCCATACGATAATGACTTAAGCTGTTATTTTGGAATTATCAAAATTTCAGGTGTTATTTTGGAATTTATATAAATTTCAGGTGTCATTTTGCCCTTAAATCATAAAAGAAATAAAAAACAAGAAAAACAGAGTACCATTAAACAGTGAAGAACTATACTAAGGGGGCCTTCGTTTTGGATTTGGATTCCACAGAGGATTAGATGGAAAGACTTATAAATTTTGTCTTTGTTTAGAGGGTTATTTTGAGACTAATTTAGTGTAGGGCCCACAAGAAGAGCAGCAGCCAAATCGGGAATTTTTCTTCGATTTACTGACTTGCTTGTACAGTGGAGGGCCCCCTGCATTATAAAAGAGTAATTTTACTGCTGATAATGAATATTGTGGGGCCCGCTGCTTAATGAATGCTATTAAAATAGGATATGCTTAATACTATATAACTTTTTTGGGGGGAAATTATTTTTATGTATATCCCTCAAACAAATGCTAGATTTGTAAGATTAACTTTTTGATGGGATTGCTACAGTAAATCTAACAAATCTGCATTGCCATCTCCAACCCTCAACTCCATTTTGGAGCAACTTTTACTTCAAAATGGAGTAACTGTCACATCAAACAGTAACTTCATCTCCAGCCCATAACTTCATTTCTAACTCCAAAAAGGAATATTCTCGGCATATTCTTTTTTATCTACTTTTTAAATTAATTCTCTTCTAACTTCCCACTATTTATCTATTTAACCAATTAGCCACAAACAAAAAAAATTTAATGTATTGATCCAATAATATGCCTCAATATTTAACATTAATAAATAATATTTAACCAATTAGCCAATTAGCCACAAACACAAAAAAATTAAATTTTTATTTCTGGGAGTAGAATGTAATAAACTTTGTTAAGAAAATATTTAATAAGGGTTTAATTAAATATTTTCTAAACTTTTAGGGGTTTTAATTAAAAAAAAAAAATTGCCGCTGGGTGAACAGTAGCGTGCCATATATGGCGCGCCACTGTTCATCCCATCTCCATCCACGCCATTTTGGAGTGAGGAATGGCGTTGGGTTGGAGAAGAACTCCAACTCCAAATCCACTTTCCCACTCCAAAATGGAGTGGGTTGGAGATGGCCTTACAACCCCCCCCAAGCTACTTCTTATGCATACAACTTGTCCATAAAGGCGAGCATAATAGCATCAAGATTCAGAACCTTCAGAACTTAAGACTAAATTATTGTAACCATGATCAACTACTTCTATGTTCTAAACACATTTGAACGACATGCTTTGCACACTTCAACAAAAAACAAAATGTCCAACAAAACAAGATGTCAGGTACCAAAGTATATAAATGGATAAACATACCAGCAGAGAAAGGGAGAGTACCTGGAATTTGGCCATTTCAGTCTCAACCAGATTGTTGGCATTGAGAACAGGCACACTACAATACTCCACACAGTTATTTATACCCTCCTGCTTCCGACTCCTGTCAAAGCACTCGTATGCACATTTGAAGTAGGCTTTCTGCAATTACCAAATTGAACAGGGGATCATTTCCATTAAAAAAGCATATCAAAGGTATTATAAATCATAACCAACTCTAACTTCTAATAGGATTTTACATATTTGGCCTGTATAAAATTCAGGTACAGCCTATTTTTACCCACCAACTCTAGGCATTTTCACTTGATACCTTTTGGCACCTAGAATCCTATTGTCAATGTAGCACAATTTCACATTACTTTGAATACTAAATATGAGTTGTATGACAAGTTTCAAATACATGAGCGCATATATAAACAGTTCAAGGTGATTTACTTGAAGATAGAAACAAAGATCAGTGAGACAACTTGGGCAAAAACAACAGAGCCCAATGAGTGTCATTTACACAGGGGCCGGACTAAAATGAGATCAAGGTAACAGAAAAAGCATATGCTAGTAGTTGTTAATATCAGAAGAAGTGACCCTTCTGTTAGTCTGTAACATAGCTAAATAGAGAAAACAACCAAATTATCGTCGTTTCCATGAGTAACTTGTTTGATGTTGAATTCTAAGCAAGTCTTACACATGCCTTCTATTAATCTAATTTGGATCGAAATTAAAGTAATTTCTTGCAAATCACTTTTATTGAATCATTCTAAACAGTGTATTATCTAATTTAATGGTAAAGTGAACATTAGGCTAACATTTATTGCTGTTCAAATCCCAAATTATAATTATTTCTTTATCCAAAAATTCATGACATAAATAAGAAAATAGTGAACATGGGTTTTTGACAATTTAACAATATCCTACTAAAAAGCTCGAGACTTTGGAGTATATAACAAGAAAGGAGACTCTTTTATGGTAAACCAAAACATTAGGGTTAACAATCACTGTTTTTCAAGTGAATCGTAAACTACAAATTTTCCCCTCTTTCAATAATTCAAGAACCCAGTCATTATTTTTTGGGGCATGGATCAGGAAAATGACAACATGGGCATTGACAAATTAACAAGATCCTGCAGAAAACTCAAGACTTTGGAGCAAATAACAACAAAGGATACTCTTTTATGAAGTAGGAGATGAAAAAGATGAAACCTGGAGAGTGAAATTGACATGGTCTTGGATGGGTTGGAGCTGGCTCTGCGCTTCTGCATTCACTTCTTCGAGTTTCCTCCTTAATCTATCATTAACTAGCTTTTCTTCAACTGCGGCTATGTGTTCCATTATTTTTCTCCCTTTTCTTTAAAAGGGTTTTAGAAACAATAATAGGGGTTTATTAAAGGGTCAGGCTTGGGGAAGGGGAAGAGAGTTCTAGTTTAAGATGCGCCTGTGGAACAATGTAAGGGAAATTCCCAAACTATGCCTTCTTTTTGGAATTTTTTGCCGTACTGATCCACTTTTTGAAAATGTTTGCCGCTCTGACCCACTTCCGAAAACAATTAGCAAACTCATCTAATTTTGAACATATCAGCAGAAAATCTTATTGGGAACAACGGCATAGATAATTTCCATGCCTTTTTTCTTAATAACAGCATCTACTTAAAAAAAACTCCCATGCTGTTTTTGGGAGTGATGGCATAGGTTATTTTTATTTGAAGAAGCATATAGTCTCAATTGTGAGAAAAAATTACAAGTCTGAAAATTCGAATATCATAGACCGTTCTTTCCAAAAACGGCATTCTCATAACTGATGCCGTTATTTTGAATAACTGACATCAGTTATTAGTTTCTTTGCAGATACACATTGCCTTTCCAAATATGAATAACCATACGATCTTTCACATTAAGGAGGCCATTAGTTTGTTTGAATAACTGATGCCGTTATTCAAAATAACGACATCAGTTATGAGAATGCCGTTTTTGTAAATAACGGCATCTGTTATAGGATTTTCCTATTTGTAATTATTTCTCAAAATTGAGACAACAAGCGGTTGAAAATAAAAATAACCTATGTCGTTACTCAAACAAACGGCATGAGAGTGTTTTTTTTTAAATAGATGCCGTTATTGGGAACAACGGCATGTAAATAACTTATGCCGTTGTTCCCAATAATTTTTTTTGCTGACGTGTTCAAAACTGAGTCAGATTGCTAATTATTTTCGAAACTGGGTCATAGCATCAAATATTTTCAAAAAGTGGGTCAGTACGGCAAAAAATTCTTCTTTTTGGGGGAAAAAATGATAATAATTGGTTTTGGGAAAAAAAATAAGAACCCTCGGCAGTTCCTATTTAAATCAAGAAACCCACGACATTATTTTTCTCTCATTAAACCTTCTTTGCTGTTAAAAATTAATTTTTTTTATTACGAGGTATTTAGTACACAGATTGGAGAATTTTTTGAAAATGGTATATTTTCAAAATTTTGAGGGTAGGAATCATAATTCTAATGAATCTTGTAATACCGCATTTGGTATAAGACATTGCATTTCAGAAAAAAAATTTATTAGTGTGTTTGGTATAGACCAATTAATTCATACTAGTAATTTACACGTGCGATGCACGTCTTAATAAATATAGTTTTTAAAAGTAAAAATTCAAACGTAGTTTGTAGCGCCCCAGATCCCCGCTATCGGACATCCGTGACGCAACCAGAATCTTTGTCTTCAAATGTATCTCAACACAGTAAATAACACGAAAATTTAAACACTTTTATTGCCATCAGAGTTATTACATCAATAATTACAAATATTAATTTCTCTATCACTTTAAACATAAACTAAGCTAGTTATATTTTAAAGAAAATTTTGGCAGAGTTTCCCCTAAAATTTCTGCCCCGAAACACAAAAAACTTACGGAATATTGCTCTAAATTCTGTAGCTCACATCACAGGCAATAATATCATGGGCTTCCCCGGCCAAAATAAGCAGAACCACACAGGCAATATAAATATCATGCTCTGGGGGCCAAACTCATAATAGGATATCAATTATCAATTAAAAACCATAAATTCCTCTGAAAACGTAGTAAAGTTTTTAGAAAATAACTTATAAAACATACCACAGGGTCCGGTACTCCACAACGAGATGGGTACGGGTCAAAAACATATCATGCCACTCCACATTATACTCATCATCATCATCTACATACTTATACATCTAAAATACAATTTAAATCATAAATTTTACTATTCACATAATTAAACTTAAACAACAATTTTAAAATAAAAGCTCCAATCCACAGAATCTACACCTCACCCCTGCACTGCTGAGGACCTGTAACAGTAGGGGATCTAGGGTAGTCCAGGGACTCCCTAACCCCCCAAACACTAAGGGGTTAGCCATTTCTGGTGTGAGTATAATTTACTAATTAAGCAAGTAAATTAAACTTTATAAGTAAAAGCAGAACGAACTTACAAATACCAAGATAATCAAATTTTACCTGAAATCTGAACATGTAAACATCATAAATGGGATTTCACATCAAATACTCTCTGAGTCATCACCTGTATGTATATCCATACCCGCTCATAACATACTTATCTTTAGTTTGGAAATCATTCACAAAATTAGTCTCTTAACGCCTATTACTTTATACCTTATACAAATATTCCTACAACTTTACTTTCCCATAAAGCTCTATATTCACAAATAACTCTACTTTCACATAAACTGCACATCATTTACCATTTATTTGCATTTACAGACTCACGACTTATATTCTTTCGTACTTATATTCATTCATAAACATGTTCTTTCCCAATCTCATATCATATAACATCGCATTCATTCATTTCTTACAACATATATCATCACGTCTCGCAATACATCACTTTCACACTCATTATACACTTCAACTATCACACTCACAATTCATCTTGAATGGAAAATAAACGTGTATCCTGATTTTCTAATGTTCGTGTAAGCCATGACCTGAGTCTAATGCAAAAATACAGAGTATAGAACAGATGCACTTATTCTAATGTCAGCAAGACTCTGGACACACATGCATCCTATACTACATGTGCCCCAGATCAAGCCATTTCCCCAGTTTCAGGGATTCGAACCCTCACTATGCAATGTATTTTAATTCGGTCCACTTCATGTTCCAGATAGTATGACATGGTTGAGGAGGTATAAATAAAAGACATAATTCGGGGCCCTACCCCGTTGTTACCAATAATTGTTGCATCGGACCCTCCTCGAAAGCTGTGACGAACTTACAGATATACACGCAGCATATCCATTGCGCAGAAGATCCATTATGATCCGTTCGTGTCCACCAACATAGAACATGATGGTCTCGAAGGTCTAAAACTCCCTATCTGCCAGGAAATTGACATCCCATTCTTACCATGGTACTTCAGGAATCAACAGTGCAAGATAAGCACAGCAGCACATATCCCTAATGACAAGAAGGGATGATCTCATAGTATCACCACCTAGTGCCAACTCTTAGAACGAGTTGGATTATAGGGAATCACCCTTAACACCAATTCGGTTTTCGAGCGAAACAATAAAGGAAAAACCTAATTAATGCAGTTTACTGAAAACAAGTTGTTACCCAAGTCACACTCGGTGTCGATCGACAATGTCAAGCCTGTCTGGTCTGTCAAAACAACAATCATCACGGGAATCACATCCACTGATTTCTAATTACTTCACAGGTCAGCGACTAATAATCCCGGCCCGTGACCCTCCGCGAGTGGTCCAAAGGCGCCCCAAGGATGCAATATAATTCAAATGAAGGTAAACACACACATAACCATCACTTCTTGACCATTGACAGACTCAGGCATCAAGACAACCAACACAAACCGACCAGAGCTATATCCTAACTCACTCATGTTCACCATGAGCACTAAGCACAGGAACTTGCCTAAGTTCCAAACAAAATGCTAAAAACATCTTTAAAACACAATAGCTCATGATCACCACACTGCGGTATGCAGAGGGTTTCTCATCAATTGTCCGATGAAATAGTTCAAGAAATAGCAGTAGCTGTGACCCAAGCTACTCTCATCGGAAACCAACACAATCAAACTTCTAGAAGGGTAGGAAGATCTACTGCAATCTCCTAGTGGACGACTCCCTCAAATTCCTTAAAGAACTCAAGTCCCTAAGTTAACTTAAGCTTAAAGTTTAGTCTAAACCACACGTTGCTAACTTGCCACATCCATAACTTTCAGCACACAATTCGGAATTGCTTGATAACCTGCATTCTGAAAAGATAAGATCCTAGTCTACAACTCTCTAGTTAACCATTTCCTCAAATTCAATCATCTGGACACTATATAAACCTCATATACTCTCAATAGTATATTCCTTCACGCACTCGCTGCACCTTTCCAACAGCATAAAATATTGCTCACTCATCGGAATTACTTGATTCTGGGTTCAATGGAAAGGTGGGAGTGTCTACTACAACTTCCTAGTTGAACACATCTTCAGATTCAATCATTTGAGTTTTCGAAAACACTAAGTTCCATCAGGTGTACAAACAGGGAGAAACTAGTTTACTTAGCCAATAATACCTTAACTAAGACTGGATTCGTTCCATCTTTGGAAAAATCATAACTCTCAACCTATAAACTGGAATTACAAAATTTCAGATGAGTTAGAAAGCTATGACTCCCTACTACAAGTCTCTAGTTGGTCAATTTTCCAAATTCTTTAACAAATAGTTCCAAAATTTATCATCTTCACAAACTTGTCAACTTGTACTAGGCTGAACATAGCTCACTTTGAAATTCAATAATAAGTCAACCTTGAGTCCAATGCTCATGAAATTTGAGACACATATACCATTTCATTGTGTCCAAAATTTGCATTCAGATTCATCTCACACAATGAGTTATGACTAAGGCTGGAAATTGACCCGAGTCCGACCCGAGCCCGATTAAGTCCGACCCGTTTTTAGTAGGGCTCGGGTCTTTTTTTTTCAAATCTTTCGGACCCGGGCTCAGCAATTAAGCCCGATTTAATTTTCGGGCCGGGTTTGGGTGTGTATAAGTCCGACCCGAACCCGACCCGATTTAATTATATATTTGATACTTTAATTCCCTGCCCCTTCATCTTATTTCCGATTTCCCGAGTGTTGTCTCTTCATCTTCACAGTTCTCCCCTTCATCTTCACTAGTTCCATTATATAAATAGCTTCATATCCCTCTTTTCCATCCCCATTTTCTCCATTTCTTACTTGTTCAACAAACTAGGCCTAAAAGCTTTGTAAGATGTTGTGCAACCGTTGGAAATACGCTGGTAATGATCTGATCCCTTCCCAACTTATTTTCTATCTTGTGTATTTAAATCACGATGGGTTCTCTTGGTTTCATCTTCTGGGGTGATATTAGATATGGGTTTTGATTGATTTGGGGTTTAGGTTGAAACTGGATCTGGGTTTGAAGTTTTTGGGTTGTTTGAGATGTTGGGTTGTGATGGGTGTGTTTAGACCTATTGAATATGATGTGCTTTTTAGATGGATCTGTTGAAGATCTTTCATCAACTGAATGTTAGATGTATTTGATAACTTTATGATTGATGATTACAGGTCTTAGTTTAGGGTAATCAACTTTGTTTCTTGTGTACATACCTCTTTCATTTTGGATCTGTAATTTATTATTGTACATGTACTTGAAACATTCTTATATACTTGATCTTCCTTATAAGCTTTGCAATCGAAATAGCTTGATCGAGGAAAATGTAGGCAAAAAATGACTAACGGATCTTGAAGGGGAAACATCTTAGATTTTCTACTGGGACAAAGTAGTCCTATAATTTTTTTTCTATCATGCTTGTCGTGAACTTTGTAGGAAGCTGAACATTATCATACTATTATTATGATAGTAGTAGGATAACACTGTAAGATATACTTGATTAAGTGAAACGCACTTGTAGGCTTACTCTGTACAATATTGTCATTAGTTTTATTTTCGTATGGACTCTTCTTTGATTCAGTTCTCGCTGCATGCTTGAGCAATGTTTGTACTGGTTTTCTAGCTTCCTTGTTTCTGATTTTCTTGCTTGGTTGTTTATGTGCAGCATTTATGGGATGATGGACTCAGTGCTAGCTAGGGAAGTTCGATGCTTGTTCTTCTTGGCCTGCTGCATCTCTTTTCACTCTGTTTTGTGATATGTATAAATTTGTGTCATTATTCCTTGCTGTTTACTCTTTAGTTGCTATCCTATGTGATCGACTTCATGAGTCAAAATGTTCGGTAGTTTTTTGTTTTTCGTGGACTCTGATTTTGTAATTATGTTATATATATTTATACTATTATGATTGGAGTTAGTTTGCTCCATTCTAATCGTCATTTTTTTCTCTTCTCATGGACATTACTCAATTCAAAGTTATTGGACAACAACCCTTTGATGCCACTGCAATTGAAGGTGTTTTAGATGTGTGCAACAATAACTGGAGTCTCTTGTAGCCTTTTACCTTTGAGTGATTCCGTAAAGCAGCTTTTTGCATTCTTCTAAGAAAATCTCTTGTGAAGCAGGTTGTTCCAGTACGTCATTAGAAAAGGACTCCATAACTGGTTATATGATGTTGCTCGAGACCTATGATCATAACACAAAAATTTCTCAATAAATGTAGGGTATCTAACATAAATAATTAAATATACAATAGAGTTGTAGTCTTTTCTAAAAAATTGGACCGGGTTTGGGCTTTTTGGCTTTATTCGGGTCCAGGTTTGGGCCTCATTTTAGCAGCCCGACTGAAATTCGGGCCGGGCTTTAACCTTAGAAAAAAAATCGGACTTGGGCTCGGGCTTGTATAGGTCCAGCCCAAACCCGGCTCGTTGCCAGCCTTAGTTATGACTCCTCAAACAATGCACAAATTTCAGCTGCTCTATCTGCAAGGTACTTACTGCCCCTTACTAAATACTTTAGAAACCTCATCAAATGATCTCTAAAAATTTTAAAATTTGAGAATCATCAACTAGACTCATACCACAAGACACTCCCAAAATTTCATAGCAATCTCATACATACACAAGGAGTTATGGCCTTTTGAACTTTAGCCCAAAACCAATCAGCTTAAGCTCTGCCCTCTTAGACCAGCTGCACTCCACAAATTTTTGAGGTATCAACCGACCTCGAAAAGTTATGAAATTTTAGACTATAGTTGTGGACACATACAAGAGCTTCCACAAAAATTTTCAGCTTAAAATACTCATCCTACATTGAGTTACCAAATCGGAAAGACACAGCACTTTTTCACACAGCAACAACAATTCTGTCTGCTCTTTATCCTGACTTTGGCTCGATGTTTGGGCTACTAAATTGCATCCAAATATTACGGAAAAATTCATGGATGCACTACATACATAGGAGAACAAACCCACAAAATTTTGGGCCGAAATTCCTAACTGTCTAGGAGCAAGAAATTCCCAAACTTACCCTCACAACCATGCTTCTACACAAGAGCCTATAAAAATGAGTTATTTTTACCATACCACTATCTTCTTCTTAGCATGCCATTTACATACATGAAAATCAAATTTTCTCATCTATCTTCACATGCTAAAACTCACATATACATAAGAAATTAAACTAGAGTTAGAGTATCACCCACATGAAGTTTTTTGCAAGAGAATCTCCTTGATCCTAGCCTCTCCTCCTTTGCAATCCTTCTTCTTCTCCCAAGATCCAAGAATCCACAAGCAATTCAAAAACCCTTTCTTTCCTTCTTTTCTTATCTCAAGAACAAAATAGTCGAAGAAGATGGAGAGTAGAAGAAGTAGAAGAAGATGGATATGGAAGTTTCTTGGGTGAAATTTTGAGATGGAGATGGGGGGGATAGAGGTCGGCCATGGAGATTTGGGTTTCCCCCCTCTTTTGGCTGCCGAAATTGAGTGGAAGGAAGAGAGAGAGAGAGAGGTGGAGAACGGGGGAAAAGAAGGAAAGTGGGGGATTTATTTGATTTGGTGTGAGTCTCTCGCACACCCCTACAATATATATATATATATACTCCAATTATACATGTGTGTATATGTACAATCCACTTCAATACAATTCAATTACATATGTATTCATACAAATACATATACATATAAATATATACGTATATATATATATATATATATATATATATATATATATATATATATATATATATATATATATATATAATGCATACAAGTATCTGTACATATATATCATATACGACCCAATCAAGGTATAAATACATCCATATATGTATATGTACCTCCATATACAAATAAAACATTTATTTGTAAAATAATATAAGAATATATGTTAAAAATATTATTTTTCAAAAGATTGTCTCGTTTAAATAATCGGGACAATACACACAATTTAATTAGGAAGATATCCCGAATATACATTGTTGGGTTCAGAATAACTAATTTATCTAAAATCCCTTAATTAAAATCAATTTTTATTAGAAAAAATATATATAATCGCGTGCAATTCTCAACTGTGGACGGATTACAATGCTAAATAGTCATATGCTATTTTGCGGGGTATTACATAGTTTGAACCTAAGACCTCATTTATAATAGTTATACACGTGTGTTGCACGCGTTGGTAGATTTACAAATGACACTAATGCCTTCTCCCATTATAATATTAGAGATTAGAGATTAATCCTTCGCTATAATAGACATTACCGAAAATACCATTTTGACTTTATTTTAAAAAAACCCAATTAACTATTATTTATTTTAGTATTTGATACATATGTGTGACACATGCAAAATCAATACTGGTATACATATTATAAAACCTGAGTACATTAACAAATACATGACTCAAAAAGTTATATTATGATTCTAATATATCTCAACTAGGTTGCTAAAAAAACATAACAAATTTTTTTTGTGAAATATATGCAGTGCAAACACATTATATTATGCATACGTGGATTATAATTATCAATGAAATTTATTATTTATGACTTAGTATACATAGGGTTTCCCTTTCAAAAATTTAATGAATAATGGTGGGTACTATTATTAAAATTGATGCATTACACTGAAACATATATTATACCTATTTAATTATGTTCAGTATCTAATTGGACGTTTCTCTCTATATGTAAACTAGTAGTTTTCACGTGCGATGTACATTTTGATAAAGAGTTTGAGTTAAACGTGTGATACACGTAAGTCAATAGTAATTAGCACGTGCGGTAAATGCCTTAATTTTTTTTAAAAATGAGCTGAACAGGAGATACACGTATTTTTTTTTTAAATTAAGAATGAAAAACATTGATGTATACGTGCGATGCACGTGTTGAAAAATAGATTTGTAGTTGCACGTGTGATGCACATGCTTGTTTAGTGACAAAAGTTGTGTTTCTTTTATGACAAAAAAATATTAAATTTTGTTTATTTGTGACAAACTCTTTCATTAAATAGTACTAGTATAATGTACGTGCGATGCACGTCTAAAAAAAGTAAAGTCATCAAATTAAATGAATATATATTGAATAAGAAAAAAAAAGTTTATATTTGAATGTTTTGATTTGGGCTACACGTGCGGTGCACGTTTATATTTGTTGGATATAGTTTGGACGTGTATTATACATGTTTATATAGTTACAAAGTTAGGGTTTGTTTGTTACAAACCCCAACTCTCCCATTATAATAGAGAAGAGAAGTAAATATATTATATTATAGATAGATAGATGGATAGTAATTTGCACATGTGATGCATGTTCAATATATATATATATATATATATATATATATATATATGTATAAAAGTAAAAAATCTGACATAGTGAGAATTCGAACTTGAGACCTTCTTCATATTAGTTATGCACATGTTGGTAGATTGACACTAGGGCCTTCTCCCATTATAATATTACCAGTAATTTGCACGTGCGATGCACGTTTTAATAATTTCAAAAAATAAAAATAAAAACTCTAACATAAAGAGGATTCGAACCGGAAACCTCCTTTATATTAGTTATGTACGTGCATTGCATATGTTGGTAGAAAGACAAAATAACAAATGACACTAAGGCTTTCTCCCATTATAATATTAGAGATTATTATTAAAGATTAGAGATATGCACAAATTCCGCCATGATAAAGTATTGTAATAAATAGTTGGAGGGAACATAGAGCGACAATATGATAAGGCAGAAATCCACAAATTCCACCCTTTTAAGTTTTAAAGTTGAATATATATCCTTCCAAACCAATGATTTTGATTCTCATAGGAAATTAAGAATCATTTAAAAACTATACTTAGGGGGCGTTTGGTACGCGGTAATGAATAAGGGAATCTAAGATTACCCTCTTGATTACCTGGTTTGGTAAGACATAGGTATAGTTTTGTAAATAATTTTAAATTCCTAAGGTTATCAAAATAATTAGTTTGGAAGGATAAACATTCCTCTTGAAAAGGGTGGGATTTATGGATTCCTCCACATAAAAAATAAGTGAGTTTATTGCATACCCAAAACACCCTTCAAATTTCTGGCTTATCATATAACCCGCTCTTGTTTCCTCCAACCAAATTCACCCACTACCGCGTTCATCTCTTCCTAATAATGATTTCTTTCTCTTCCATCTCTCTGGAATCAAAATATCATCCCCCCCCCTCTCTCTCTTTCTCTCAGCTCTCTCAGTTCCCTAATGCTGGAAGGATGGAACCGGAGAGTTGATTGCTGAACAGACTTAACATTTTAAGATTTAAAAGAGATTACCAAACCTCCAGAGGGATAATCCCAGTGAATTCATTGTAATCAAGATGAAGGCATTTGAGCTTTGATAGAGAGCCCGATTGCAGCTGGCTGGCGGAATGCAACCATTGAGTTGTGATTGATTCCAAGGCTGAGATTGGTGAGCGATGGGAATGGACAAAGGATGAGAAAGCATCTAGATTCCCCTCTATCTTCATGCCTTGCAGATTGATCTCGGTGATGGACCTAAGTCAACGACTGCATGTGAATTCTGGTCCAGTTCGGGGGAGTTTGGGGTGTGAGCGTCTCTCTCCATTGGAGGATAACTCTTTCTTGAGTGAGGCTCATTCGAGTTTTGGGTGTGAGTGTGTCTCTCCATTGGAGGAGAGCCCTTCCTTGCTTACCGAGCAAACACGAGGCTTTAACTGAGGTTCTAACTGGTGTCACCTCAGATGTGGTAGAACAAACGCGACAAACAAGTTTTGCAGAACAAGGGCAGAAAATGGCTTTCTAAGATGCGAAAGTTCCATCTTTGAGAGCCAGGAGGGTACTTTTTTCCTTTCGCGCTTTCAAGATGGGACTCTAAGCTTGGAGTTAAACATATAGTTGGAATTTTCGGTCATTCATCTCCCCCCTTGAAGTTTCTTTCTGAATGAAATGTATAGCTAAACACCAATTGAAGGTGGCATCCGGCTCTGCTCGATAAAGATGGTTGAAGATGAACTCCTTTAAAAGTCATTGCACAACTGAACAAGTTGATTTAAACTTTAAGAAACTTAAATATGAAATACATAATTTTCAACAAAAAGGTTGATCACAAGACAATCGTGGAGCTAATTGCTCACAGGCATTTTCAGCGAAAAAATATATGATGGAAATTACAAACATTGTGAATGGCAAGAATTTAAAATAAATCCACAAAGAATGATATGCAATTAAGTGAAACTTATACTTGGATATTGAAGAAAAATGACATTAGCATAAATCCAAGCTGAATAATGCTACAGAAACGCAAGAATACATCAATTACTAAATTAGATAACTTTTATATTTATTTATTTTTAAATAAAGCCAAAAGGGTATTTTCGGTAATGTCTACTATAGAGATGGATTGATAGGAATGAATTGTTCTATACCAAACACGGTAATAAAGTATTCTCAGACATGTAATGTCGTATACCAAACACAGTATTGCAACATTCCCGGGAATCGTCATTCCCACCCTCATATTCCTGGGAATCCACCAATTCCTGGGAATTCTCCAATCCGCGTACCAAACGCCCCCCTTAGATCTTACCAAACGAGGTAATCCGTAGGGTAAATCTATATTTTCTTGTATATTATCGCGTACCAAATCGTCCCATAAGTGAATATTGTGAAGTTACACTTTTTCCCTCTTCATCTTATCTATTGTTCCCTTATCAAGTATCTTTCTCCAATCCTCTCACTGTATTCCTACTACAACCATCGTGGTGGAGCATTAATCTCTCCTACAAAAGGCTACCAAATACCAAAACATCTTCATATGCCAAAGTAATAGTTGTTTAATTATCAATAACATCAATTGCCCAATATGATACTCAAATAGCTAAAACATACTTTATTGTCCATTGTGATTTTTCAATAAATATAAATATTCATTCCTGTTTGTCTAAACGATATCTGTGCACAGTATTTTTTGCAAAACCCAAACGCATAACACAAAAATCCACCAAAATACATAGTCACTGCGAGCCACATGCCAAGCCTTCATAGCACATTTATCTAGGAACTCCAAAATTAACAACATGATTGAGTACTTTGCCAATAGTCTAGTTTATACGGGACAGTCCAAACAAACGATTTTGCTCTTTAGAGCCAAACAATTTATCTCAGTGGTTTCACATATTTAATAATGATATTTTTGCCTGTAAACATACTTTGATGTCAAACTCGTCGAAATTCACCAATATCCGGATATGAGAAATTCAAATACAATTTTCATGACAAGTAATTCACTTATAAAAATATAAAACATAATCTATTGTGGCTTCATAAACTTACTGTATATTTGAAGCAAACGATACTACTATCGATGTAATTTTTGTGGAAACGTAATCACATTAAACTCACAAACTCCAACAAGTTCAAATGCAAGAAATAAGACTGAATTCTTACATAACGAATAATCCACTTGCAAACATATATCTTTATAGCAACTTGGATATTCAATTATGTTTTCGAACAGAAAATATAGCAGAAAATATAGCAGTCTTGCAAAAATCATAAAAACGTTACTACTTATCAAAATATCGACCGTTTAGATTCATATGAAATATTAGGGACTCTACTACAACTTTTTAGCTAATAAAATTTCAATTTAACTATAATTGTTTGTCTAATTCCACATGCAAAATAGTGGGTTCGGGGTTTAAAAAATTGCAATTGCTGCTACTTCGAAAAATCGCAGAAAACTCCATACTCCACAAAAATATGAGTTCTTAAGCTCGAATAAAAGATTAATGAGTGTAATACAAATTATAAGTTGAGTTTCTTCAAAATAACACACATGAGGGATCAAAACACTCCAAAATCAAAATGTGTACACATTTCCAGAACAAGTCAAAAACGCACTTCAAAGTTTATAAAAATAACAGTAAATTCAATAAAAATTGATTTTCTTTAGCTTAAATCAATGGTATGCAAGTCTACTTCAAATGTATAGTTAATAGTTTCTGTATAAGTTGTATAAGTTGTCATACGTAGAGTCGAAATCTCAGAACACTAAAACATGGTAGAATTTCCCAATTATGTTATTTTCACATGAAAATATCGAATATTTAAGATAGATTCACAATATCATATACATGCTTAACAAAGTCAATATTCTCATTCATTTGCAAATTAAACTAGCATACCCTGCCCAAAATTTCAATAGATAAAGTAACGAGATTCGGAAACGATAATAGATAGAGTTAATAAAAATGCTATCGAGATTGAGACGACTGACCAAAATATCTGACAAACCTTCATCATATATAGCTCTTCCCCACCTCATTTACGCAGTTCACTCATTTCAACACATGAGATATAAGAACTGAGGAGCTCGGATGAAGGAGAAGAAGAAGGATGAGATGACGGTGATAGTGATGGTGATGGTAATGGTGAGTACAAATTTTGAAGCAAGAGTATTCAAATTGTTATAGGTTATATTATTTTTGGACATATATTAAAATATGAATTTGTTATATAATTGCTTCTGGTGTATTAAATATTGATGAAAGTGTTATATAAATAGAGAGATGGAGAGATGTAGCCGCAAATCCATAGAGAGATGGAGGGATGCAGTCGCAAATCCATATCATATGGCTTATATATATATATATATATATATATATATATATATATATATAATAATAAATTACAAAGAAAGCTATCAAGCGGCTCACAATCAATTCCTCCAAAATCAAAGGCCCATATCAAACCTTACAAAACACATTTTCCCTCCAAAATTTCAAACCCAAAAACCAAATTTTTCTTCCTAAAAAACTCATTACTTTATTACTATCTATCTCTTCTCTCTTTACTTTTTCATATTTCTCTCTTTTTCTCTCTCTCTCTATCTCTCTATCCCATTCTTTCTTTATTTACTTGAAATTTAGATTTTAAGATTTCGGTTTTGTAAATTTTCAGAATTTTTAATAGCAAATATCTCTTCAACAGTTAAATTTCGTTATTTTCCACACTTAAAGTTCTAAGAAGTTAGATTTTATACCCTCATTTATAATTATTTTTCAACATATACTAATGGAAACATAGACTTTTATTTATAACTAATTATTGTCATACTATTCAAATTTGAGCTACATAATTATTGTTTTAATGTTTACATGGCTTTTCGTGTTTTGTATCGTTCGGAAAACGTGCCGTAGGGACGTGCCCACGGGCAAATCTAGTGTGTATATATATATATATGGAGAAAGTTAGGGTTATGGTGTGGTAGTTGACTTGGGCCATCACCTGAATAGGTTGGCTTGGGTCGCCATTTTTATAGATGAGCATCCACATAATTGGTGATCACTATTTCATAACACTTCCCCTTGAATGCCCACTTTTAAAATGTTGTCTCATTAAAACTTTCCTAAAGAAAAACCATCATTTGGAAAAGAAAAAAAAAATCCTTAGCGAAAGAAAAGAGTACAACTAATTCTTCAGGAATATAATTCTTCAGGAGTCTAAGTCGACTTACACTGCCTCATTAAAAACCTTTCGAAGGGAAAATCCAATGGGAAAAAACCTCATCGAAGGAAAAAGAGTAAAATGCGCAAAGATATTCTTCAGGATATCTCCATCGGCATCTTTAGGATGCTTGCATTTGCAGGATGTTCTCCCTAAAAAAAACCATTACATTTAGTTCTTACATCAACTTGAATGAAAAATCACCCAACCCAAAATACATTTGGTCATTACATACACCCCAAAAATTTATCAGCCTATAAATTTATATGCCTTTCTGCTGAAATATTGATATACCAATTTGTTGTACTAACTTTTGAAATCTTGGACTTTGACAGATATTGTGTGAAGATATTTGCAAGATTCTTTAAAGATTTGGTCATTTTACATCAGTCGTCTTATGTGATTTGAAGCTAGTGGGTGAAGAAAAACTTAGATGAGATGTGCTTCGTCCTGTCTCTTTGAGGAAGCTTTCTTGAATTTGCTTTATACAAAACTGCGTTATCCTCATAAATGCATGTAGGCTTGTTTGTGAATTTATGGGAGTTCGCAACTCCCCCTAATATGCTGAACTGGTGATATTGACCATACACATTCTCTACTTGCTTCATGAAGTGCCAGTATCTCAGAATTATTGGTCGATGTTGTTGCAATTGTTTATTTGACTGATCCCAATGAAATAGCTACATAATTGTTAAGAAGAACATATTATGTTTGTGATCTCTCCATATGGGGGTCAGATAGATAAATTGTGTTTGTATATCCAACAAGGTTAGCATATTCATATGAACAATATAAACAAAGATCTAGTATAATGTGTTAAATAAAGGAGTGCGCCTATTGCACTCAAATAGGGTACTTCAGGACCCAGAATATATTCATTTTCTTCTATCGGCCGATATGGATCCTTGTCAACTTCTAGTGACCTTACCACCAAGGTGTACTGGGTTAGATGGCAAACACTGATATTGAATCTCTTCAGGAGTTTTTAGTATATTTAACTTGATGTAGTAAACTTTCGGTTTTACTGGGCTCGATCTACAAGCCAAGATAAAATTTAAAATTCTTCCTTAAATAGCTAGTAGCCTTTTCAATATCTTCGAAAGATCCATTCAAGTTTATATTCTTCCTAGACAGATATTCACTGAGCCTATTGTACCACATTCTTCCGAATTGTTTTAGTTCATATAGGGCTCATTTATTCTAATACCTTGCGTATTTCTTGGTTTAAATCCTTCATGGGTTTTCATATATACCTTATTGTCTAGGTTACCGTATAGGTATTCTGTCATCACATCCATGAGTCTCATATCAAGTTTTTCAGAAACATCGAGACTTATCTAAATGTGATGATGTATATGACCTGGGGATATGTTTTTTCATTATCTATTCTTGGTCTCTATGAGAATCCTTGAGCAACTAACCGTGCTTTATACCGTTGGATCTCATTATTTTTATTTATTTTTCTTACAAACACCAATTTAAAACCCACAGGGTTTATTCCTCTTGGGGTTTGTAATATAGGACCAAACACTCCCCATTGTGTCAGGGAATCTAGTTCCGCTTGAATCACATCCTTCCATTTTGGTCAATGTCTCTTTCGACATCCAAGGATTGTTCGTAGTTCAGTGTTATCCTTATTTTGATCACTCTTTTTTAATCTCATTTGCTAGTGCATATGAGAAAATGTCATCTATGAAAAACTCTTTTCAATTCAAGTTTCTCCTCGGCATGTGTAAAACACTGTTTTCATTATTGTTAGGTACTAGTATTTCTTTCTTAGTCTCTTCTAGGATCTGAGGCATATCCTCGATCGGAGTGATATGCTTTGTTTTGGAGAAATTAAATCTTTGGTTCAAGACATCTTCTAGACTGTCATGAACTCTCTACAGGAGATGTTACTTCGGGATAATCTTGAACTCTCTCTACAAGAGATGCTACTTCAGGAACATTATGAACTTTCTTCACAGGATATGCTACTTCAGGAGCATTATGACATTTCTCTACAGGAGCTGCTACTTCAGGAGCATTATGACCTTTCTCTACAGGAGATGCTATTTTAGGAGCTGCTTCTTCAAGAGCATTATGAGCTTTCTCTACAAGAGATGCTATTTTAGGAGCTGCTTCTTCAAGAGCATTATGAGCTTTCTCTACAGGAGATGATACTTCAGGAACATTATGAGATTTTTCTACAGGAAATGCTACTTCAGGAGCATTATGGTGTGTTATTAAATCTCCTCTTCGGGGGAGCTGAAAACTTTAGAATCTTTTAGGTCTTCCACGTTTTTTTTTTGTTTTTTTTTTGTTTTTGTGGAGTTGTTTCATTTGTTTTGGTATTTTGATAATTCACGACGTTATTCTAGAACGAGACATTTATCTTCCTTTTTATCTCTCCCTAATGGCAGGAATACTGTCTAATCGAAATAACATACGAGAAAAATGAGTTCTAATTGAAGCATCAAGTAATACCATAAAGTGTCTAAACATATGCAATATGTAATCAGTATGAGTAATTAAAAATAATTGCATTGATAAATTCTAATGAAATGTTGTTCCTAAATCATAAGTGCTAAAACATAGTTCGAAAAATACTAACATGTCTCAATGACAAGTAATGCAATATTAAATGAAAATACACTACTGATAATCCCCCAAAAAAATTATACAGATGTCAAGTTTGTGTTTTCTTGTTTCTCAATATCCTAGTCAAGGAGGTCATCATTGTCTATGTCAAGGGTAGCATTTATTGCAATCTTCAGGATTTTCTGTTATGTGGCCACCGCCTCCGTTGATGCACGACAGGTGCGGGACCAATGACCTTCATACCCACACTTGGTCCTTTATCACTTGAAGGGGGCTGATGTAGTCCTGGATAAGGAGTGAGTTGCTGACTCAAAATGGTATGTGACTCAACTACCCCAATGTGAGTGAAGTAGATCCCTAATGTGAAGCTGGAGAATTTTCTTAGAATGAACTTCTGGTTCCCTATACTAGAGGTTACACAAAGGTATTATTTATTTTTCGTAACACCTTGAATTCCATTTACATGTAATTCGTAGTACAACATGATCTTTTACTTCAAATTCGTACAATTTTACAAGGAAATTAAAAAAAGTTTTTTTATTATTGTCGCGCTCCGCTTCCCAAAAATATGGAATACGAGCGCGTAACGAAGTCCAGTGAATGATTTTAACATCATCCATAAGCTGTAGGATCGACTCAGCATCATAACAAGAATATAACAAGATTTATATATAACCAAGCATGCATGAATAATTCATTAAGCAACAGAAAACAATTGAAAATAAATAATAATATTCAAATAGTTCTCATGTCTGGATCAAGTTAAAACTCGGGAACATCAGCCCGTTACAAGTCTTAAGCAGCAACAAATGAAATAACTAAATTACAAAACGAAATGATTAAAGAAAGGTTTTCCCAAGCAAGGTCTAGAACGGCTGCTCACCAATTCCAGTAGGTAGCTCGTCGCCAAGGCCTGCTTAATAATTATAAAAAGAAAAAACAGGGAAAAACAAGAGAAAATGCCCTTAGTACAAGTTAGGGCCACAAATAGTAAAAACAAGTACAAGTAATGGGGAACAAGAATTGGAATCAAGAATGTAATAGGAATACAACAAGTAATGAAAAAACCAAGTACTAGCTCGCAAGAGGGACATCTTAGTAAACGGCTGGATAACAATTACTAATGGCGAAACAAGTGACAAGTGAACATGTGGGGTATCTAACCTCAAGTGACAGACATCAAGTCTAGTGTCAAGATTTTATTTCAAGTGTCAAGTTATCAAGTCACAAGTATCAAGTTATAAATGTCAAGTGTTATTATTCAAGTATCAAGTCTCATGTAACAAGTCATCAAGCTTCAAGTAAACATGTATCAAGTTCGAGTTTCATGTATCAGGTTTCATGTATCATGTGATCAAGTATCGAGTAAACATGTGTCGAGTTCAAGTTTCATGTTCAAGTCTTGTGGTGATTACTATCTAGGTAGCACTTCATGCATCCATTTTTTTACTACATGGTTGCTACAGTCAAAACAATTTCGTTTAGACCTAGTAATTGAGTCTATAGGGTGGCATACTCAGGTATCAAGTATCAAGTAAGCCATGGTTCATGAATCGGAAAATAAATAACAAGTTCACGAAGCAAGTTCCCGAATCCACTAACAAGTTCAAGAACCGCACGGTGGGTTCATGAATCAAACAAGTTCATGAGCCAAGTAACTGACTCCATGAATACATCAAGTGCAACAAGTTCATGAAACGAGTAATGGGAAATACGGGCCCCCTTCCGAGTACACTTACCTATATTGTCCACTACTATAGTCTTTCTCTTAAACCCCAACTTGTTACATTTATTAATTCTTATCAAGCAAGCACACAAGTGTGCGAAACAAGGTACGAGAAAGTGGTGGAAACATGTGTTCAGCGAATTTCATAGTTAATGTGTTCAGGCAGAATTTATGAATCGAAGTTTAAACATGTGAAACATGGTCGAAATATCATTAATTAATTCTAAGAAAAATTGGGGATGTCCTATAGGGTGTCCAGCAACTGCATATAGAATTTCAAGTCAAATGCTTACTGTTAACATAGTTAAATTAATTCGCAAAGCAAAGGTGTGCAGCAGTTTTGCGAATCTGCGTTTACCGACACAGCTGCAGTAAAACTGCAATAACTTCTAGACTGTAACTCCAAATTCAAAACTTCTGGAGGCTATCGACATCTAGACATCTAGAGCTACATTTTCTATTCAGGGCTCGGGTTCAGATTTTGTTGTGAAAGGGGTCGAAATAGCGAAGCAAGATTCAGGATAGCAACATGAGGGGATATCTCACTAGTATGGGTTACATGGAATTTTGTTATTAGGCGTCTAAGTTATTGTGTGATATAAAATACATGATAATGGTGGTCAAACAGCAAGTAATAATTGTTTTTCAAGTCAAATGGTTGCAAGTTCATCAAATACTAGATATAACATGTGTCTACAAATTTACCTTAATTCATATGTTCATGTGTTCAAGGAATAAACTGAGTCCAAGTAGTTATAATTTAACACAATAAAATTTTGTGACTCTTAGAATTATAAATTTTGAAGGTTTAATATTGATCAACAACGATAGTCAAGGAGGAGTCACAATTCTAACTAGTTGTAGTATTTTTCAACGGATGCTTGTACTAGAACAAATAAATTGTACAAGGGATACTTGCCTTTAGGGGAGAAGACGATGAATATGACGGATGACGGGAACGGATCTCGACACGGACACAACGAACGGATCGAACACGAACCAATCACGAACACACGATCACAATCGCAACCACGAACACCAAGCATAGATCTGATGATCAAAGAGATGATCAAGATCAACAAGATCAGACGATCCAGATCTCCTGATGACGAAGATGATGATGATCAAGATCGATCGATCGAGCGACTGCGATCAAAGGATATTGACGATCATCATGATCGTGACGATCAAGAAGAGATCGGATGGCCTAGATCAAGGTGATCAAGGTGATCATGATGATCAGATTAGATCGACGGTCCAGGATCACTTGATGAAGATCATGAAGATCCGACGGCCAGGAATCGATCAATCAAGATGATCATGATTGCGATGATGATCAAGATCAAACGGACGGCTCATATGCACTTGATCAAAAACTCAACAACATTAAACAACCCAGGCAACTGGTTGGCAAGACGATGGCCGGCGACGGCACGCGGTGGCCAGGGGATGCCACGCAGTGGCCAGGGGACGGCACCGGCAAGAGTTGCACGGCGCTGCAGGGGTGCGCCGGTGTCCTGCAGCCGAGTGGAGTGGCTCGGGGAAAGGCGAGAGGAGAAGGAGACGATCGGGTGCTCTGCAGTCGACGAGGGGGGCAGGGCGGAGGACGGCAGGGAGCGATGCTGTCGGGGTCGCGGTAGTGGGCGGCGACCATGGGGACGACGGCCAGGGGGAGCCACCGCAGGAGGGCACTGCGATGAAGATGGATGGCACTGCTATTTCGCAGCATCGCGGCAAGGGAGGGGGAGTGCTGGCTCGATGACGAGGGGCGGTGAGGAGTCGTGGTGGCTGTTGGAGGCTCGCGAGCAGGCGGTGGGTGCAGTCGTTGGAGATGGCGGCGCGAGGCGATTTGTTGCGTCGCTGGCGGAGGTCACAGGAGGGGAGGTGTCGACTGAAAGGGTGGCGACGGGATGGGTTTGGGAGAGAGAGAGACGAGGGAGATGGGTGGGAGATGAAGAGTCGGGAGAGAAGGAAGGGAGTAAGGTGTTGGCGGCTGTAGATTTAGAATAGGGGTGATAGGGTTTAGGTATAACAGTAGATAGGTTTTTATATAAACGGGTTTAGGGTTGTTTTAACGCGTAGGGTTTTGTTAAAATCCAATAGGAACATATAGAGTTTTAAAATAGGGTAGTGGATTATCCAACAGAGAAAAAATTAAATAATATAACACTAATTTAATTAACACTCAATTTAATAATAATAATAATAATATTTATATAACGAAGTATACATTTATCAAAATAACTTAACAACATCAACACGTTTAAATTTGAATTGTGTAAAAAAATACAAATAACCGATCAAATGGAAATAGAAATTAAAATTTGCCATTATTTGAAAAAAATATAGTTTTCGATTTGAAAACGCTTTAATAAAATGTCTGAAGCAAATTTCAAAACAAGGTGAATTTATACTTAGGAAAAATACAGGAAATATTCAGAGAATATGCATTTGGGAAAACAGGGCTTACAATTATACAACACTATTCTTTACACAAACGCAGCAGAATTTAAATGAATACATCAACACGAAATTTATAACTTTAACATCAACAACTTAAATTTGATGGTAATATTTAACATCAATTCATCTTCATGTCTTTTTGCTAATCCAAGTCCTGCACTGAAAAATTGTGGGCACGTCAGTTGCTTACAACCGACGCAATATTATAAAACAACGATCCTCGCTATGCCATAATATAACGATTCTCTGACTTTAGCAACCACAAACTTGAATGCATATTAAAGTGTAAAATAGTGACTATCCTAAACATGTCAGTGTATGATATGACTTAATGCCTAATGCGGATGTTATACTATAATGAGTCAATGACACTAATGTATACTTGTTCGGATTCTATGCATCTCATTCTACATAGGTCCAAGGGCAAGCCTTTATCGTACTCCTCAATATAGGGTTCATGATCCCTGCTATGAATTTCTACTACGGTGACTAATGTATGTTTTAGATATCCTGTGAGTATCTAGTACCATCCCGATAATTCTTGAGTATCGCACTCCCACTGCAAGTGATTTTGGACGCACTACCTTGCACCTCGATAATTATAGAGGCGAATACCCACACCGCGAGCTATGACCTCAATAATTCTTAAGAGTCGTCCTCCCATCGCAAGTGATTTACGGCCATCACGCCTCGCACTCCAATAATTCTGAAGACGAAACCCACACTGCAGTGTCATCGATACCTCATCACACAAATACCCTATGAGTGTCGCCTCGATCCTAGTAATTCTGAAGGGATATCTCTCACCGTGAGCAGCAACCCCGATAATTATGGAGATAACCTCCCACCGCGCTATCAAGGCCCTCATACTCATGTTTGCCCATACTTAGTCACATCTTGTTTGCCCATACTTTGTCACATCTTTCCTTAGTGCCTGTCCGTAAGTTTTTAGTTAAAAGAATCATTACAACCTAGAGCTAGCTTACCCTACCGAACTTAAATCAACACGAGAGAAAGTTAGCTCAAATTGGTTACTTCTCAAAATACATTTAAACCACACTGGTTAGTTCTCAAATTTCCATTATTCACAATGTCGGTTACTAGGGTCTCGTCTAGCCTTTACATTCTAACAATTATCTCACTCTAGAGATCAAATAGGTTATATGATATCCAACCTCAACATAAATATTTTTATCTTTATTCAACAATCCTTTTTTATACACCTTATGTTTATAAATCCAGAAGTATTCAACTTCTTGGTTGATCACAAAACCAACAATTCACTTTAATATGCTGCAAAGTTTCTTCGATTAAATAAACCATTTTCATATTCATCTATATTTAAATTATAAATCTCAATTCTATTCAAAAGATAAATTTATTAGTTTCATAAAAGAGTTTACTATATCTTTGTAGTTAAGATCACCTAAAATCATCCTCAATCACTTCGTCTAAATTTATTTGCAAAATAGTAAGTTCAAAATCAGAAAACTGCAGCTCATGCTACTTGTAAAAATTATAGAAAATAATATACTTCATGAAACTTTGTGTTCTTTAGATAAAAATAAAGGTATAAAAGTCTACTAAAACTTTTTAGTTATAAGTTTCTCCAAAATATTGTATCTATAATTCTGAATTCTTCGGAATCTACAGTAAGGGCGAAATATTGAAATATTGCCACTTGTTCAGTCTTGTAAAATTCATTATAAATTCATTTCTTTGTGAAAATTTGATTTCTTAGACTTTACAGAAAGTTTAACGAATCTTATTCAAGTTCTTAGTTTTGAATTTTCTCAAATTACTTCATCTATGATGTTGAAATGATCGAAATCCGAAATGTGTACAGATTTCCAGTAACTAGTCAACTGCCAACCAATCCTAAATTTGGATTTTATTAAAATAGTAAAAAACATCTAAAAATTGTGAAATTTTAAAGAGATGTTCCTAACATATACGAGATGTTCCTATAAAAATTTTAGCACTAGATTCCATCTAGTTTATTAGACTTGATTTTCTGAAGTACAACTAAAACTTAAAACAACAACTTTCTTTGCATAAATTAACGACTTTGTGTTTGAATTTATACCTAATTCATTTAATCTAAACATGATATACTAGTATGCATCCAATACCACTATACCAACTCAATCTAAAATTTCAATTTGTTAATCATGACAATTTTATAATAAATCTTTCAACTAGCATGCATTTATTTTCGTATATCACTTATAGTTATCAATACAACATCCAACATATCAAATTAGAAATTTAAAGAACACATGCCACATTTTCAATCATAGAACAATTAGACAGACATACTACAATATCTAGAAAGCAAAAGAAATCATTCACCTTGTTATTGATGCAAAAAATGAAATAGACTCATATAGGGATTGTTCCAAAGCTCCAACCAAGCAAGCCTTCACCTCCTAGCAATTTGCCAACACCAAAAGCTCCTCTCTTTCTTTCTTTTCTCTCCGTCTTTTGTTTCTTTTAGTGTACATTGTTCATGAATGAGAGAGGTATTTATAGGACTAAATGAGTGAATTAAGAGACCCCCAGTACCCAAAATAAATAATCACGCACCCAAATTCACCACCCACTACACAAAACCACTCACAACCCTCTCCTCTTCCTCTTCTATTGGCCGGCCAGTCAACCTTTGGAGTACACACATGTGCACGTGCACACACTTCTCATTATTTTGAATATTTGTTCTTAGTCTATTTGTGTGTGTTTGTTACATGACAAGTGTGTAGGATTAAAAAGTGTACATTTAAAATGTAGAATAAAATCATGAGCCTCTCTTTTTGATTAATTTACTAGTGGGCTTTAAAATATATTTTAGGCCTATGGGTTTTAATTAAAATAAATAAATAATGCAAATGTGACAAATAAGATGAGAAGAAAAATGTGCGAGACTTTTAGAAAAAATTAGAAATAAAAATGCACATAAAAATTTACGTGTGATGCACATAAAAATATTCAAAATATGAAATAGATTTGATTAATGGGAAAATGTTTATAAATACTCAGAATATAACATACAGAAAATATTTATTTTTATAACGTTACGGATATTTTTCATAACGGTGAAATTTATGTATCGACACGTGTAATACACGTAAAAATACAAAGATTAAAATTAATATTCGAGTTGGATAAAAATAGGATAAAATTAAATTTTGAGATAACTGAAAAATATTAATAATCATAATATAAAATACGTATGAAATTTATATAAAAATACGTTTCGAATATTACTCGTAACGGTACAAAATACACGTGCGTAACATGCGAGAGCAAAATTGTCATTAATCAATTTTGCGGGGTGCTACATTTTCCTTGCTTAAGTATTTAATATGATACCCGTTTGCCCTTATGTCCTTAAAACTCAATAGACTTCTTATGGAATTTCGAGAGTACAAGGCATTCTAAATAAGTTACTGGCTCATAGTAGATGGGTTCCATTAGGTAAAATTAAATGTGCTCTATCGGAGCCTTCAATAATGTGAGCGGAACCAGCTATCGGGGATACTACTTTCGAACTAGAATTAATATTGGGAAAATTTTCTCCTAAATATTCATACAATTTAGCATAAATGTATCTTTAAAACATGTTTCACAAATAATCATGATGGCATATCCACATATTTTCTAGACTTTATTATAAAGGAACTCACTATGTGAAAACATCAATGAACATAATTCATGCAGAATAATAAACATCATGGTCTTAAAAAAATTTGTGTTATTCATGCAGAATAACACAAATCTTTTAGAGCATTTGATGGATGGGGGTAAACTCTTAGCTTGCTGGCTTAATTCGTTTCACTTTGAATGCTAACATAAAGCTATAAGTTGAATTTTGTATCAGTGGGTGTCTTCACTATTAGAGACAGCTTTTAATTCTGCAGGAGTGATTCACGTTCTTGGGTTTAGTCAGTATCTATAATTCATTCATGACGAGGGTATGTCTGTAAAATAATGGCTCGATTCTGGTTCAGCTTGTTTATATCCGTCGTAACTGCAGCGATCGAAAGTTCCAGTACACCAGTCGACTGGTCTATGGGTCTCAGTCGACTGTCCAGAGAGGAGTTCCAAAGGCTAAGGTTACAGCAGCAAGGTACACCAGTCGACTGGCATATGGATCTCAGTCGACTGTCCAGAACTAATTACCAGTCGACTGATAAGGAGACCAGTCGACTGTAGGCGGGTTTGTAAACCAGAATAGGCCCATTTCGAAAGGCCCAGTAGTTTCCCTATAAATATACCCTTTAGGGTTTTGTAAAGAGTGACACCTCTATTTGGATTTTGCAGCCGTCATCTTTGTAAGGGTTTGTTTTCGCCCATTGGTGATTATAGTAGAAGAAATCTCAACCGCCCTGTGGATGTAGGCATTTGTTTTGCCGAACCACGTAAATCGTTGTGTTCTTGTGTTTGCTTGTTCTGTTTTTCGCTATTTCTCTCTTTGATTGGTGGTTAATTCGTATTCCGCACAACAAGTGGTATCAGAGCCAAGTTCGACCTAGAGAGAGATGGCGAGTGAAGCAGATGCAACCAAGGATGTTGCGGGATCAAGTTCTTCCAGAACAACGATTCACAATGGAAAATTTGAAGTTGAAAAATTTGATGGAACAAACAATTTCGGGATGTGGCAGTGTGAGGTGTTGGATGTTCTAGTTCAACAAGAACAAGATGTTGCTTTGGAGGAAGAAAAACCAAAGAATATGTCCGATGTAGATTGGAAGAAGTTGAACCGAGTTGCGTGTGGGACTATTCGGCTCTTTATCGCGAAGGCTCAGAAGTACGATTTGATGAGGGATACCATTGCTGCGGTGTTGTGGAAGAAACTCGAAGACAAATACATGAGGAAAAGTTTGGAGAATCGGCTGTATTTGAAGAAGAGACTTTTTCGCTTCACCTATACTGAAGGTATGTCCATGAACGCTCATGTTGAATCATTTAATAAATTATTGGCTGATTTGTTAAATTTGGATGAGCAAATTAAAGATGAAGATAAAGCCCTAATTCTGTTGAATTCATTACCCGAATATTATGATCATTTAGCTACAACTTTAATATATGGAAAAGATACTGTTAAATATGAAGATGTTGCAAATGCTCTGTTGAATAATGAAACTCGGAGAAGGGATAAAATGGTTGATAGAGAAACTTCTGAAGCATTGATTGTAAGGGGCAGAACTGAGACCAAATCTGGGAATAAAGGAAACAAATCTCGTTTCAAATCGAGAGGAGTTTCAAAGGACAGAAAGATACCAGCCAGAGATGAATGTGCTTTCTGTCATGAAAGGGGGCATTGGAAAAAGGATTGTCCGAAGCTACGAAATAAGGGAAATTCGACTGCAAATGTGACTGTTGATAATTTAGATAGTGACAATGATTTTTCCTTTGCACTTGCTGCTAGTCCCTCACTTTATCAAGAAGTATGGTTTCTTGATACAGCAGCCTCCTATCATATGTCTTGGAAAAAGGAGTGGTTTACTTCTTTAGAGTATATGGATGGTGGGGTAGTTTTGATGGGAAATGATGCACCTTGTAAGAAGGTAGGAATCGGGAAGATTGAATTGCTAATGCACGATGGTCTTATTAGGGAGCTTTCAGATGTATGGTATGTTCCAGATTTGAAAAAGAATTTGATTTCACTTGGTGTTTTGGAGGCCAGTGGAATGAAATTTGCTAGTGAAGGTGGCACTCTGAAGGTGACTAACGGATCACTCGTGGTGATGAAAGGGCAAAGAAAAAGGAACTTGTTTTTCTTGCAGGGAAAAACGTATTTGGGTCAGACTGCCAGTATAACTGAAAAGCCTAAACAGGTTGTTCCCGACTCTACAAGGTTGTGGCATATGCGACTCGGGCATGCAGGAGAAAAGGCCTTGCAGGGGCTTGTGAAGCAAGGGTTGCTTAAAGATGCTAAAGGTTGCAAGTTGGAATTTTGTGAACATTGTGTTTTAGGTAAGCAAACTAGGATGAAATTTGGTACAGCTGTACATCAGACAAAGGGTATCCTCGATTATGTGCACACAGATGTTTGGGGCCCTACTCAGACACCTTCTATGAGTGGTAGACACTGGTTTGTTACATTTGTTGATGACTACTCCAGACGAGTTTGGGTATATACCATGAAACACAAAGATGAAGTTTTGACATTGTTCACAAGCTGGAAGAAGAAAGTTGAAAACCAGACTGGAAGGAAGATTAAGGTTCTGAGATCAGATAATGGAGGGGAATACAAGAACGATCCGTTTCTGAAATTGTGTGAAGATGAAGGGATCCAGAGGCACTTCACAGTTAGGAAGACTCCACAGCAAAATGGGGTTGCAGAAAGGATGAACAGAACCTTACTTGAGAAGGTGAGATGTATGCTAGCACAGTCTGGATTGAAGAAGACATTTTGGGCTGAAGCTGTTATATATGCAAGCCACATTGTCAACCGTTTACCATCAGCAGCACTTGAAGGCAAAACGCCTATTGAGGTATGGAGTGGTAAACCTGCATCTGATTATAGTTTATTGTATATATTTGGTTGTCCTGCTTATTTTCATGTAACTGAAACTAAACTTGATGCAAGAGCCAAAAAGGCTATATTTGTTGGTTTTAGTACTGATGTCAAAGGTTACAGGTTGTGGTGTCCAGAACAGAAAAAATTAGTAATCAGCAGGGATGTTACCTTTGATGAGACCAGCATGATCAGCTCGGGACAGTCGACTGGTCTTCATATGCAGTCGACTGGTGATCAAGAGCAGCAGAAGATTGGGAGAGTTCTCCAACAGGTGGAGTTAGAAAAGTCTTCAGTTGAAAATCCTGCTCCTGCCCAAAATGAAGATGATGTGGTTGATACTGAGAATGAGGAAGAAATTCCTATCCAAGACCCTCCCCAGCAAGAAGAATCAATTGCAGCAAGAAGGCAAAGAAGAGATATCAAACGACCATCTCGCTTTACAGAAACAGTTGCATTTGCTCTTCCCATTGTTGATGATGAAGTTCCCTCTAACTTCAAAGAAGCCACTAGAAGTTCTGAAAATGCGGATTGGAAAGTTGCTATGGATGAAGAGATGAACTCTCTTCATAAGAACAAGACTTGGGATCTAGTGCAATTACCAAAGGGGAAGAAAGCCATCGGTTGCAAGTGGGTGTATACGAAGAAAGAAGGTCCAAAAGACAGTGTTCGGTTCAAGGCTAGACTAGTTGCAAAGGGGTATGCTCAACAGGAAGGAGTTGACTATAATGAAGTGTTCTCTCCGGTTGTAAAGCATCCTTCTATTCGGATTTTGTTGGCATTGGTAGCACAGTTTGATCTTGAATTGACACAGATGGATGTGAAGACTGCATTCTTACATGGGGACCTAGATGAAGAAATTTATATGTTGCAGCCAGATGGGTTTAAGACTGCTGGGAAGGAAAATTATGTTTGCAGGTTGAAAAAGTCTCTCTATGGGTTGAAGCAATCTCCAAGGCAGTGGTATTTGAGGTTTGATCAGTTTATGAAAGTGCAGAGATATTCCAGAAGTGAGTATGATCATTGTGTCTATTTCAGAAAATTGCAGGATAACTCTTTCATATATCTGTTATTATATGTGGATGACATGTTGATTGCCTCTAAAAATGCTAAGGAGATTCAAAATTTGAAGAATTAGCTGAGTTCTGAATTCGAGATGAAGGATCTTGGTGAAGCCAAGAAGATACTTGGGATGGAGATAGTTAGAGACAGAGCAAAGGGCATAGTGAGTTTGACACAGAAGCAATATCTCTTGAAGGTGCTGAAACGGTTTGGTATAGATGAGAAAACTAAACTAGTCAGTACACCCTTAGCCACTCATTTCAGAATTAGTGCTTCTCAGTCTCCAAGTACAAATGAAGAGAGACAGTATATGGCTAATGTACCTTACACTAGTGTGGTTGGCAGTTTGATGTATGCCATGGTTTGTACTCGACCAGACATCTCTCAGGCGGTGAGTATGGTTAGTCGATATATGCATGATCCAGGCAGAGAGCATTGGCAAGCGGCTAAGTAGATTTTGAGGTACATAAGTGGCACCACAGATGTGGGTTTGAAGTTTGAGAGGGATAACAATATTAGTAGACTATTGGTGGGTTATGTTGATTCTGACTATGCAGGTGATCTAGATAAGAGGCGGTCTACTACAGGCTATTTGTTTACTATGGCTAGAGCACCTATAAGTTGGAGGTCCAATTTGCAGTCCACTGTAGCATTGTCTACTACTGAGGCTGAATACATGGCAGTTGCTGAGGCCATGAAGGAAGCCATTTGGATTCAGGGACTTTTGAAGAGCTTGGGTATTCATCGGGAGAAGGTGGAGGTACACTGTGACAGTCAGAGTGCTATCCATTTAGCGAAGAACCAAGTTCATCATTCGAGGACCAAACATATTGATGTCCGTTATCATTTTGTGCGTGATTTGATAAAGGATGGTGATATTCTTCTGGTGAAGATTGGGACAGCTGATAATCCTGCTGATATGTTGACCAAAATTGTTGGGGCAGCCAAGTTCAAGCATTGCATGAACCTGGCTAATATTTTGCATGTTTGATGATTTGGCATGGGCGGTTGGGATGGTGCTTTGCTATTTGTTTGATTAGTATGTGTTATCATACTAAGGTGGAGTTTGTTTTTGTTGCGTATGATGATGAGCATTTGTTTTGGAGTATTTTTGGAGATTGCTTGGGCAACTTGGAAGATCTCGCCAAGGTGGAGATTGTAGGATAATGGCTCGATTTTGGTTCAGCTTGTTTATATCCGTCGTAACTGCAGCGATCGAAAGTTCCAGTACACCAGTCGACTGGTCTATGGGTCTCAGTCGACTGTCCAGAGAGGAGTTCCACAGGCTAAGGTTACAGCAGCAAGGTACACCAGTCGACTGGCATATGGGTCTCAGTCGACTGTCCAGAACTAATTATCAGTCGACTGATAAGGAGACCAGTCGACTGTAGGCGGGTTTGTAAACCAGAATAGGCCCATTTCGAAAGGCCCAGTAGTTTTCCTATAAATATACCCTTTAGGGTTTTGTAAAGAGTGACACCTCTATTTGGATTTTGCAGCCGTCATCTTTGTAAGGGTTTGTTTTCGCCCATTGGTGATTATAGTAGAAGAAACCTCAACCGCCCTGTGGATGTAGGCATTTGTTTTGCCGAACCACGTAAATCGTTGTGTTCTTGTGTTTGCTTGTTTCTGTTTTTCGCTATTTCTCTCTTTGATTGGTGGTTAATTCGTATTCCGCACAACAATGTCTAGAATTCAGATGGAACTAATATGTTGAGATGAATGTCTTATAGAACACTAAAAAATGGGTGCGTCAAACCTTAATTGATTATGTATAACTCCACTTGGGACAATGAAGACTGAAGAGTAAATATGCTGCTTTTAGGTATGCATTTTTTTGTTATTCATTATTGTCTTTCCAATAATGTAAAATGTGTAGGTATTTGAGCAAAATGTTGCAGATTTGAATACTCTAGGTGAAGAGCCCTACAAGGATAGCACTTTTGTAATTCAACTACTACGAGATAACTTCACTCTCTAGACTTCTGATGCATAGTTACGAACATTTCACTGGCTATTTAATTTCTTCCATACCCCTATTTTGGAACAAACTTCAATTATAAGTTTATACCCACTTAGTATAAGTTTTTGTACACACTTCTGTTTTCTAAAATCATTTCTTTTATAATATGATATAGCTTAAAAAATAACCCTATACAAGTAAGTTATATCACTATTTTAAGAGTTAATTCAATAATTGGCTTAATTTTGTGACATTCTGTTGATATTGTTGCATATTTGCTACTACATAAGGGTGTAAAACTATAGGAATTATGAAATATGTATATATCTGCAATTTTGGAAATTAGTGGGGATACATACAAGTAATAAGGAAGCATATCGAAGAAACGTTCCCAATACCTTTTCTTTTACTATTGGATCATTAAATTCATAACATACATTGATCAATTACAGAAGCAAATTGATGAAGCACAATAAGTGGGAGTCAGTTGGATGTGGAGTGTTCTCCTTGATGCAGACTACTTCCCGTTCATTTTGATGTCAATACATATGATATTATGATATGATTGCATAGCACATTTTTATGAGATGAAGTAGAGTTCTTAAGTTTGTAAATTAACTATTTTAATTAGCTTTGATTTTACCTTGCATTTTCATTATCATAAACTAAAATTTGATTTTGTTCTTCAAATATAGATCTCATTGCTAAGTTCAATCTCTAATTGTCAATCATCTTGAAAAGGTATAATGTGGGAGGAAAATTAAGTTGAGGGAGAAATATTGTGGTAGACTTACGACTGCAATAAATGATGTAGGCCTCCACTAGAAGATTAGTGTGTAGACAGTCAAGTACAATGTTTTGTTGATGGGTAAGCAACATTTCATGCAATTGCATTATTTGTTGTGCAAAGTTTGAGGTATATTTATATATTATTTTAGCCATGTAATTTGTCATGAATTAGTACTTGAAATGTTTTGGTGTGAAAAAATATATTAGTGGAAATTTTATACATAGATGCATTATTGACTGATGATTGTGCACAGAAATATTATATTTGACATCCATTTAATGGTCATCAATCTTCTAGGCTCAGTGTTATGCTAAAGGCAAAAGCTAAGCAGGAGGATTCAGGTGTTTAAAGTACAACCCTATGAATATTTATTTATCTATCCCACCATTAGTTGGTTTGGTTCTATTCTTGATGTCGTTCTCGACGCTGTCTGTCACGCTCCGCTTCTGAAAGGAATACGGAATACGAGTGCGACAAAGCCGAACGAATAATTTCCATCATTCATAAGCTGTAGGATCGACTCAGCTTCATAACAAGAGATATAACAATAATATACTCAACCACGCATGCATGAATAATTTATTAATCAACAGAAAACAATTGAAACAAAATATAAATATCCCAAATAATTTTCAGATCTGAATCAAAAGATAAAACTTCGGGACTACAAGCCCGTTACAAGTTCTAAGTAGCAACAAATTTAATAAACTCAAATACAAATAAATTAAAGCAAGCCTTTTTCCCAAGCGAAGCCTAGAACGTCTGCTCACCAATTCCAGCAGGCAATTCGTCTCCAAAGTCTGTATATATATATAAAAAGAAAAAATAGAAAAACAAAGATAAACGCCCTTAGTGCAAGCTAGGGCCGCAAGTAGTACAAGTAAGGGTATGAAAATAAGTGCAAGAAAATGTGAAACAAGATTTGGAATCAAGAATGTATAACATAATATAATAGGGATGCAACAAGTAGTGGAGTTCAAGAGACTAGCTAGCAAGTAAGAAAATTTAAGTAACAGAATTGGGTAACCAGTACTAGTAGTAGGATCAAGCATCAAGTTAGCATGTAGCTGTATCAAGCATCAAGTAACAAGTATCAAGTACAAGTGTCAAGTATCAAGTAAGGTATCAAGTGTGTACATGTGACAAGTTATTCATAAGTCTAATGTTTCATTCTATCTAGGTAGCACTTCATGCGCCCCATGATTTATCACATGGTTGCTACTCACAAATAAATTTCGTTTAGGCCTAGTGGTGGATTTTATAGGGCGGTGTACTCAGGCATCAAGTATCAAGCAAGCATGTTCATGAATCGGATAATCATATTACTAGTTCATGTGTACAGTAATGACATGATAAGTCATGAATCAAACGATAATATGCTAGTTCATGAATCAAGTAATAACAAGTTCATGAACCGAATAATCATATACTAGTTCATGAATCAATAGTAACTAGTTCATGAATCGAATAATCATATATTAGTTCATGAATCAATAGTAACTAGTTCATGAATCGAATAATAATATAACTAGTTCATGAATCAAATAATAATATAACTAGTTCATGAAACATATATCAAGTGGGAAACACGGGCCCCCTTCTGAGTACACTTACCTATATTCTCCACTACTATGGTCTTTCTCTTAAACCCCGACTTATTATTTATTATTATCGTCAAACAAGTATGAAAGTATGCAAAACAGGTCAAGTAAACATGATCAAGAACATGGAACAAGTTTAAGATAATTATAAGGTATATTCGAGGGTCAAAACAAATTAAAATTATCAAGAACTACGAGAATTCCAATTCCGGACAGCATGACGTTGCTGCACCAAAACTGAGATTCCCACCACTACAAGAATGCAAATCTAGATTCGTCAGATGGTCTAAAAACTAGACTCTCTACCGAATCCAACGCATATAAACAAGACATATAAAATTTGTAGCATCAGGTGTCAAAACAGCAAACTACACAACATTTGTGTTCTGCCAGAATTTGTAAAACTAAGTTTATACATATGAAACAGGTTTGAAACTTCATTAATTAATTCCAGGAAAATTAGAAAATGTTCTCTAATGTGTCTAGTATCTGTATGAAAAATTTTAAGTCATTATCTTACAGGTAGCATAGTTAAATTAATTGTAAAACAAAGTGATACAGTAGTTTTTATGGATCTGCGATTACAGACACAGCAGCAGTAAAACTGAGATAACTTGCAAACCATAACTCGGAATTCAATTCCGTCAAAAGGGTAGTAAACTAGACATCTGGAGAAAGGTTTCATATTCAGGACTCAAGTTCAGATTTGGATGTTATCGGGGTTGAAACAGCAAGCAAATATAGGAATAACAGCATATGTGAATTTCTTTTATATAAAAGTGGCATGATAAATGACTAGTACGAGTCTAGATTAGTGTGTGATACAATTAGGGTGTAATGAGTATCAAATCAGAAAGTCACAATTGTTTCTCAACTCAAGGAAAGATAAGATCAACACATACATCATGCAGCATACATCTACGAGTCAATGTGGTTCTTAGTTTCACATGTTCGAATAATTAGGAGATAAAATGGATCAAACTAGCTTTGTAATAAATATATCAACAAATGGTTGTGACTCTTAAGATCATGGAATTGGTAAGGAACAAAATAAGATCAACAAACGATGAGCCAAAAGAGAGTCACATTTACGATCTACTTATAGTATTTTCAATTAAAAGCTTGTACTAGAACAACAAATTGTACAAGAAGATACTTGTCTTGATTAGATGAGGGCGTTGATCGATAGAGCGGCGAAGCACGTAGCATGCATAATAGAAAACAACAACAAGATCCAACAACAAACACAGATCCCAATCACAATGGTGATTGGATGGCCGAGATCAGATCTGATCAAGATGGAGGGCTGAGATCAGATCTGATCAAGATGGAGATCCGAAATGCGAAGAGATTCGATGGCTGAGATTTGAACAACCAATTCTTCTTCCCTCTCATTCTTCTCCGTAGCGACAGGGAGAGAGAATGGCGGGAGGCTCGACGTGGCGACTGCGGTGATGATGACGAGGGTGTTGACGGTAGTGCTGCGGTCGAGAAGCGATGCAGCGATGGGTGGTGGCGACGGAGCTGTGCTCTGTTCTTGGGGGAAAACAGAAATATGGCAAGGGAAAGCTTCGGGGATGGCGAGGCGATGAGGGGGTGAGTAGAGGTAGAGAATGACGGCGAGGATGATGGCAAGGGCGAAGGGTAATGGGTTCGGAGGTCAACGGAGGTGGATGGGTTTGATAGCTCGGCAATGTCGAGGATGAAGAAGACGATGGGTGCGGGGAAGGTGGCTCGACTGGTCAACGAGGAGGATGAGGATGAGGATGAAAGGGTTGGGGTTACGATGACGAGGCTGATGGGAAAAGGCAGAGGGCGGCGATGGGAGTCGAAGAGTCTGAGGCTAGGGAATGGAAAAGACGAACAGTAACAGAGTAAAGGGGGCAGCTACTGTGGGGGTTAAATAGTCAATTAGGTTTAGGGTTAATTAGGGTTTAGAGTTAATTAGGTTAGGGTTTAAATAGTGTAGGGTTTTGGATTGTGGGTTATTGGATAACGGGTTTGAGTAGGATCCAAAAGGAGATTGAGTCAAAATTCACTATAATTAGGAAAAAATGAATTAGATGAGATGAAGCAGTCAACTCTCCAGGAAGAACAACAAATTAGAGCGGATAGGAAAGATGCAATTGAAATAAATATTGGCACAAAATTGAGTCGAAACAAAATAGATGACTTTTATTAGAATTGGAAACAAAATACAGATTCTTTGATTGATAAATATAGTACAAAGAATGAAAATACAGTAAAAAAGTACAAGTACAGGGAACAGGGGTTACACTGCTTCCGACGCAACCTGTCGAGATCCAATATGGGTTTCGATGAGGAGGATGAAGGCGACAAAGAATTCGGTAAAAGAGATGCCACTTCGAGGAAAAGTCAGTTCATTTTCCTCCAAAATTTATGCATATTTTGAGTTTTCTTTTTCTTATAATTCTTTTGTTTGTGAGTAAGTGTAATTCTTCGATTTATAGGTAAGCTAAGCGTGAACGTTGATGGAAGGAGCGGTGGGAATGATTAGAGAGGGGCCACAACGTCGAGGTCTAAGCATTTCGCTGCCAAGCAACAGCGACGGAGCATGGTAAGGCTATTGTGTTAATCAAAATTTGATTTTTTTTTATGGTTGAATTCGATTATAGTTAGTGATAGGAGCAATTGGTTGTTAGGCTTCGTGTTATATGAAGTGGGTGATTGGAATTTTAGTGTGTACAGTTTAGGATTGAGATTTTGATGGGATAAAGAACTCAAATTGCCTGTAAGTGAGATTAAGAAATGATAGGAGTGGTATTCTGGATAATTAGAACATACAAGATTTGATTGTTGAGATATGATGACATGTTTCTCGAATTTGTTTCAGTACTTTTGGATGGTACAATTTATACAAAAATATTGGGATTTGGCTATGAAGTTGTCATGGGAATATTAGTATTTTTGCATTCTAAGAAATATTATCATTAAATTTTCAGTAAAAAGCATGAAAGTTGAATAGTTTGGTCAATTTTATCATTATTGTATTTTATTATTTTATTTTCTTAGGGTAAAAGTGAACATGTGAGTGAATATATAAGAAAGCTATGAACTTACATTAAGTGGTTGATGAAGCAAGAGAAGCTTCGGAATATACTGGAATTAGAATGGAAACAATATGCAGATAATAGTATTTTTTCTACATCTTTTGTTTTGTTTGAAAAGTTTTGGTGAATTTTAGTATTGTATGCGTGTTTTATGGTGTGATCATTTTGTAGAGGCATAACTAAGGAGTAATATAGAACAGTTGGAGGCAATATTGAAGAACTTCACTAACAATATGAATATTTGCAAGCAAGCAAGCTTTGGAATGGAGGAATCTGATAAGATTGTAAGTGATTTTTGAAAATACAACTTTCTTTGCATCTCTAGATTTAGGTATCTAGAGTTTACCTATGTCTTAGTGCTGGAATTGTTGGAGAGTTACACACATTGAGATTTTTGGGGTTTCCTTTCAATTGAATAGAAAATATAGAATCACGTTGGTTTTGAAATGTGAATTTGTTAATCTATATATTTGTCATCTTTTGATATAGCTAATTATCAAGTATTGTTCCCTCTATGTAAGTCTGATGTTGATTATATTTAATTTGAGAGGGAAGGCGGTTAAGAAGCACGCGGTCGATAAGGAGATAACAAAGTATATCAAGGAGTCTGAGAAGTGTCACAACCCAACTTCGGTAATTATTCAAAAAAAATTCATTTTCTTTCAATTGAATAGAAATATAGAATGTTGTTGGCTTGTTTGAAAGTGTGAATTAATTAATATGTAGATTTTTCATCTTTTGATTATTTTGTGATTAAAATAGTTAAAGACATCTCTAAATTTTTAAGTTTCATATAATTTTATGAGTCCCTCAAAATTATTTTAGTCTGTGCAATTTGCACAGAGTAACACTAGTGAAACTAATTCTGGAAGTCCAAACTCTCTTTCATTATATCTCAAAAAGAAAGAATTAAATAGAAAAAAGGGGAAATAATATGTTTAAAATATTTTGTGATGAGGAATCCAATTAAAATAACTAGTAACTGCACGTGCGATGCACGTTCTAATTAACTCTTTTTGTATATATAGTAAATAATAAGACGTAATCTCGCCTCGAACCTGAGACATCCCTTTACTCATCAAATACTCCTAATATAGATTATCCCTAGTGGCACAAAATTTTATTTGTATGAGTGACACTTTTGTAAATAATTATGTCGTAAATAAATCTGAACTTTGAGGATATTATGGTAACTAATAACAATTGAGTAAATGAATGGTTAATATAACTTCCACTTAAAAATGAATGGTTGAGATTAGATGGTTGAATGAATGTCTATAAATAACCAGTTGTCTACAAATGACAACCCCAACTCTCCCATTATAATATTAGAGATGTTGCTTAGCCTTGTAATTTACATGCATTGAAACTACAACAATTTCCATAGGGAAAGAAATAAATCAGCCTGCTTGTTATATAATTCTAAAATCAGTATCTTTTTGCCTGTATTATCAAAAAATGAATCCTTTTGCCCGTATCATTAAAAAATGAATCCTTTTGCCCGTATCATTAAAAAATGAATCTTTTTGCCTGCAATCCCTACTACTATAATTAAGCAGACAAATGCGACAAATGCAATTTTGCAAATTGTTAACAACTATCATACTTGAATCAATTTCAACTTCAACTACACGTTCCTTTGTGTGTGTAGGGGGGGGGGGGGGGGGAGGTATTTGAGTTTAATGGACAAAAAGTTGGATACGTTGGTAAGGGGAAGAGATGATAAAGCCATGATAATCAGAATTAGAGTAAATAGACTTGTAATAGGTATTATCTGGAAAGGGATTGAAAGATGAAGTAAGAACACCAGTTTCAATCAGAAAGAAAGTTTTGATTTCTCGTACGTGTTCTCTGATACCATAATAAATAACGATCTAGAGCTCCTCTAATCATCGTTCTGATAACGTGTTATATAAATAAAGAGATGGGGAGATGTAGCAACAAATCCATGTCATATGGCTCTTGATTCATAACATATATATATGGAGATAGTTAGGGTTAGGGTGTAGTAGTGGGCTTGGGCCATCACCTGAATAGGTTGGCTTGGGCCGCCATCTTAATATATGGGCATCCACCTAATTGGTGATCACTATTTCATAACAAAAAGTTTTTATTAGATTTAACTGCTATGTTTATTATTAGTTGAAAAACGGTCTCAATTTAGGTTCGATATATAAATTATGGCTCGGACTAAGAGCATATCTAGTCGTTCAATCTCTAAATTTGGGTATTTGACATATATGAATAGGAATTTTAGGTTTGAGTTGTAGTCGTTTTAAGTCAAAATTTGGATTTTGATTTAAAGAAAACGACGGACGATAGATGATGTATCGTCCTAGAAATATATATATATATATATATATATATATATATATATATATATATATAAATATGTGTCGAACGATGAATAACATCCCATCCATTGTTAAAAAAAAAAAAAACTATACCAAGAGACGGTAAATGATTTCCTGTTTCAGCATTTTAAAAAAAGTTTTTTTTTGCTCACGGACGGGGAATCATTTCTCGTCTGAGTTGTTTCCGCAGCCTAAATCTTAATTAATAATTAATTTAATCATAATTGAATCTTATATCTTAATTAAATCTTAATATGTTCACATAATAATTCTATAGGTATAATTCTATAGAATTTTCAATTAAAATTTTCGCCAAAAATCTCTTGAACGGGGAATCAGCCCCCGTCCAATCTTTAAAAAAAAGTTTTGATTGGACATGAAATGATTTCACGTCTAATCGATTTTTTATTAAAAAAGTGGATCGGATATATTTAAAATTTTTAGATCGTCCATTTAAAAAAAAATGAACGGACGGAAGATCATCGTTTGTCCGGCTATATTTTCTAAATTCATATATTTTGTTCCAAATATAGCCGGACCACTGTTTCCCTCAAATTCAAATTTTGAGTATTTAACTAACGACTACAACTCGATTTTTATCAAATTTTGTGAAAATGGCCAACGACTACAGATGCTCTTATACGTGAGATAGCATGTGTATCATCCGGCGTAGCAACCACAAACCTCAAAATGTTTTGATGTACATATCAGATCATTTTGAGTCTAAAAAAGAAACAAAAATAAAATAAATTATATAACTTTTGGCTAACCAAAACAAATGAAATTAAATTCAAAACAATGTGGAGACGACGCAGGCCCTGGGCCTTCCCTAAAACAGTAATACTGGGATTTTTAAAAGGGCAGCGTGTTAATTGTCTCAGCTGGGCCTGAGAAAACATTTACCCGACCCTATTCCGCATCCGCAAAAAACTCTCAACCATTAGCATCCTGCCCGCAAAAACTGAAAGAAACTAATAAACGGCACGGACGAACTCTTTAAAAAATAGAAGGGTATTTCCGTCTTTTAATGAAGGGTTAGGGTTAGGGTTTCATCCCCCTTCCCTATAAATAAACGACCCCACCCACCGCATATCATAAATCAGCAGCCGCTTTCTAATTCATTGATTTACTTTTCCTTCGATTTCGCTATTTCTTTTTGGTTCCAAGTCAAAAATTTTAAGATCAAGATTTTGAAATTTTATGTTTGTATTGAAACTGAAAAAGAGAAAAGCCAATTTGCAGAGCAGAGGCGCTGTGTCTTAGATGGCGATACCTCTGCATTGAAGGTTGGCGACAACAAAATTTCATGTGCAGTTCTCCGTGCCTCCCAAATCTCTCAATTTTGCTGTTGGCCTCGAACAAGCTGCTACATTCATTTAATTTTTTAAAATATTTGTTTTTTTTAATGATCGTTTTGGCAAACAATAAACGTTCAAATTATGTAATGATTGATTTGAAGTTTGCATTAAATTTGATTTAATGTCAGATTTTAAATTTAATTTATTTACAAAATTAGATATCTCAAATCCATCTACCTCTAGCTATACAATCTACATAACCTCAAGATCTGAACATGTAATTTTGGCTACTTATAAAATGCTGGGGTGTTGCGAACAAATGTATAGATTATTTCAGTAACTAGGTTTGCTAAGAGTTCTTGAATGATCTGTTTATAGTGCATTGTTAGTTTAAAATAACTAGTAATTTGTATGTGCAAAGCATAATTCAATTATATTCTTAAAAAATTTTAAACACTAGTTTGGCCTCGAATATAAGATCTATTTTGTATTAGTTATGAACATATGATACATGGAAGTTGGTATGCATTTTTTGGGCAATTTATTAATTTGATGATTGTATATTTTGTTGGTATATATTGCCAGAGATGCAACATATCATACTGTTATAACAATGAATGTGAATAAAATATTTCCTACAAGCTATTCGCCTCTCCCAAATCCCACCTTAGAGCATCTCCAACAGGAGTTTCTATTTCTCATCTCTATAATAGAATATTTTTGGGAATATTCTATTATAGAGATGAGAAAATAGAGACTAACTCCAACCATGCATCTCTATAATTTTTAGAAATTTTTAATTAGTTTTGTTATAAATAATTTTACATTAAATTGCTTATATTAATAATCTATTTGGGAAAATAAAAATTATGCTGTTGGAAATATCTCGCCGATTGCTTTAAAACGAGTCTAATAATAGTACTTTTTGAAACTAATTTTAAATTTTGAAATTTTTATTTGTATTAACAATGTAAAATAATCAAGTGTAAAATTACTTTGGAATTAATTTAATAATATCATATATAACATTAATCAAATAAATTTCGAATTTAGTATATTTTAATATTAAATTTTGACAGAAATAGAAAATTTCGGATTATAATAATTAAAAATGAAAGTACAACATGAAGATGAAAAAAATACAGATAAGCTAATACAATAACAACAAACTACAATACCTGGAAAAACAAATTACATAATAGCAAATTACGATAACATTAAAAATTAGATATAATTTAATATTCCGGTTTCAATTAATGATTCTATGTATTTGTCGGTTATCTATTTCCAATTAATGATCACATTGTATGAGTGGGTAGTCTTTTTAAAATATGTTAAGCTAATACAAAATAACTAAATAATCTTATCTATAAATATTGTATCAATTATTTTTTTTATACAATAAAAAAATATTTAAAATTGGTCTCATTTTAAAGCTATCGTCGAGATATTTCCAACTGTACCAAAATAATAAAATTTTGTTTAATATTTTATAAGATACATTCACTAAATATACAATACACATTTTAATTAAAGGATATGGAAGGAATTTTTAGAAAGATATTAAGGTAAAAAAGGATAAAATGGGAAATAAAAAAAATGAATAGTGTTTTGGAGATGGGATGAAAGGTCTCCAAATTTGGAGACATTTTTCACCCATCTCCATTTTGGAGATGGAGATAGAGCCCCATTGGAGATGCTCTAAAATGGAGATCCTTCAAAATGGAGATCCTTCAAAAACGTCTCTAAATTTGGAGACTTTTGATCTCATCTCCAAAACACTATTCAATAAGAATTTCTTCCATATCCTTTATTTAAAATGTGTATTGTATATTTCGTGAATGTATCTTATAAAATATGAAACAAAATTTTATTATTTTGGTACATTTGGAAATGTCTCGACGATACTTTTAAAATGAGACTAATTTTGAATATTTTTTTATTGTTTGAAAAAAATAATTGATACAATATTTATAGATAAGATTATTTAGTTAGTTTGTATTAGCTTAACATATTTTAAAAAGACATAATCCGAAATTTTCTATTTCTGTTAAAATTTAATATTAAAATATACTAAATTAGAAAATTTATTTGATTAATGTTATATATGATATTATTAAATTAATTCCTAAGTAATTTTACACTTGATTATTTTACATTGTTAATACAAGTAAAAAGTTCATAATTTAAAATTAGTTCCAAAAAGTACTAATATTAGGCTCGTTTTAAAGCTTTCGGCGAGATATTTCCAACAGCAAATTTTTTTTCCCCAAATAGATTATTAATATAAGCAATTTAATGTAAAATTATTTATAACAAAACTAATCAAAAATTCCCATAAATTATAGAGATGCATGGTTGGAGTGGGTCTTCATTTTCTCATCTCTATAATGGAATATTCTCAGGAATATTCCATTATAGAGATGAGAAATAGAGACCCCCATTGGAGATGCTCTTAGAGCAATCACAGTCGGTAGTTAAATATGTATATTTTAGCAAAAAGTGTGCTGTAGTTGTCAGCTAAATATGCATAATATGTATATTTTGCTACAATTGATTGCTATATATATGAGAATGAAAATGGTAATATGCATAATATTAAGGCCGAAACATTATATTAAACATTTGTAATAGGTTATTCGTAATATTTTTAAAGAAAATAATTGTTTTATGGAATTTGAAAATTGTAGTTTAAAAATTGTAGTGAAAAATACATATGGGCTTGGATGAAACATGATATTTCTTCCATGAATTTAGTACATTTAATTAATTGATTAATTAATTAGTTTGTTAATTATACTTAGTTACCTAATTAGCTCTTTTAAAAATTAATTAGGTAGTTTGTTAATTATATTTAGGCGGTTAATCATAATTAGTAGAGTATTGAAGGTGATATGTTAGTATATTTTTTGGCAAAATGTCACATTTCGTACAAGACTTTTGCATTTGCATTTTTGCAAAAAAAATTCAGATAAAACATTGATTCGTTCGCAGCCAATTTTTTTTTCTTCTCTCCGATGGAACATCTATTCAAAAAAGTATCTAAAGTCTTATAACAAAAATTGAAATAAAAAATTAAAATTTTTTATTAGATGAAATATCATGTTTCGTTCGTTATCTATTTTGCTATTTTTTAGCATTTTGCAAAATGAAGAAATACTATATTAATAGCATGCAGGACTCTGGATGCTCTTATAATCCATCATACACTATTGCGGCTTCCATTTATCAATTGGACAATATAATATACATCCCTGTTAAACTCATATTTGTCACATATATAAACTACATACAAAAGAACAAAAGTGATAATCAAGAACATGCACTTTTACGTATGCAATTAAAATTTGCTCCCATCCACACATATTCTTTTAGACTTGGTTAGATCAATGTCAAAATAATAATATACATATTAATTGAGTAAAATAAAAAAATTGTAACTTCATGCACAAAATAGAATTGCAATTAAAACAAACTAAGTTTATCTATAAAGAAACTTTAAATATCATTGATCATAACATCACAATGTGAGCAGTAAGTTATAGTACCTTGAAAGATGAAGTGATATTGAATCCAAATTTTTTGTTCCTCCATCAACTATATCTATCTTGTTTTAGCATGTAACATATATTGGTGACATGAAATACAACTATATTTTTTTTGTTATGTAAAGAAATCAACGATATATAAAGTAAATACTCTTATTCATTTTTATAGAATGATTTTAGGAATACTATACCGTAATTTCATACAAGAAAATAATTTAAATCCATCTTAACTCTAATTTCTAATATTATAATGAGAGAAAATTTAGTGTCTTTTATAAATTTATTAATGCGTGCAATACAAGTGCATAATTATTATAAAGAGGTTTAAACCCAGACTACTTCTGAATTTTTATTTTAAAAAATTATATTTTTGAAGATGTGCATTGTAATATTTTAATGAGAATTGAGATTATGTAAGACTTGCATTGTAACCAAACAAATATATGCAATGCACGTACATAACTAATATATATGAGGTTTTAGGTTCGAATCCAGACAACATTAGATTTTTTTTAAAAAAAATTATATTTGTAAAAATGTGCATTGCACGTGTAAATTTACAACATACTTGCAAATGAAAAAACTTGTACCTATTTGATGAAGGTAAAATTTGCGAACGATCTGCACCGCTCAATTCTAGCACGATTACCTAGGTCCAGCCTAGTGTGGGCCGGATTGCACCCTCTAATGAGCGGACCCGAAAACCATATTTAGGCTCTTATGCTTATAAATACAATCTATTTCTACAGTAATTAGATAATCGCAATTTCCACTAATCAAGCTTCCCCTTAATATTCAGGTTATTGAATTAAGTGTCGGAGAGTCTGTCGCATGGAGTCCTTCCAGTGTCTCACGCTTTTATGCATGTATCTGACACCCGCCGAGCTATCCAGCTCATCCACATCCCCACATCAGTGTCACAGTAGAGTCAGATCGTAAGCCGAGATTTGAGTTTTCTCTTACTCGAAAGAACTCACATTATCTGTTGCTCCCACTGTAATATCCCTAGCAATTATTAATAAATATTATTTTATTATTTTATTATTTTATTTTATTTTTTTAGAATTGAAATATTTTTGGTGAATATTACTTAGTTTAATTAATAATCATCATCTATATGTATACCAGTTAATAGGGACATGTGTTATATCATTTTGGGGCTGAAATCTTCCAAACCGATAATAAAAATTGTTTTTATTATTTTTGACAAAATTTAATTATTTTTATACGGATTGTATGGTTTAATAAATAAAAATTATCAGTATATATATTAGTATATACGTATGCGTATTATTTGAATTTCATACATTTGTACAAATCATGTAGTACGTGTTTTTGACCAAAATATCTCATTTTTGTCATGATTAATCAAAAATTGATGTCTAGGATTTGTTTGGTGGGATAAACTTAGGGTTTAGGATTAATGGAAATACAAATGAGTTTTAATAGGTGTATTTCTATTAGATACCTCCTCCACCTCACTCCTCCACCTCATTAAGGTTTGGCCGGCCACAAAGATCTCAAGGGGGTCTTTGCAAAACCCCTAGGTGCATTTTACATCATCACTCTCTCAATCCTCCTATAAATATCCCCCCTCCCCCCTCTTCAACCCTTGCCTCATTTGCCAAGAGAAAAAATTTGAGAGTAAAAGAAAGAGAGAAGAAACCTTAACTTGAGAGTTTTTCATTTATAGGTTTTTAGTTCTTATTTTTATTGGGGCATAAGTCTAGTTCTTCCTAATAGAAATCAAAAGGTGGGGGTTTCTCTACTTATTTTTATTGATTTTGTTCTCTTTTTATTGTTGTATGTTGTATGTTCTAAACAACTTGGACTAAATCATGAGCATATAAATGGTTGTATGGATCAAAATGATCACATGAAAAGATGGATGATAGAACTCAAACAAAATAACATAAAGGTTGAGTCTTTAAACCTTATTATGGTTATTATTGTTGTTGTGGTTATTTTGCTAAATAAAAAACTTGGACTAACGGTTATGTGCATATGAGTAGTGTGGATCAAAAGTGACCACATGAAGAGTTTTGAAGGGTAGAACTTACTAAAAATACATAAAGATGAAATTTTTAGCATTGATGTAATTATTGTTGTTATTTTGTTAACAAAAACCATAACAACTTGGACTAAAACAATGAACATATAAAATTAGTGAATTGAGAATGTTTTTTTTGAGTTAAAAGGTGGAATAACACCACCCTGTTTCATTAATAAGAGATTAATAAACAACCCCGGAGAACTGGGAGAAAACAAAAGTGCAGTGCAGGAAATAAAACATAAACCCCCAACAGAACCCTGGGGGTGGGTTTCATCATCTAAACCTCAGACAACCAAAGTACAAGAATTGAAACAACATATATAGACACAGAGAGTGCCGCTGACGCAACTGGATAGTAAGGCGGGTGCATTCCTCAATCCAGAGTCGGCCCGAACTCTATCTCCTCATCGTCAAATTCTTCCACCTGGAAGACCCGTGCAATCCTCCCTCTCGCTCCTGAGGCAGCAGCTGTAGCCCAAAAGAAAATCAGATGCATGATAAGAGTAAGGTTACCAGAAATAGAATTACATGAAGCACGGAAATAAAAATTATTTCTATCTAGCCATAACACCCATGTGGTTGCCGCAATGGCAATATACCAAGCATCCTTCATGTCGTGTCGGGTCGATGCAAATCTGGGGCCAACCCATAGTTCCTCATACTCTCTTAGGTAGTCACTTGTACCTAGGGCTCTTAGAACTTCTATCATGATGGCCTTACTTCTTGTGCAGTGAATAAACAAATGGTTCAGATCTTCCGTATGTGTGTTGCAGAATCCACAGTTGGTCGCAATGTGAGGTTGCCTCTTGGCTAGGTTCTCTCTGGTGAGTATAGCATTGTTGAGCACAAGCCAGAGGAAGACTCTGACTTTAAGAGGTGTTTTTGCCTTCTATAACACCATTGCCCAGCTGGGTCTGCATCCCCGATAGTAAATTCGGTGGTAAAGGGATCTAACCGAGAACACTCCCTTCTTCTCAAGTCCCTAACGCAACTGGTCTGGGCCTTGGGCACACAGCACCCCAGACTGGGTAATTCTCGTTTGTAGTTCACGCAGCTGCTGACGCAAACCTGGTGAAAGCATTCCTTGGAACGACGGTCTCCAAGTCCCTCTTTTCCAGGCTTCTGCCACCGAAATATTCGGTCGATTGAGAATGTTTATACACCAAATTTGAGGTTGTTGAACTTAACAAACATAATGAAAGATATGTCTTTTAGAAAAAGGTTGTGTGTTGTTTTCTATGGTGCTAAAGATCAAGCCTTTACTAACTCTAGGTTCATAAAAAATGAGTCTTTTAGTCAATTGTTGTATGTTGCTTGCTATTATGCTAGAAATTAAGTCTTCACAAATTTTAGTTCAAGAAAGATTAAGTTTTTCTAGGTTGTGAAAGATTAAGTATTATTTTGTTTTTATGTTAGAAAAGATTAGTTTTTTTAATAGAAGGCTTCTTAGCTTCTATCTTAAAAAGAACCCATTTTGGTTGTTAAAACTTTTTTATTAGCATGCTAGAGAACTTCTAGCTCACAAAAGTAGTGGTCTTTACATATGTAGAATCTCTATTCATGAAGAGTAGACTTGCTGTATATAGGACTTGTAATCCCTAAAGAGTAGATTGTTGTAATAAATAGAGATTGTAGTTCTTAAATGTAAGATTTTTGTTGTATGTAGGACTTGTAGATTCAATAAAAATAGATTTTGTAATATGTAGAACTTATAGATTCAATAAAATTAGATTTTGTAATATGTAAGACTTGTAATTCATAAAAGAAGTAGTCTTTGTGATATGTAGGTGAAGTCCTTGATAATTGTTATAAGTTTTACTTCCATACTTGTGAAGAATCAAATTTGGGTAATCATAGTTCATAAAAGATCAAGTTGTAGTAGCATGCTCTAATTACTCTAGGATGCTAGAAGACCCATGAACCCATGTTGCATGATCATTCTACTTAAAAGATTCAAAAAGAACCCATGCATACTTGAGTTGTATGTTGTAGTTGTTCAAGTTAATTTTTAAAGAACCCATGTTGCATGATCATTCTACTTAAAAGATTCAAGAAGAACCCATGCATGTTTGAGTTGTATGTTGTAGTTGTTCTAGTTAATTTTTAAAGAACCCATGTTGCATGATCATTCTACTTAAAAGATTCAAAACGAACTCATGCATGCTTGAGTTGTATGTTGTAGTTGTTCTAGTTAATTTTTAAAGAACCCATGTTGCATGATCATTCTACTTAAAAGATTCAAAAAGAACTCTTGCATGCTTGAGTTGTATGTTGTAATTGTTCTAGTAAAATTTTAAAGAGAACCCATGAATGTTATAGTTGCATGCTAATCTAGTTAAACTATTAAAGGAACTCATGAATTTAGCTTGCATGCTAATCTAGTTAAACCATTAAAAAAAACCATGAATGAAATTAGTTCCATGATTGTCCTAGTTCAATTTTCTAAAAGAAACCCATGAAATTAGTTCCATGATAGTTCTACCTCAATTTGATGAAGAACCTATGTATTTAGTTTCTAGGTGGTTCTAGCTTAAATTTGATAAAGAACCCATGAACCTAGTTGCATGTGTTCTAGCTTAAATTTGAGAAAGAACCCATGAACCTAGTTGCATGTTGTTCTAGTTTAAATTTGAGAAAGAACCCATGATTCTAGTTGCATGTTGTTCTAAGTTCAAGTTGAAAGAGAACCCATGAATTCTAGTTGTATGCGGTTCTAGTTAAAATTGGACCATATCATGTGAACATTCTTCATCTTCAATATATGAGTAATAATAAGGTGTTAGTGAGCCTAACACAAGATACTAGTTCTTATAAGCAGGCTATGCCGTGAAACGTAGTGGCAAAAAAACCTACACTCGATTATGAGTAATAATGGTTGGGAAAGTCACTATTATTGTTAGCTTGATAAAAGCTCATCTAGGGTATTATAATTAACCTAGGGGTCATCGACCATCAAGACTCGCATCTTACCACCTTGGAAACTATGGATAAATCACACCTCGTGCGCCGAAGAATCTTAACCGGTGTGGGTTGATTGCGGGCCGAGGATGTTGACGAGATCCGAGTTAGGGTAGTGATGAGTGAGGAAGATCCTGTCACCGGTGTCTTGGATCGATAGGCCATGAGTTGGACCATGACAATCTTAAGAAAGTCTAGGTTGAAAACCCCGTAAGATTGTTTAGGATTAGTGACATCATTAGGGTAGTAACTTGTAAGGATCATTGCTTAACCATTTTTGCCAAAAGGAAAGAGTTGATGTTAGGGGTGATACCTTATGATCCAACTCGTCCTATAGGCCGACACTAGGTGGTGTTATTGGGTTGTATCTTCCCATCAAAGGGATAAGTACGGTGCCTTCTCACGAGTTGGGAGTACGGGTTGTGTATCTCCCTCTGTTAATTCCTGAAATACCATGATAAGAACGGGAGGTTCTCCTTTCGGAACTAAGGGATGGACCCCGGAATTTCATCACGTTCTATGTCGGGGAAGTGAACGGGCCTTAGACCACGGTCTATGAGTTATGGGTGCCACAGGGTAGGCTTCGTGATATCCTGTGCCGCGGATACCCAGCGTTCGTCCGGGTTTTGAGTGAGGTCCGGTACACCGGGTAGTAGTAGCAAACATAGACACCATGAGCATACTGCATTGGTGGGACTCGACCACGTCTGCAACCTCATCAGTCACGTTGTATATGTCAGGAACAGGTTGTGTAAAAAAGTAGAATTCATAACGCGGGTTCAAATCCCTAAATATGGAGAACGGCGTGATATGGACGTATGTAGTTATGGGATGCATACGACTCCAGATTCTCGCTTACATTAGAATAAGTGCATCCTAGCTTTAGTTGATATTGCATTAGATTCTAAGTCATAGCACCCACGAACACTTAAACTACACTGGCACATTTTTACCATGCTTAAAATATATTTGTTTAAAATTGAGATTCGCTGCTAGTCATCAGCCTTTAAGCATCAGTATATGTACTGACGTCCCCACTCAAATAGATTGTGGATGCAGGAACACCAATCCGGAAGAACTCTAGTCAAGGCATAGCTTTCAAGTAAAGAGCCCAATGTTTATTTGTTCCTCTCATGTATACTCTGATGTAACCTATTGAAACAATGGAAACACTTGGCTTGTAATATTTGTATTGAGTAAAAAGTTTTAAATTTTCCTGTTTTTTGTGTATTGTGGCTAATTGAATGTAAATGTCCTGGCTCGTGTCTCGAATAATCCATATAGAAAGTTCGGGGCGTTACACCCACACCCAAAAATAAGCAACATCAAGGGTTCCGACAATGCATCCTTATGGGTATATGGGAAACCTAGATCCGAGCAGCTTTTCTAGATTCTACTTCGTGATAGACGACCCTTATGGCTCCTAGTGTAACGACCCGAACTTCCTATATGGAGAATTCGAGACACGAGCCAAGACCTTTACATTCAATTAGCCACAATACACAGAAAAATATGAAAAATTTAAAACTTTTTACCCAACATAATATATTACAAGCAGAGTGTTACCATTGTTTCAATAAATTACATCAGAGTATACATGAAAGAAACAAATGAATATTGGACTCTTTACTTGGAAGCTATGCCTTACCTAGAGTTCTCCCGGTTTCGTGATCCTGCATCCACAACCTAATTGAGTGGGGACGTCAGTACATGTACTGTAATCCCTGTTTCCCAAAATACATATTTTCTGAATATTTTTTTCGTATTTTAATTATTCATAAATTCGTTATTGTTTTAAACTCGACTTGGACCTTCTAATAAAATTCTTTTCGAACTGGAAATTATAATTTCTCCGAAAAACAGTATATTCCAACTTTATTGTCTATTCTTGTTATCAATATTATTATTGGTATTTTACTATTAATATTATTACCCTTGACTTTTAATTTTAAAAAAATATTTCTATCGTAAATTGTATTTGTAGTCATTTCGAATAATTTCCATATTGTGGTACAAATATATTTTGTTGTATAATCCTAATTGTCATTTATTATTTTATCTACTCTATTGGGTCTTTTCTGTTAGATTCTAATACCCTATTAAAATCCAAACCCAAACCCATTATCTTGTTGGGTCCTTTAATTAAAACCTACCCTATTCTTATTGGATTCTTTACCCAATACCATATTATAAATACCCTACTAATAACCTAAACCCTAAACCTACCCTACTGTACAACCCCACACACAGCCGCCAACCCCATCTACAATTCTTCTACACTGTTCACCTTCCCCTTCCCCATCTTCTTCTTCCTTCATCATCGAACCCACCCTCAACTCCCGTCGCCACCCTCCTGACCCCGACGACAGCACGATCCACGTCAGCAACTGCCTTGTGCCGCCTGCCCATCTCCTCGCCACCCTGTGAGCCCCTCGGCGTCCCCGATGCATCTCCCCAGCAACGACGCTGCACCCTCCTCGTGCGCTCCAACCATCGCGACGACCTCCACCTCAGCCGATGACTCCTCCCCTCGACGACGCGCTCAACACAGCCCCCTCAACGTCGCCCAGATCCCCCGTGGCAGCACCCGCCTCTGTTTTTGAACCCAAAACAGAGCTTTGTCGCTCCTTGCCGTCCGCCGCCAATCGCGCCGCCAGTAGCCGCCACAGTTCGCGCCAGACATTTCTGCAGCCGCCTCGCCGCTAGTTGCCACCGCCGGGATCCTCCTCTCGCTCACTCTCTCTGTTTCTGTATAGGAGGGAAGGAGAAGAAAAGGTGGATTGAATCTCAGCCGTCAAATTTGATCAAGATCTGATTTTGATCAGATCTGATCTTTTTAGCCAGATCAGATCTCGGCCATCCACCCGATCGTGATCCTCAACCCATATCAAAGTAGATCCAGCCGTCCGATCGTCCTGATCTTGATCTTCCATCAAGATCCGCTTCGGATCCGACCTTGTGTGGGTGTTTGTACGTGTCTCGTACGTGCGCGTGTCCGTGCTAGTGCCTTGTCTCTCGGGATTTGCATCCCGTATTGGTTCGTGTTCGGATTCTTCGTCCAAAAAGGTAAGTCATTTCTATCGAATGTTTTTGTATTATATTCGATAATTTTTATTGAATTCCGCAAGTGGATCCTATTTAAAATCGTAAAATGTTATTGTATTCATCGTTGAGATGCCACGGATTTACACGAGCGAATCCAAGTGGTAGTCTCGACATCGTGCCATCTTTTTGCCTCTAATGTATAGGGATATTCATACACCATATAGTTATAGTTATTGATTATAAAAATAGGGAATTATAGACACATTTCATATCATGATATTAAATGACAATTAGCTATAGTAGATTGTATAAATTAGTCGATTGTTAATGTGATTTCTATTGATAAATTGTTGAATTGTAATTATTAGAATGATAGACATCACCTACATTAATACAATGTTCACATAAGGTTGATCTGCTGTGATTATGATTAATTAAACTCCAATTTACTATCCTTAAATTTTTAACCATTTTTATTTAAAATGAACATGTTGGCTATTCTGGTATTTACGCCCACCTGAACCTTAATGTGCTGTTTCGATCTAGATCCCTTCATAAAAATCAGAAACTCCCTGAAAGTGAATCGTAGCCCTATCTATCTAGATGTCAATAGACACCAGAACTTTTGAATTCCGACTTATACTGCCCCAGTTATGATCATTTTGCTACAGCTGCGCTGTAATTGCAGATTCATATACATAACATGTTAGGCTGATGAATTAAGTGAACTATTGAATAAAGAAAGTAAATCAAGCCGGGGTTAAGGGTTGATTAAGGTAGTTGATGACATAGTGACTGTACTCGGAAGAGGGGCCCGTGTTTCCCTAATTATCGGTCTATCGGTCTATTGGTTATATCGGTTATCGGTTAATTGCAGATTACTGACTTCAGTATCTCGATTGATTCGATCATCGGTCATTATTGAATTATGTTCCCGAGTACATGAACTATAGAATCTACCACCTTAGTCTAAACGAAATTGATTGTATGCATCGAACCTGTGGTACGACACACATGGGACACAGTAGTACGTGCATTAGCTAGGATTTAAAAATGAATAATAGACCTAAGGCTCTCATCACATTATCATTGCATATTGTTATCTTATTGAACAGTGTTACCTCTATTATTGCCATTATTGATATTGTTTATTGTTATCGCGATAAATCAAAGTATTGCATATTATGCCATTATCGGTTTGTCACTGTTCAACACTAATGATTTCATCGTTTATTGAATTCATTGTTATACCACTATTATCATTGTTTCTCTGTTTCTCCACTTGCATGTCCACGACTTGCTCTAAGGACAAATTATTCTTTCTTTTTAGATGAACAAGTACAGGTGAACAAAGAAAATTTTCAGAAGGCATTGGTGAGCAGTTCTTCTACGATTGGAGCAGGAGTTCCTCGAGATATTTGGTAAGTCCTTATATTCCAGATTTGGTTATTGAATTTCATTCTCATTTATGCGATCATGTTTCCTGCGTGGTTGTGACTAATTTTTCTTATATTGTTGAGTTAAGACTGGTACAGCTTATGGATGATATGAGTTGGCATACTTATATCATTCGCTGGGCCTCAGTTACGTGCCCGTGTTTTCGTATTTCGGGAAGCAGAACATGACAAGGTTTTTGGTGGTATCAAAGCCAGGTTAGACTCTAACTAGTTGGGATTGGAACCTGATTAGTTTGAGTTCAACCGGTCTGACTCAACAATATGTACAACTCGTGAATCACATGGATAATGAATAACCAACATAATCTGGATATTCCTCTTATTTGATTCCTCTTGATCCCTTCACATTCAGTTCTTTGAATTTTCAATTGTTTCGTCCCTTCCATTCATTCACACTCATTAATTCTTCATTCAGGTATAGATTCTTTCTTTTGTACCCATATTATTTTGATTCCGGTGCAAGCAATCTTTAATTTTCTGTTTGCCTCGTTGATCCCTTCTTATTTCAACTTATGTGGCTTTCATTGCTTTCCCTGCCTTGCAATCATTTTTATTTGTTGATTCATACTAAGTATCATGTTAGTTACTTCCTCCCTGCTATATTCTCTTCAATTCCAATTTTGCCCTCGTTCTTCTTTCTTCGAATTCAATTCCTTAATTTCCTTTTGTACTTCTAGTCATCCTCTTCTTTGACTCTTTATTGGGTGTAGCTTCATTTTTCTCCTACCTATTTTTCTCCTTATAATTAATTTTCCCGAATACTCCCTATATTTCGATTATTATTTGTTATATTATTTTTGCTTCTATAAAATTGTTTCTCAACAAAGATTTTGTTATTCCGAACAATGGTGTATTTTAACTTCACTTTTCATTTTTGATCAACTATATATTTCTACTGAAGTATCTTGATAAGACAAATTCTTATTTTGTTGTATAATGCTATTATTACTGCTATTATTATTATTGATATTATTTTCATTATCATTACTAGTATTATTATTATTTTTACTACTATTGATGTTCTTATTGTTGTTTTCATTATTTTATTATTGTTGATTAATGATGAATTACTTCCACAAATGTTGGACCCAAACTATATCTTGTCTTGCATTACTACTTTTTCTAAGTGATGTTAATATTTCAATATTATTATTATTATTATTATTATTATTATTATTATTATTATTATTATCATCATTCTTTTTGCGATTACTATTATCATTATTGTTATGATCACTGTTCTTATCATTGTTATTCTTATTGTTAATAGTATCAATATTTTGTTATTATTACTGCTATTCGTGTTATTATTTTTATCGTTACTATTATTATTATTATTAATTTGTTTTGAGCCTGAGCATGCTCAATTTTATATACATTTCACCACTTCGGTGCAACCTAATGTCGAGATGGCAAATATGCAACTCGTCGTCAATGGAGGCAAATTGCAACTGGATATCGGCGAGGCAAAATGTGCAGCCGAATATTTGGATGGCAATTTGAAACCTGATGTCGTGAAGGCAAATATGCAACTTGATATTGAGGAGGCAAGATTTTCTACCTATTTGCAAATTGATATTTCAAGACAATTTTTACTTATATAATGAGACTAAAGGTAAAGAAATATTTTCTTTATGACATCTTGTTTATACTATTACACTTTATGTCTCCACACAATTTGAACTCGTACAGTTGATTTTACTCTACTTTGTGTATAAAATTATTATCACTACTATTACTATTATTATTGCTGTTGTGTTCGTTATTATTATTATTGGTGTTGTTATTATTAATGTTATTACTATTGCTGCTATTATTATTGTTGTTATTATTTTTGCTATTATTGTTACTGTTATTTTATTATTATTGTTGATATTATCAATATTATTGCTATTGTTTTTATTATTATAGTTATTATTTTTAATGCTATTAGTATTTCTATTATTACTGCATTATTTTCATGAATATATTAAATCCAACACAGTCGTGTATGTATTGTCATTACTTTTAATATTTTTATTTTTATTATATTATTATTACCTGTATGATTATGATAATTATGATTATTGTTATTATTATTACTATTTTTATTATTTTCATTGTTATTATTAGTTTTTATTATTGTTATTATTATTATATTACTATTGATATTACTATCATTGATATTTGTTGTTGTTATTATTTCTGATAAGCCCATTAGTCTTGACCTGTATCATATCTTTTAATTATTTAGATTGAAGCTCAAGCTCTATATCCTTGCTGCATCATTACTTATCTCTATTCGGAACCCATATTCTCTTTGGTTTTTGGTGCCTCGTTCTTTTCTTTCTGCTCGGATCGTCTCCTGGTGTTACGTGGTCTACAACGACATGTCTGGAGCTAGGAACGTCGCCACTGTCGGAGTAGTGCAGCGGAAGCGTGGTGGGCCCATAACCCACAGGTCCTGGGATCCCCTTGTTGCATCTAGTTCTTTGAATTGTTGTTTCCCTCTGTTACTTGTATTCATCTTCATCCGTTGAATCCTTGAATGGTTTGATTCTTGCCTGTCTTTTCTTTTTTTGATACCAGTTCTGCATACTCTCTATTTTACTTTGTTACTGTGTGTTGTTTCATTCCTCTTGATACTGCTTATTGTTCTTTCATGACTTCCATTTGACCTCATTGTTATCCACTTTCTTATTCATCTGGTGTTGCCACTACTTGTTCCTTCTCTTTTAATTCTCTGCCTTGTTACCCCCCAGTTTGCTTAGCCCTATCCTATGTACCGCCTAACCAAATTTCGAGGACGAAATTTTTGTGTAAGGTGGGTAGGATTTGTAACCCCTGTTTCCCAAAATACATATTTTCTGAATATTTTTTTCGTATTTTAATTATTCATAAATTCGTTATTATTTTAAACTCGACTTGGACCTTCTAATAAAATTCTTTTCGAACTGGAAATTATAATTTCTCCGAAAAACAGTATATTCCAACTTTATTGTCTATTCTTGTTATCAATATTATTATTGGTATTTTACTATTAATATTATTACCCTTGACTTTTAATTTTAAAAAAAATATTTCTATCGTAAATTGTATTTGTAGTCATTTCGAATAATTTCCATATTGTGGTACAAATATATTTTGTTGTATAATCCTAATTGTCATTTATTATTTTATCTACTCTATTGGGTCTTTTCTGTTAGATTCTAATACCCTATTAAAATCCAAACCCAAACCCATTATCTTGTTGGGTCCTTTAATTAAAACCTACCCTATTCTTATTGGATTCTTTACCCAATACCATATTATAAATACCCTACTAATAACCTAAACCCTAAACCTACCCTACTGTACAACCCCACACACAGCCGCCAACCCCATCTACAATTCTTCTACACTGTTCACCTTCCCCTTCCCCATCTTCTTCTTCCTTCATCATCGAACCCACCCTCAACTCCCGTCGCCACCCTCCTGACCCCGACGACAGCATGATCCACGTCAGCAACCACCTTATGCCGCCTGCCCATCTCCTCGCCACCCTGCGAGCCCCTCGGCGTCCCCGATGCATCTCCCCAGCAACGACGCTACACCCTCCCCGTGCGCTCCAACCATCGCGATGACCTCCACCTCAGCCGATGACTCCTCCCCTCGACGACGCGCTCAACACAGCACCACCATGCCTCCGGCAGCGGTGCTGCATCGCAAGGCAGCCCCCTCAACGTCGCCCAGATCCCCCTGCGGCAGCACCCACCTCTGTTTTTGAACCCAAAACAGAGCTTCGTCGCTCCTTGCCGTCCACCGCCAATCGCACTGCCAGTAGCCGCCACAGTTCGCGCTAGACATTTCTGCAGTCGCCTCGCCACCTCGCCGCTAGTTGCCACCGCCGGGATCCTCCTCTCGCTCACTCTCTCTGTTTCTGTATAGGAGGGAAGGAGAAGAAAAGGTGGATTGAATCTCAGCCGTCGAATTTGATCAAGATCTGATTTTGATCAGATCTGATCTTTTTAGCCAGATCAGATCTCGGCCATCCACCCGATCGTGATCCTCAACCCATATCAAAGTAGATCCAGCCGTCCGATCGTCCTGATCTTGATCTTCCATCAAGATCCGCTCCGGATCTGACCTTGTGTGGGTGTTTGTACGTGTCTCGTACGTGCGCGTGTCCGTGCTAGTGCCTCGTCTCTCGGGATTTGCATCCCGTATTGGTTCGTGTTCGGATTCTTCGTCCAAAAAGGCAAGTCATTTCTATCGAATGTTTTTGTATTATATTCGATAATTTTTATTGAATTCCGCAAGTGGATCCTATTTAAAATCGTAAAATGTTATTGTATTCATCGTTGAGATGCCACGGATTTACATGAGCGAATCCAAGTGGTAGTCTCGACATCGTGCCATCTTTTTGCCTCTAATGTATAGGGATATTCATACACCATATAGTTATAGTTATTGATTATAAAAATAGGGAATTATAGACATATTTCATATCATGATATTAAATGACAATTAGCTATAGTAGATTGTATAAATTAGTCGATTGTTAATGTGATTTCTATTGATAAATTGTTGAATTGTAATTATTAGAATGATAGACATCACCTACATTAATACAATGTTCACATAAGGTTGATCTGCTGTGATTATGATTAATTAAACTCCAATTTACTATCCTTAAATTTTTAACCATTTTTATTTAAAATGAACATGTTGGCTATTCTGGTATTTACGCCCACCTGAACCTTAATGTGCTGTTTCGATCTAGATCCCTTCATAAAAATCAGAAACTCCCTGAAAGTGAATCGTAGCCCTATCTATCTAGATGTCAATAGACACCAGAACTTTTGAATTCCGACTTATACTGCCCCAGTTATGATCATTTTGCTACAGCTGCGCTGTAATTGCAGATTCATATACATAACATGTTAGGCTGATGAATTAAGTGAACTTATTGAATAAAAAAAGTAAATCAAGCCGGGGTTAAGGGTTGATTAAGGTAGTTGATGACATAGTGACTGTACTCGGAAGAGGGACCCGTGTTTCCCTAATTATCGGTCTATCGGTCTATTGGTTATATCGGTTATCGGTTAATTGCAGATTACTGACTTCAGTATCTCGATTGATTCGATCATCGGTCATTATTGAATAATGTTCCTGAGTACATGAACTATAGAATCTACCACCTTAGTCTAAATGAAATTGATTGTATGCATCGAACCTGTGGTACGACACACATGGGACACAGTAGTACGTGCATTAGCTAGGATTTAAAAATGAATAATAGACCTAAGGCTCTCATCACATTATCATTGCATATTGTTATCTTATTGAACAGTGTTACCTCTATTATTGCCATTATTTATATTGTTTATTGTTATCGCGATAAATCAAAGTATTGCATATTATGCCATTATCGGTTTGTCACTGTTCAACACTAATAATTTCATCGTTTATTGAATTCATTGTTATACCACTATTATCATTGTTTCTCTGTTTCTCCATTTGCATGTCTACGACTTGCTCTAAGGACAAATTATTCTTTCTTTTTAGATGAACAAGTACAGGTGAACAAAGAGAATTTTCAGAAGGCATTGGTGAGCAGTTCTTCTACGATTGGAGCAGGAGTTCCTCGAGATATTTGGTAAGTCCTTATATTCCAGATTTGGTTATTGAATTTCATTCTCGTTTATGCGATCATGTTTCCTGCGTGGTTGTGACTAATTTTTCTTATATTGTTGAGTTAAGACTGGTACAGCTTATGGATGATATGAGTTGGCATACTTATATCATTCGCTGGGCCTCAATTACGTGCCCGTGTTTCCGTATTTCGGGAAGCGGGGCGTGACATATACTGACGCTTAAGGGCTAATGACTAACAGCGAATCTCAATGTCACGCCCCGCTTTCCAAAAATACGGAATACGAGTACATGATATTGGCCCAGCGAATGACTAACGTCATCCATAAGCTGTTTATCCGATTAACTCAACAATATAAATAATACAGAATAATTGCTGTAACCGCTAAATCTGGTGTGGGGGTAAACAGACAGTATTTGTGGATTCTTGGAAAACTTGAATAGCAAAACTGAAACCTGTTCCGCCGGAGTTTGACTGTTGATTTTTGCCGTTCACCTGCAAAAAGTGCGAGACACCGGGGTTGATCCCGGCGACGCACCCTCCGACGCTCAAGTCAGTAATCAGAAATGATTATGAGAGAGCGTAAATTGGCAAAAGATTGATTACCTCTTAATGGTGGTGGATGTGGGATATTTATAGCCGCCTTTGGGATCAAATTAGGAATGTAATCCCTAATTCCCAGTGAAAGGATAGATACGAATCAGGACCGTTGATTAGGATTAATCAGAAACCCTAATTCTATCCTGTTGGACCGGGTCAGCAGCGGGTTGAAACCCGCACCCAGTTGAGATGGATCCGTTCGCGGATTGTTAGGTCTTCTGGAGAGAAGACCCAGTACCCACTTCAGACCCACTTATAGGTGAAATTACCATTTTACCCTCAGGCTTTAAGATTCGTGCCCGATTTGGACGGTTCCAATTTAACCCCATTTTTAGCTATATCACGAGCTCCCCACTCCCGAAGGACTGAGTTTGATCAACCTTTGAGGAGTAGTTTGACTGTTTTAATGGCTTGCGGAGTCGTATTGGAGTCTGAACGGGAGGTTTTGAATCTTAAAGTGGGGTAGTATGGTGATTTTCCGGCTCGGTTGTGCACTCTAAGTTGTTCTTGAGCTACACTGGTCTTTCGGTGATTTTTCTTAATTTTTATTTATTTTTCGGTCCCTTTACTTAATTTTTGCGAAGTGTTGATTTATCGTTCGGGGGCCTTAATCAATTATCCTAAGCAATAATTATTTACTTAGGGGCTCGAAAATGTTTCCCTGAATTTGTAATTATTTTTTAGAATTTTTAATTAATTTTTTCGATTTTTAATCACTTTTTCGCAATTTTTAAATAAACAAATCGAATTTAATAAATAAAGATCTATTTTTAATACCGAATGATGACGTGGCGTGATCTGGACTGCCCATCTCGTGCGGGTGCAAATTTCTGAATGATCGGGTGGCTGGAGTCGCTCGGCAACATCTTCTCCGCGTGAGCAGCTCAGATCGCCAGTTGCTCAGAATCTGAGCGGCGTAGCTCGGTGCCATTTCTCCGTGTGAGCAGCTCGGATCACCGGTCGCTCGGAGCACAGATTCCGAATGATGTGGGGTGATCAGAGCCGTTGGAACACGGCGCAGATCTCGAGGTAGGCACAGTTCTCGAGAAAACACTATCTTGTCATTTTGTGGGCGTGGCACGATCTGAGCCGTTCATCATTTTTGACACGATTTTCGCATCGATCCGATGGTTGGAGCCGCTTGGTTGCATTTTTCTTCAAATGTGCAGCTCGGATTGGCAGTTGCTCGGAAACCGAGCGATGTAGCTTGGATCGCTAGTCGCTCGGGCTTTGGTTCCGAGGGACGTAGAGCGATCTGGACCATCGGATCATGGCGCGGATCTCGAGGTAGGCTCAGTTCTCGAGAAAACACTATCTTGTCATTTTGTGGAGGTGGCATGATCTGAGCCGTCTGATCGAGATCATGCACGAATTTTGGGGAGAAAGTCTTTTTCTCCAATTCGCAGCTCGGATTGGCAGTTGCTGGGTTTCCGAGGAATCGTTAGCCGACCTAGTGCTTCTTGGTTGCAGAGTAGGGTGTATCGGCAACAAGGGGCTTGAGGTGCAGCCGAGCGGAACGGCTGGCCGAACCGTCGTGACTCCTCGTGAACGGTCGCCGCTCTTCGCCACTTAGTCGTTTGGACTTTTATAACGCCTTGAGGAGAGGCCCAAAAGTCGTGTCTTTACGTTGCAAAGCCCAAGCATCATTTCTTTTACTATAAGTCTTCACCCCCCTCTCATTTTACCTCATTCTTCACTTTTCATTTTTACTCTCACTTTTACTTTCTGCTAGCGGAGTTTTCGCTCTTGGGTGGCGCTACTAGCTGTCAGGGCAAGGAGTTCTCAGATTCCGGTGATCTTTTCGGCCACCCACTTCACTTCAAGGTTAGTGTCTCGCCTTATCCTTAGAAAATGGTTAAGTTTTCTTCTGAAGATGAGACCCCTACCTTGGACCCGGACGTCCACCGAGCGGTGATGGTTAGGTCCGATAAGGGGAAGAAGATTGCCGAGCCGATCGGGGCGACGACGATAGTCGAGCATTCGAAGACGGCGGGAGAATTGGGTCGGCACCCGTCCACCTTATCCAGCGTCGGGGGTGTGCGGAGTTACCCTGAAGATTTGTTGGAGAAGGTGACGCAGGGCACGGCCCCGTCATACGAGGAGAATGATCCGAGGGACCCTTCCGAGGTGGATCAGATCTCCTCAATCTTGACCGAGGCGGACCTGCATCGGATCAGGAGTGGGTTCCGGATCCCCAAAGAATACGTTCTTCTACTCCCCGGCCCCGGCATCCGAGCGTGCACACCTACTTCGGCCGATACTTGCGTCTTCCCGTATGATGCCCTGAACGCCGGACTCCGGCTGCCACTGCACCCTTTCGTAAATGAGGTGCTGCTGTGGTTCGGCCTGAGTCCTGCTCAGTTTATGCCGAACATGTGGCGACACGTGATCGCCTTCGTCCTTCAGTGCCTAGAGATCGGTGTGCAACCGGAGAAGGTCATGCTTCGGAGCCTCTACCACATCTGCCAGATGAGCAAGATGGAGGAGAGGTACTACCTGTCGCCGAGGAAGGGCGTGAAACTGAACGAGAACCCGGACTCGATCAAGCACTGGAAAGAGAAGTATTTCCTCATTCGTGCTCCCGAGCCGTGGGTCTTTCAGACGAAGTGGAAGATCGGTGTCCCGAAGCGGGCGAAGAAGGAGCCCGTGCTTACTAAAGAGAAGGAGGAGGTGGTGGAGAAGCTCCTCGGTCTTCCGACCTTTAGTTGGAAGGACATCACCGAGGAGGTCTTGTTTCGTGGGGGTTTCAGTCCGATCGACCCTAGTATGCTTTTCTCTTCTTTTCTTGCTTCAGCTTTATCTTTTGGTTAGAATTTTTTAATTCCTTTTGTTCGGTTTTTTTCAGAGGCCTCCGGTATGGATTATAAAGGACTGATGGCTAAGGCTCGTGCGGCGAAGTAGCAGGAGTCGAGAAAGAAAAAGAGGACAGTGGCCGGGCCTCAGGGTGGCCGAGCTGCGAAGGTCCCCTCGGCCTCACCGACCGTCGTGCCGCCGGTGGTTGAGGCACCTTCGGATGCATCCGCCCAAGGCCAGTTGGAGACGTCTTCCCAGGCTCCTTCGGAGGCACCGGCCCAAGTTGCTCAGGTCGAAGCGCCCGGGTCGTCGAGCGGGGCGTTCAACGTGGGTGCGGCCTTAGCTCTTAAGGTCCCCCCTCTTACCGCCGAGACCGAGAAGATCCTTACCGAGGAACACAAGCGCCTCTTCATCCCCGACTGGAGGGTGATGAAGGTGGACGGCTTCCTCGGTGACGGGGGCATTTGTATGCAGGCGGTGAAGCACCTGCCGACCCCCAAAGACCGAGCGGCACTGAAGGCGGGTTCTGTGGGCGATGACGCCATGCAGATAGCTCGGAACACCATGTCGGTGAGTATCAGAAGTTTTCTCAACAATTATTCTAAGTTTTTCCCCCTCGGGCCTAATAGTTTTTTGTTGTGCCGCTTGCAGACTCTATGCCACTTCAACCACTTGCGAGGAGTTTGTGAGCAAGGAAAAGGAGATGACCGTTCTGAATAATCGGGAGCGGTCAGAGCGTGCCAAGGCGGTCAAACGGCTGGAGGCCGAGCAGGTGCATTCCGCTTTGCTCGCGGCCAAAGTTGCCGACCTTGAGGCTAAGCTTGCCGAGGCGCTGAAGAGCTCGGCCGCCGAGGCTTCCAAGGTCGAGAGTTTGGAAAAGGAGACGGCTCGCCTTGAAGGGGAGCTGTCTAAGGCATTGAGGGCATCGGAGGAGGCTCTGAGCGATCACGCGTCGAAGGTGGTGGCCGCGGAGCAGGCGGTTCGGGACGAGGCCGAGGCTCACATGTTGACAAACATGGAGGAGGCGTATGCCCGAGCACTGAAGCATATCGCCGCTCGCACCCCCGGGTTCGATGGCTCCTCCTACTACTTCTATGACCCCATAGAGGGTGAGGAAGAACTGCCTCTGGCCGAGCTTGCTCCCGGGCAAGAGGGCGAAGATGCCGAGGACGAGGGGGGTGCCGAGGGTGCGATTGTCCCTGTGCCGAGCGATGATGCTTCGAAACGAGATCATGAGATCGGCCCCTGACTTAGTCGCCTCTTCTCATTTTCTTCTCGCCTTTTTTTCTTTCTTTGTAATGCCTAACTGCGGACTGGCCACCGCTTTTGTGTAAATCTTGGATTTTTAATGAAATGATTTCCTTTTTGGCATTTTGGCTGAATGTTTCGAGATTTTGCAAAGTGTTCAACTCTTTTTGCTCGGGTTGTGACCTCAAGTGTTGAAGACTTCTTTTGATATTCCTCCACTTTTCAGGTCGAGTCGAGTGCAGTGGCTAAGGTCTCTCGCCTTCGTACTGAATTGAAAGCGGCGAAGCGGGCTCTTTCTAGCAGCCGAGAGTACCTCTTCAAAATCATGTTAGATCTATCGGAGGTCAAAGCTATGACGAGAGGCTATCTCTCCGAGCTAAAACAACTGTGGAAGTGATCTCGCGAAGATCGTCTTGAAGGCAAGGTGGAGTTGCTCCGAAAGGCGCTGTTCGACGTCACTCGAGCAGAAGGTGACCTTGTGGCGGAAGTTCGAGATTTGAAGATAGCTGAGGCAGAATTCTTGGCAGAGAAAAATGCGTCAACCTTGGCAGTGGATAAGTTGATAGCCGAGCGCAACGAATTGAAGGCTAAGGTCGACGAGTTGAGGAGGGTTACGGTCGACAGAAGTATCGAAGTGACCCATCTTCATCGAATCATAGCCGGTAGCTCCGCCGCTGAAGGCTCTGTTCGGCTTCCGCGAGTTGAGATATCTGTGAAAGACGACTCTTTGAAGGATCGGATTGTCGAGCTGGAGGAGGAAGTAGCTCGACTCAAGCCTCAGCCGACAAGAATCAATGTTCGAAGTACGTCGTGTACGCGCGAGGAGAGTGAGAGGGGAATCTCTTTTGATGAGCTCACGACTCGTTTGCCTGTCGTTAGGCGGAGCCCGGCCGATGCTCAAAGCGGGGTGGCTGCCTTGTCTAGTGGTGCTTCGGTTGGGGCTACGGTTAAGGGTAGTGCCGGGGAGGCGTCTCGATCCGTCGGACTACAGACGAGCTCCGAAGTCAGAAGACGCCGTTCCCGAGTATCTTTGATCCGAAACATCCCCATTCCAAAGAAGCGTTGAACAAGTTGTTATTATTCTTCTTTGAATTTTTGTAGCGCCTCGTAGTAGTAACCTGGCCTTGTAATTTGGGTTCCTTTGTCGAACTTTTTAATGAAATAAAAGCTCGTTTTCTTTCTGATATTCGCGTGCTGGGAGTGTATTGTAGTTTGATTCGAAACGTTTCATAAGAACCAAGCCTTTAAGTACTTTTCTCATATGTTTAGTCTAGTTGTGGGCATTTCGCGCGCGTCGACGGTTGTGGGAGCAATTCCAAATGGCGAACCACTTCTAGCTCGCTTTAGAGCGAGCTTGCAAAGTGGAGTCGAGCCAAGTGTTGGACTCCGAACTCGTCGTTATAGTTTGTCAACGGTTGTGGGAGCAATTCTGAATGGCAAACTACTTCTAGCTCGCTTTAGAGCGAGCCTGCAAAGTGGAGTCGAGCCAAGTGTTGAACTCCGAACTCGTCGTTAGAGTTTGTCAACGGTTGTGGGAGCAATTCCGAATGGCGAATCACTTCTAGCTCGCTTTAGAGCGAGCTTGCGAAGTGGAGTCGAGCCAAGTGTTGGACTCCGAACTCGTCGTTAGAGTTTGTCAACAGTTGTGGGAGCAATTCCGAATGGCGAACCACTTCTAGCTCGCTTTAGAGCGAGCCTGCGAAGTGGAGTTGAGCCAAGTGTTGGACTCCGAACTCGTCGTTAGAGTTTGTCAACGGTTGTGGGAGCAATTCCAAATGGCGAACCACTTCTAGCTCGCTTTAGAGCAAGCCTGCGAAGTGGAGTCGAGCCAAGTGTTGGACTCCGAACTCGTCGTTAGAGTTTGTCAATGGTTGTGGGAGCAATTCCGAATGGCGAACCACTTCTAGCTCGCTTTAGAGCGAGCCTGCGAAATGGAGTCGAGCCAAGTGTTGGACTCCGAACTCTTCGTTAAAGTTTGAAGAAGGCAAAAACAGAGAGATACAAGCAATTCACAAGTAAGATATGAGGAAAAATGCTCTTTATTGAAAACTAATAGTCAGCTGCTTCTAAGTTGCGAGCCGTTATTACATTGGAGAAAACAAAATCAAACTACAAGTGAACGGAATGGAACGGTTCAGCATTCGAAGGTACTTAGAGAGGCGTTGGTGCGCTCTCTTGGTACTTCAAGAGATGGTCGGCGTTCCAAGTCCTTGGAATCTCTCTTCCTTCCAGATCTTCTAGGCGGTAGGCTCCGGGCCGAACTACTTTGGCGATCTTGTAGGGTCCTTCCCAATTTGGAGCCAGCTTACTCTTCTGACTGGGGAAGGAGATAGCTAACCTTCTGAGGACCAAGTCCCCTTCTTTGAGGTCGGTGGGACGGACTCTCTCACTACAAAACATGTGCGATTTACCGGCGTGTATTCCCCGGCATTTTACCATTCGCACCGGGGTAGGGAGTGACAAGGAATGGGGCATCAGATTGGATGGTTATACACCGGCGGCCTCTATAAAACGCCGGGGAATCATGATATTCACCGGCGTTTTATTTGTAAATGCCGGTGAATGGTATTATTCACCGGCATTTTAATAACAAACGCCAGGGAATATATAGATACATTCACCGGCATTCGTAACTTCAAACGCCGGTGAATTAACTGAGATAAATCCCCGCGAACCCTAATATTTCGCTCGCTAATTCCCAAACCTAATTTTCGCCGCCTTCGTTTTCCCTCCTCCCTCTCTATTTCGTGCGCTTCGCCTCCGACCCTTCGTCATCTTCGACAGCCCAATTCAATTTCCCACCTCCCTTTCTCTATTTTGCGGTGAATTTGCGATCGAAAACCACCACTCGTCGCCCCGCTCTCTCTCTATCTCCTACGCCACCGCTCGTCGCCCCGCTGGTCGGCCCCCTCTCTCTCTTCGGTAATTACTCTTGATTTCTCTCCTTTTCACTGTCAAAGATGCTGAATTCATGCATCTGATTGGCATCTTAGCATGATTTTTTTACCAAAATGGGTTTACTGTCAACTAAGTATGCTGTATGTATACCAAAATCCTCCAAATCTGTACAAGAATTGGGCGGAACAAACCTTGTGCAGGTTTATTTTGGAGCCACAAACATCATGATTTAGTTGGAATGAAGAATTAATAGAGAAACATATATGCTTAGATACTGAAAATTTTCATTTCCTTTTACTGTTAAAGAAACTGAATTCATGCATCTGATTGTCATCTTAGCATGATTTTTTTACCAAAATGTGTTGACTGTCAAAGATGGATGCTGTATGTATACCAAAATCCTCCAAATCTGTACAAGAATTAGGCTGAACAAACCTTGTGTAGGTTTCTTTTGGAGCCACAAACATCAATGGTTTAGTTGTGATGAAGAATTAATAAAGAAACATATATGCTTAGATACTGGAAATTTTCATTTTCTTTTACTGTTAAAGAATCTGAGTTCATGCATCTGATTGCCTTCTTAGCATGTTTTTTTACCAAAATGGGTTAATTGTCAACTAAGGATGCTGGCTATATACCAAAATCCTCCAAATCTGTACAAGAATTGGGCTGAACAAACCTTGTGCAGGTTTCTTTTGGAGCCACAAACATCATGATTTAGTTGGGATGAAGAATTAATGGAGAAACATATATGCTTAGATACTGGAAATTTTCATTTTCTTTTACTGTTAAAGAATCTGAGTTCATGCATCTAATTGCCTTCTTAGCATGTTTTTTTTACCAAAATGGGTTAACTGTCAACTAGAGGATGCTAGCTGTATACCAAAATCCTCCAAATCTGTACAAGAATTGGGCTGAACAAACCTTGTGCGGGTTTCTTTTGGAGCCACAAACATCATGATTTAGTTGGGATGATAAATTAATGGAAAAACATATATGCTTATATACTGAAAATTTTCATTTTCTTTTACTGTCAAAGAAACTGAATTCATGCATCTGATTGTCATCTTAGCATGATTTTTTTACCAAAATGTGTTGACTGTCAACTAAGTATGCTGTATGTATACCAAAATCCTCCAAATCTGTACAAGAATTGGGCGGAACAAACCTTGTGCAGGTTTCTTTTGGAGGCACAAACATCAATGGTTTAGTTGGGATGAAGAATTAATAGAGAAACATATATGCTTATATACTGGAAATTTTCATTTTCTTTTACTGTTAAAGTAGCTGAATTCATGCATCTGATTGCCATCTTAGCATGATTTTTTAACCAAAATGGATTCACTGTCAACTAAGGATGTTGTATGTATACCAAAATCCTCCAAATCTGTACAAGAATTGGGTGAGAACAAACCTTGTGCAGGTTTCTTTTGTAGCCACAAACATCATGATTTAGTTAGGGTGAAGAATTAATAGAGAAACATATATGCTTATATACTGGAAATTTTCATTTTCTTTTACTGTGAAAGAAGCTGAATTCATGCATCTGATTGTCATCTAAGGATGCTAGCTGTATACCAAAATCCTCCAAATCTGTACAAGAATTGGGCTAAACAAACCTTGTGCAGGTTTCTTTTGGAGCTACAAACATCAATGATTTAGTTGGGATGAATAATTAATAGAGCAACATATTAGTAGCCATATTAGTTTCTTTTGTGCAGGTTTATTATTATTATTATTATTATTATTATTATTATTTTGGGATGAGTAACTGATTATTAGTAGCCATGAACAGAATAGTTCATGAGTCATCAGATCTTCTTGTTACCGTATTTACAGCACGACACCCTCGTTATTCGTCTCATTCCTCTTCCTCAGCAAATACCCTTTACCATCATCATCTCCTTGAACAGAAAGGCAAATACAGGGGAGACTATAGTCGAATCAATATTAGACTCGAACACAAGGTGTGCGATAAAATGCCACTAAGGTGGTTGTGATAATTTCCACAAAGGTAGTTTAGGGTTATATGAATAGAGTAGATTGTATTAAGATTTAATTATTTTTTTATACATTTTTGGAACCACGATTTCTTTATTTTACAGTTAATTGTTATATCGTTTATTTATTTGCAGCTAGGATTGGTTTTAAAAAAGGTGAAATTAAATATACAAAATGCCCTTTACTGTCAATACTATTTAATATGTCAAATTTTAATTTCAGATTGTGTGCTATTGTTATAATGGATAGAAGTTGGATTAGTAAACCACGATTATCCAAGGAGTACCGTGATGGTATTAAAGATTTTATTATCTTTGCCAAACGACATTCCCGTGATCCCAACCTAATCCTTTGTCCATGCCTTCGGTGTACAAATTGTAATTTGAGGACATGTGACGTAGTACATACACATTTGGTTGTCAACGGTTTTCTTCAAGGGTACACACGGTGGTTTTGTCATGGAGAGGATCATACGTCAGCTCCTATTCATTCGGTTGTATTAGAAAATGTAGATGAGCCCTTAGTGAATGAAGACTTAAGTGTTCCTGATGAGATGCATGCTTTGTTGCAAGATGCCTTGGGGATTCATAATGTTTCTTTCCACACCAATAATCCAACAACCCAAGTACCCAAGTTCATAATGAGTCAACAGAAACAAACCAGATTGGTGGTGGAGTGGACGAGGAAATGCCTGACCCCTCCCCTGAAAATAATAAACAGCAAGAATCCTTCGCTAAGTTGCTTGAAGATGCTAGTACTCCGCTGTACCGCAATTGCACCAAATTCTCTAAATTCTCATTCATTGTCAAACTATTTCAGATTAAATGTTTAAACGGGTGGTCTGCTAAGTCCTTCAGTATGCTACTTGAACTGTTGAATAAAGCATTTCCAGAAATCTGTATTCCAAAATCAAAAAATTCCTAAATTCTTTCGATCTAGGGTATGAGAAGATAGCAACATGTCCAAATGACTGTATGCTTTTCATGGGAGGTAAGGAAAGTCTGGAGAATTGCGAAGTATGTGGTTCTTCGAAATGGACAGAAATACCAAATCAAGACGATCAAGCCAGTGGATCTACTAAGTGAAGTAGGAGAAAGAAGCCTGCCAAAATACTGCGTTACTTTCCTCTGATTCCTAGGCTACAAAGATTGTTTATGTCTACGAAAACTTCTTCTGATATGAAATGGCATGCTGAAGATCACACTAATGATGGGATTCTTAGACATCCTGCTGATTCTCAATCTTGGAAAAAATTTGATAAAAGATATCTCGATTTTGCGGAAGATCCTCGAAATGTGAGACTTGGACTAGCTAGTGATGGTTTCAACCTTTTTAGGCAAATGAGTAGTATATACAGCATATGGCCTGTTGTGTTAATACCATACAATTTGCCGCCTTGGAAATGCATGAAGCAGTCCTCATTTATTTTGTCCATGATAGTTCCTGGACCGAAAGGTCCTGAAAATGATATAGATGTGTACCTACAGCCGTTAATAGATGAACTTCAGAAATTGTGGGTGGGTGTTCCAACCTATGATGCTGTGGCTAAAGAAACATTTTCTCTTCGGGTTGCGTTGTCTTGGACAATCAATAATTTTTCAGCATATGCAAATTTATCTGGATATAGCACTAAAGGACGTTATGCATGTCCTTGTTGTGCTGACCAAACTAGTTCAAGGTGGTTGTACAATGGCAGAAAGTTTTGCTATATGGGTCATAGGAGATGGTTGCCTGACACACATATATTTCTGGCAGAGACAGCGACATTTGATGGTACCGACGAGTGGGAACATGCTCCTGGAGCTTCTTCTGGGTCAGATATTTTGAGGCGGGTAGATGGTCATCAGTTCAAATATGGAAAAGAACCACAAGTCACTAAAAAGGGCAAGAAAAGGGCAATGCCGGAGCAAGGTGAGGGGACCGATCTATGTGGTGAAGATGAGGATCAGAACATGACGAGTTTAGGTGCATGGAAGAAGAAGAGTATTTTCTTCAAGTTGCAGTATTGGGAATTCAACTTATTGCGACATAATTTAGATGTGATGCATATCGGAAAAAATATTGGTGAAAATTGTATAGGAACAGTTATGGGAGATGACCGGAAGACAAAGAACAATCTCAAGAGCCGACTTGATTTGAAGTCAATGGGCATCCGACATGAGTTGCACCCAGAGAAATTACCGAACGGAAAAGTACTCCTACCTCCTGCAATCTATTCAATGTCAAAATCGGAGTTGAAATTGTTTTGCAAAGTTCTACTGGAACTTAAAGTTCCTGATGGCTATTCTTCTAACATGGCAAGATGTGTCAACTTTAAAGAGAAGAGGCTTCAGGGTCTAAAGTCACACGACTACCACGTCCTAATGCAGGATCTCCTTCCTGTGGCCCTAAGGCCTTCAATGTGTGAGCAAATCACTACTGTCCTGAAAGATCTTTGTAGCATATATAAAGGTATTTGCTCAAGAATGCTTCGTGTTGAAGATATTGACCAATTGGAGCAGCAGGCGGCATTGACACTTAGTAAAATGGAGATGATATTTCCGCCATCGTTCTTCACTATAATGATTCACTTGATAATCCACCTTGCTGGTGAAGCCAGAGTCGGCGGTTATGTTCACTATCGGTGGATGTACCCCATTGAGAGGTAAAAGAATTCATGCATCTTACAAAACAGAATTTTCAAAAGCTCATTTTTTTTAATCCCCTACTTCGCTCTAAATCATTAATTATACATGTTTAGGTACCTATACCGGCTCAAGGGTTATGTTAAAAATATAGCATATCCTGAAGGGTCAATAGCTCAGGGATATCTATCAGAGGAGTGTTCACATTTTTGTTCCAGGTATCTACAGGGTGTAGAAACATCTTTGACTAGACCAAGAAGAAATCCAGACATTTCCAATCTTGATGGTGCTAAATATCTTTTTGATACCGCTGACACTACTGTTGGTAAAGTTGATGCTTTTGAGCTAGATAACTTAACGTGGGAATAGGCACATCGATATGTGCTAGACCACCATGCATCAGTGGAACCATTTCGAAAGTAAGTTGCTTTTGAATTTAAATCGAATATAGTGAAAACTGTAGAGTTCGATATTAACTTACTTTTGTTATTCCTTATTTCAATTGCTTGTATTTTAGCGAATTTGTTAGGGACATCAAACGAAGGGCTAGACCAAGAAGACTACCACCACGTGAACAAAACAAATTGATGAATGAAAAATTTCATAAGTGGTTTGAATCTCATGTAGGTGAATTAAGAAAATGCAAGTTAATCTTCATTATATCTACATTATCCATGGTGCTGATACGATTTGTGCAAAATTAATAGGTACATTCTTTGGGTCCTGAAGGTGTGTCATCTGAAATACAAGTACTTGCCAAGGGTCCCTATAAGATGGCCAAAAGATACGGAGGATACATATTCAATGGCTTTAGATTTCGTACTAAAGATCGTGAATGTAATTTGAAGTCTCAAAATAGTGGAATGGTAGTGACTTCTAAGACTAGAAGTTATGCTTCCAAGTCGGACACGAGGCCGGTAGATGGAGATCTCGACTACTATGGAGTGCTCACGGATATCATTGAGTTGAACTATTTTGGTCATTTTCGTGTTGTCTTATTTCGTGGGGATTGGGCTGAGTTTGATAGGAATTTTGCTAATAACAAGGATAAGTTAGGTTTCACAGTTGTAAACTTCTCAAAATTGATTCATTTCGGTACATACATTAGCCACGAACCATTTGTGTTCCCATCCCAAGTGCAATAAGTGTTCTACATTGAAGATCCAACCCTTCCAAAATCGTATGTGGCTCTTGAGATGCAACCAAGAGATGTATTCCAACTGGGCGATACTTCAGACGATGAAGACGGTGAAGCCATGAACAGTTACATTGCTTCTGAGTTTCCTATGTTTGATGTAAACACAACCGACGGCGGAATTTGCGGGACTTGGCTCCGCAAGGATGGAGAAGAGGGCGATGTATTGGAAGATGTCGTATTGTAGTTTACTTGATTTTCATAGCTCAATATTATATGTCCTGTAATTTTCGTGTCTTAAATCTTGTTGTAATATTATATCTTGTAATTCCGAACATGTTGTATGTGAATTTAATAATTTGTTTAATTATCTTTCTATTTTCTACTGCTTGGTGTCATTTACAAACATCATGATTTAGTTGGGATGAAGAATTAATAGAGAAACATATATGCTTATATACTGGAAATTTTCATTTTCTTTCACTATCAAAGATGCTGAATTCATGCATCTGATTGTCATCTTAGCATGATTTTTTTACCAAAATGGGTTGACTGTCAACTAAGGATGCTGGCTGTATACCAAAATCCTCCAAATCTGTACAAGAATTGGGTGAGAACAAACCTTGTGCAGGTTCCTTTTGTAGCCACAAACATCATGATTTAGTTGGGATGAAGAATTAATAGAGAAACATATATGCTTATATACTGGAAATTTTCATTTTCTTTTATTATCAAAGAAACTGAATTCATGCATCTGATTGTCATCTTAGCATGATTTTTTTACCAAAATGGATTCACTGTCAACTAAGGATGCTGTATGTATACCAAAATCCTCCAAATCTGTACAAGAATTAGGTGAGAACAAACCTTGTGTAGGTTTCTTTTGTAGCCACAAACATCATGATTTAGTTGGGATGAAGAATTAATAGAGAAACATATATGCTTATATACTGGAAATTTTCATTTTTTTTCACTATCAAAGATGCTGAATTCATGCATCTGATTGTCATCTTAGCATGATTTTTTTACCAAAATGGGTTGACTGTCAACTAAGGATGCTGGCTGTATACCAAAATCCTCCAAATCTGTACAAGAATTGGGTGAGAACAAACCTTGTGCAGGTTTCTTTTGTAGCCACAAATATCATGATTTAGTTGGGATGAAGAATTAATAGAGAAACATATATGCTTATATACTGGAAATTTTTATTTTCTTTTACTGTCAAAGATGCTGAATTCATGCATCTGATTGTCATCTTAGCATGATTTTTTTACCAAAATGGGTTCACTGTCAACTAAGGATGCTGTATGTATGCCAAAATCCTCCAAATCTGTACAAGAATTGGGTGAGAACAAACCTTGTGCAGGTTTCTTTTGTAGCCACAAACATCATGATTTAGTTGGGATGAAGAATTAATAGAGAAACATATATGCTTATATACTGGAAATTTTCATTTTCTTTTACTGTGAAAGAAGCTGAATTCATGCATCTGATTGCCTTCTTAGCATGATTTTTTTACCAAAATGTGTTAACTGTCAACTAGAGGATGCTGTATGTATACCAAAATCCTCCAAATCTATACAAGAATTGGGCTGAACAAACCTTGTGCAGGTTTCTTTTGGAGCCACAAACATCAATGGTTTAGTTGAGATGAAGAATTAATAGAGAAACATATATGCTTAGATACTGGAAATTTTCATTTTCTTTTACTGTTAAAGAATCTGAGTTCATGCATTTGATTGCCTTCTTAGCATGTTTTTTTTACCAAAATGGGTTAACTGTCAACTAAGGATGCTGGCTGTATACCAAAATCCTCCAAATCTGTACAGGAATTGGGTGAGAACAAACCTTGTGCAGTTTTCTTTTGTAGCCACAAACATCATGATTTAGTTGGGATGAAGAATTAATAGAGAAACATATATGCTTATATACTGGAAATTTTCATTTTCTTTCATTATCAAAGATGCTGAATTCATGCATCTGATTGTCATCTTAGCATGATTTTTTTACCAAAAAAGGTTGACTGTCAACTAAGGATGCTGGCTGTATACCAAAATCCTCCAAATCTGTACAAGTATTGGGTGAGAACAAACCTTGTGCAGGTTTCTTTTGGAGCCACAAACATCATGATTTAGTTGGGATGAAGAATTAATGGAGAAACATATATGCTTAGATACTGAAAATTTTCATTTTCTTTTACTGTTAAAGAATCTGAGTTCATGCATCTGATTGCCTTCTTAGCATGTTTTTTTTACCAAAATGGGTTAACTGTCAACTAGAGGATGCTGGCTGTATACCAAAATCCTCCAAATCTGTACAAGAATTGGGCTGAACAAACCTTGTGCAGGTTTCTTTTGGAGCCACAAACATCATGATTTAGTTGGGATGATGAATTAATGGAGAAACATATATGCTTAGATATTGGAAATTTTCATTTTCTTTTACTGTCAAAGAAACTGAATTCATGCATCTGATTGTCATCTTAGCATGATTTTGATTGTCATTTTCATTTTCTTTTACTGTTAAAGAAGCTGAATTCATGCATCTGAAGATTTAAGATCCAGGATGGCAAATTTTGATTAGGCTGTGATTGGATTGTTTAGTGGCTGTCGTCTATGTTCTTAATTGGGCTGTAATTAGAAAGAGAGGGCTCGAGTGGATATCTGGAAACCCATATAGAGACATCTCGTTTTTAATAATTTATTATTATTGTTGTTCTTGTCGCTCTTGCTTTTGTTGCTGATGTCTCTTTATGTGCGTTTGCTGAAAAGAAAGCAGGGATGAGAGAGAGATGAGGAAAATGCCGCTATGTTAGCCTGGTGTATCCTCATTCTCTACCATTAGATGAGAGAGATGAGGAAAATGCCGCTATGTTAGCCTGGTGTATCCTTATTCACTACCATTCCCTGTTTCCATTTCTGGCTTCTATATTTGGTTTCCTTCCACGATGACAGTTCCTTAAAACTACACTTGATAGAAGCCCCTTCTTATTTTACTTATTTTTCTTATATTTGGTTTACTGTTGAACTAAATTTTTTTTTTTTTCATAGAGCGGTCACCCAGATCAAGAAAATTCTGATGATCAGCACCGAAGCTACTCGAGGGGTATGGATCTGTGGTCGGCGGCCTCTAGTTGTTGTTGTTGTGTTGTTCTTGTTGTTGTTATGTTCTGTATTGTTGTTTTAAGTAGTTGTTGAGATATTTGGGATGTTAATTACTGTATTTGTTAATTATGATGTTAATTAAGCGGTGAATTTGGACGATTAATGGACTATGTGTGAAATTTTATTATCTTAATTAATTCTTGTGTTTGGTTGTGATTTGTGCATTAATATGCCTGAAATTGGTTGATTCAGTTGTGAATTAGTTTACAGGTTTTTTAAATAAAATTGTGAATTGAAATCGAATGAAAAATTGGAGCAGGAAAAACCAACGAGCATACACTGGCGTTTCATAGAACGCCGGTGTATCTAATTGTTTAGTTGAAAATTTCGTTAGAGAGGCGTTTCCACACAGGCGGGTGTACCCGTAAGTTGCAACACTCCTAAGATACACCGGCGTTTTCTAAAACGCCGGTGAATATCTATATGGCGGCGTTTTACGACATGCTGGTGTTTGTAAGTAGGGAAAGAAGGACGCTTAGAAACAAGCATTCACCGGCGCTCTATGACCGCCGGTAAATATTACATATTCCCCGGCGTTTGTACAATCGCCGGTGAAAAGATATATACCGGCGGTATGTGACCGCCGGTGAATGTATATTGGGGGGAAAGAACGGCACCCAGAAATCACCATATACCGGCGTTTGGCTGGCCGCCGGTGTATTTTAAAGATATACCGGCGTCCAGTTAAAACGCCGGTGAATGCGCCTATCTTTCCGCGATGCTCGATTCGGCGGCATTTGCACCGGCATTTTTATAAACGCCGGTGAATGTTTCACTGGCGTAAAAAACCACCGGTGAAGGTCTAAAAAAATGCCGGCGAATAGGTTCTGTGTTGTAGTGTCTTATTGTAGGCCAGTTCGATCCTCCTTCGGTAGATTTGCTGGCGGATCGAAGCTCTTTCACGGAGCTCATCAATCAGATCCAAATTTGCTCGGAGCTCCCTGGCATTCTGCTCTTCTTCATAAGAAATTAGGCGAGGAGAGGGTACACCGACTTCCAGGGGATCACAGCTTCGGATCCATAGGTGAGATTGAAGGTCGACTCTCCTGTGGGGGTCTGTTTCGTAGTGTGGTAATTCCACAGTACATTAGAGAACTGATCAACCCATAAGCCTTTAGCGGACTTATCCAGTCTCTTCTTAATGCCGGAGAGGATTTGTCGGTTGGCATTTTCAACTTGACCATTCGACTGTGGGTGGGAGACGGAGGAGAAGCGTTGTTGAATAGCGAGGTCTTCACAAAGAGCTCGGAATGCGGCCCCTGTAAATTGTGTTCCATTGTCGGTTATGAGGACCCAAGGGATGCCGAACCTGCAGATGATGCTCTTCCAGAAGAACTGAAGAATTTTGTTCTCGATGATTGTAGCCAAGGGCTCGGCCTCTATCCACTTCGAGAAGTAGTCGATTGCCACGACTAAGATTTTGAGTTGGCCGGGAGCTGGTGGGAATGGCCCTAGTAAATCCATCCCCCACATTGCGAAGGGGATCAGACTTGATAGGGAAGTGAGGTGAGCTTGGGGTAGGCGACGAATGTTGGTGTACTTTTGACAAGAGCTGCATTACCGAACATGTCGTTCGGCGTCTTGTAAGAGGGTAGGCCAGAAATATTCATAGTTCAACACCTTCCGGGCTAGGGATCTGAGTGTGCTCCGTCTATGCCTTCATGAAGTTCTTGCAAGGCATATGTGGCTTGTTCGGGGGAAAGACACCTCAGATAAGGTCTGCCGTCAACTTGTGTTAAGGAGCGTTTGTACAAGATCCCCTCAACCAGGGTGTATCGCTCTGCTCTGGTCCTAACTCGACGGGCTTCCTTAGGATCTTCGGGGAGGAGCCCATCCCTTAGAAATTCTATCAGGGGTTTCATCCAATTATCTTGAAGTTGAACCAGCAGCGACTCCATGGAGTCGGGAGTTTCTTCTTCTATGTTCGGCTTCAGGAGCACTTCAATTAAGACGGTCTGCTCGAGACCTTAGAGGGAGGAAGAGGCTAACTTGGAGAGAACATCTGCTTGGGCATTTTCCTCCCTGGGGATTCGCCGAATAAGCGCCTCTTCGAAGAGAGCCATGAGATTTTGGACCTTGGCTAGATACTTAGCCATTCGGTCATCTCACGCTTCATACTCGCCCAAAACTTGATTCACGACTAGCTGAGAGTCACTAAATATGCGAAGGCGTCGTGCCCCTGCCTTGCGAGCCATCCCGAGGCCGGCTATAAGTGTAACACCCCGCAAAATTAGAAATTACAATTTTGCCCTCGTGTGTTATGCACGTGTATTTTGTAACGTGTTTTCATCCCGTATTTTGATTATCGACTATTTATTTATTTTCAATATTGATTTTTCCCTATTTTGAATCAACAAAAATATAATATTTCGATATTTGTATTCTACGTACTTTGTACGTGTTTTCAATACACATATTAATTACATATTTTCCGCCGCTACGGGTGATAATTTCTAGGTTCCAATTATTTATTTTATGTTTACAAATTTATTTTTATAAAACTGAAATTTATTTTTTCCCCATATTTTGATTAAAATGCATTTTTTTCGATTTCTGCACGTATAATGCACGTGCTTTCTACGTGTTGTGATTTCATCATGAAATATATGTAAATTAGTAAATATAATTTTGCTTATATTATTTTCAATTATATTTAATAACTTTTCATCAATAAAGTCGATTTTCGCATTTTCGTGTTTTTACGTGCGACACACGTGTTTTCGGCAAGCATATTTGAGCGTATTTATTTTCTAAATAAATTTCGGAGTGTGTAACACCCCGTAAATTTGCAAAGATATATATATATATATATATATATATATATATATATATATATATATATATATATATATATATATATATATAAGTATAGATATATTGCATGATAAGTATATAGTATGGACTGTTTGTGTAAGTTGATATGCATTGATGGTAAGTTTGTAAATGAAATGGAATAAAGTGAATGGTAAATGGGTATGGAATGGTGTAAGGTGAGGGGCCGAAGGTTTAAATAAAATGGGCTGTAGGTTATTTTGCTTGGAAAACATATAAGACAGTATGTTTATTGAATAGGTTAGATTACCGGATTTATAGTATATTATGTGTCATTGATGTATAGGTGGAGACCATGGGATTAATGCACACATGCTGACCCGGGTAGGCCGGTTGTACATGTAGTGGGGAGAGGAAGAGGTAGGAGTTACAAGGAGGTGAAGAGTTTAGGAGTTTTGAGGGTTACAAAATGTGAAGGGTTGGAAATTAAATTTAGTAATTTATTAGGTGTGTAATTTTGTAAATTGAACCCTAGGAAAATCCTATAAATAGCCCCATTCTCTTCTCTTTTGTCCACACCAAAAAAATAAATAAGAATAAGTAAGAAAGAAAGAAAAAGAAAGAGAGAAGAGAGTTTTGTGCTTGGAGGCCATTGCTAGAAGGAGAAGAGGAATTAGGAGTCTTGGAGCTAGAAGTGGTGATCATTCTTTCAATTGTTCAAGCTTTCAATCAAGGTGGGTGTTCTCCTACTTTCTAATTATTATTTTTTTGAATGTACATGCTAATAAAAGTGAAAGAGTAGTTTTGATAAAATAGAATAACTATACTATGATTGTGGTGAGATTAATAGTGAATCATGCTATGTTGACAAATGGATTAACATTATGTTTGTGGGTGATCCTATACTTTCTAATTTAGAATAATGTATGCTAAGTAATAAATAATGAGTAGTATGGAATTTCTTATATGATCTATGCTATGGTATGAGATGAGAATGATAAGTAGTTCATGTATGATTAATAAATTAAATCATGTTAGGGATTAATGAGAAAAAGGAATTGATTGATTATTTATCATACATTAGCATGCTATTATGATTAATGAGTAGCATAATCTTGATGTGATAATCAAAGGATGAATCCTTGCTTTTATGTATCCCAAATTGTAGAAATTTTGATATCGAAGAATAATCAAATTGTTGTCATGTGGCTTGGAAAAGAGAACAAAAAGTAATGAGTATTTGTTCATTTGCATGTTAATATAGAAACTAGTAATTTTAAAAATAATTGAAGAGACTTTCCGTATGTTTAAAGAAGAAATTTTGTATAGAAAAAGGGTATACATAACTTATTGTTACTTGTTGTAAAGTAATACAAAATTTTCTAGTTGATTAAAATGATGAACTACATTCTTGTAATAAAAGAGAAGAAAGAGAGATTTGAGATTTAGATATTATTAATAAGTTTTAAACACATGGATTTCTGTAATAAATAAATTTCAGTCTAAATAAACTATTTGGAGACTAGTGGAGAAGATTGATCAAAAGAAAAATCTAGTTTTATGAAAAACAATAAAATAACACAAAGTCGGAATAAAACCAACCGTGATGCTTGTATGTCGTTCGGCGCATTTGGCCTGTTGGCTCGGCCGTGCGCTGCTTCCTTGTTGGGCCTGGGTTCGATACCCACTATGGGCGAAACATTTCTTTTGTTTGATTTTTTTAGGAACACTAGATTGAGGATGATATGAAAAGGCTTCTGGGTTGTAGTTGAGACAACAAGTCCACATGGACTTAGTGGTTGTTGTGTGCTTCTTTGGTTCGCTGCCTGGGCTACACGGGTTCTCAACGCCCAGAATCAACAAACATTTTTTTGGGGGATTAAGTGTTATAATACAATTTTTTTTAAAATGAGAACTTCTAATGCTAATCAAAATTTGTGAAAAGACCTACCGCTTACATAATATAATCAAGATAGTTTTGAGATTTTTAGAACTAGAAAGGGAAATTTTTGAGTAAAGATTTGAGGATAAATTCTAGTATTCTTATAAAATAAAATGGAATTATTTTAAAATAATTTTTAGAACTTTTCATGTATATTGGAGATAATAAAAGTGACTTCGAGAAAGATTGATATTTGTCTTCAAAAACTAAATTGTTGAAGGACATGATTTGCATCATTAGAAGAGAAGTAAAATGTAGATTTGTAAATTAATTGTCTTTGATGGGATTATTCATTTGTGTTGCATACTTGATTATTTAAATTGCAAATGAGATTGCAAGTGATAAAATCATGTTTGTGAAAGGGATAAATTTTTGTTGAATGAAATGGTTTCATGAAAAAGAATTATTATTATTAAGGAATCATGAATCGTGATAAAATAAGATATCATATGAGTTTGAAATTGTGAATGAGTTATTATTTGCTATGAATAGCTAGATCATGATTTGTGGCAAGACTAAGAAATGATTACTTGTGGATAAGTGTTAAGACAAGATTGTGATCTTTTTGTGAAATGAATTGAAAGATGAAATTATTTAAGTTTAAGACATGATTATGAAAGGGTATGTGTACCCATGTTTCTTGTACATGAAAGTTTATGATTTAGCGTTAGTAAGACCTCGGTACCGGCATTATTGAAAGAAAGGATTTGAGAAATGATTTGGAGATATGGCCGTGGAGCTATCTCGTATTTGTTGATTAAGTCCGGTAGGAGGTAAGACTAATTCTTTGAATGGAAATTATTCATGTCTTGAATTTAGGAAAATTTAGGCACATAAGTGAATATGTAGTAAACTTAGGGAAACGTAAGTGGGGTGCTCTATATAGTCGGCGGTGGACTCCAAGACTATAGACCCAGTTGGTGGACTGAGGTTGCCCTGTGGGAGACGGATTATTATATTTTAATCCGGGACTATGAGGACGGGTCGGCGGTGGACTCCAAGATCTTGAGTAGTCGGACGGATGGATTTTTGTGTTTACCGTCTCCAATGTATATATATATATATATATATACTGGGCTAGAGGGTCACATACGGGACGATTCGCACGATGTGGAATCTGTTATAACAGCCGGTGGTGGACTCCAAGGCTGGGATTCACATTCGTGGAATAGTCTGAACTTTGTTTTGCTACCGGGTAGTTTTCATGGCGAGGGATCGAGCCCTGTATTGTGAAGAACGTAGGCACTTGCCCTCGGACCTATGTAGTATGGGATGCATAGAATCCGAACAAGTGTGCATTAGTGTCATCCTAGTATAGAAATGTGTGCATTAGGCATTAAGGCATGACATACACTTATGTTTAGAATAATCACCTTTGATACTTTACTTGTTCATTCAATCTTTTGTGATTTGTTAAAGTATGAGATCGTTATACTATTCCCGGCATAGAGAGGATAGCCGTGTATAACATTTCGTCAGTTGTAAGTAACTGACATGCCCACAGATTGATATGCAGGTAATGGACTATTCATGGAGTTATAAAGTGGATATGTTGTTGCTGTTTAGAAGTTAAAGATGTTGCAAATGATGTTAAAGTTATACAAATTGTATTTCATTGTTGTAACCTTTTAGTCTTCCGCTGTGTAAAAACCAAGTGTAAAGGAACTCTGAAGTATTGTGAATGAAAAGTTTTAAATTCCTTGTAAAATTGTACGAAGTGAAGTAAAGATCATGTGGAATCTCGAATTTATCCTTATTTGAAATTCGGGGTGTTACAATAAGAGCTTCATATTCCGCTTCATTGTTGGAGGCCTTGAAGTTGATGCGGAGGGAGTATTGGAGGACGAAGTCGTCTGGGCCTACCAGAATGACCCCGGCTCTGCTTCCCTCGTTGCAAGAGGATCTATCCACATATACCGACCAGATAGGGGTCCATTTGTTGCTTGGTTGACCTCGGATAGGGTGCTCTCGACGATGAACTCGGCTAAGGCCTGAGCCTTGATCGCGGTCCGAGGCTGGTAGGTTATATCATGCTGGCTCAGCTCGATAGACCATTTCATGAGACGACCGGAAGTCTCCAGCTTGTGGAGGACTTGCTTCAACGGTTGATCGGTAAGAACGATCACCGAGTGAGACTGGAAATATGGGCGAAGCTTTCTTGCGGCCATGACTAAGGCGTATGCCATCTTCTCTATCTTTGGGTAGCAGAGCTCGGCATCCCGAAGTACCTTGCTCATGTAATAGATGGGCTTTTGAGTCTTATCTTCTTCCCTCACGAGGACAGCACTGAGGGTTTGCTCGGAGGCGGCTAAGTAGAGGTAGAGGGCTTCCCCGGGAACAGGTTTGCTGAGGAGAGGAGGATTGACCAGGTAAGCCTTTAGCTGGTCGAATGAGTCTTGTTGCTGCTGACCCCACTCGAAGCCTTTAGCCCCCCCGAGAGCTTTGAAGAAGGGAAGACACTTCTCTCCTGACTTGGAAAGGAAGTGCCCTATGGCCACAAGGCGACCTGTTAGCTTCTGAATCTCTTTAACATTCTTCGGAGGAGCCATGTCCAATATGGCCTTGATTTTCTCGGGGTTAGCTTCGATTCCTCTTTGGCTGACCATGAAGCCTAGGAATTTTCCCGACGAGACATCGAACGCACACTTGTTCGGATTGAGCCTCATATCATATTTCCTTAATACATCGAATGCCTCCTGTAGGTCGGTGACATGGTCGGCACCACGGATGCTCTTCACAAGCATATCATCTACATACACCTCCATGTTACGGCCAATCTGATTTTGGAAGACCTTGTTGACGAGGCGTTGATAGGTGGCACCTGCATTCTTCAACCCGAAAGGCCTTATCCTGTAGCAGTAGAGGCCCTGATCGGTTACAAAGGAGGTCGTCGGGATATCCGGGAGGAACATGCGGATGTGATTGTATCCGGAGAAAGCGTCCATGAAGCTGAGAAGCTCATGGCCCGAAGTGGCGTTAATCAGAGTGTCGATGCTTGGAAGAGGGAATGGATCTTTGGGGCATGCCTTGTTTAGGTCGGTAAAGTCGATGCAGATCCTCCAGGTCTCGTTGGCCTTCTTTACCATGACAACATTTGAGAGCCATTCGGGGTAATTGACCTCTTGTATGAACCGAGCCTTTAAGAGTTTGTCCACCTCCTCTTTTATAGCTTGCTGGTGCTCGGGAGCAAATTTGCACCTCTTCTATTGAATTGGTCTGGACCCCGGTGCAACACTCAGGTGGTGGACAAGAAGCTCTTCGGAAACTCCAGGAATGTCGGCGGCAGACCAGGCAAAGAGGTCGTGGTTCTTTCTGATACATTGAACTATGTCCGAGCTTAGAGCAGATGGGAGGGTTTTGCTAATAAAGAACTTGCGGCTCTGATCTTGCTCAGAGAAGAGTACTTCCTCCAGCTTATCCACCGGTTCGGATGTTTGTTGGACGCTCTCTTGGGGGATTTCAAGTATTTCGAGGGAGAGGACCATACCCATAGTAGAGGTCATGTAGCATCTGTGGGCCATTTCCTGACTGCCTCTTACTTCCCCTACTCCTGTCCGGGTGGGGAATTTCATCTTGAGGTGATAAGAGGAAGGACGGCTTCGAGAGCAGCTAGACCGGGTCAGCCTTGAATGACATTATAAGCTGTGGGGACATCCATGACCATAAATTTCATCGACTCCGTTCGGGTAGTAGGAGTTTTGCCAGCGGTTATGTCGAGGGTGATCACCCCTTCAATAGTCACTGGCACTCCCGTGAACCCATGGAGTGTGTAGCCGGTGGGCTTAAGTCTGTCTCAGGATAGTTTGAGGCCTTTAAAAGCGGTGAGGAAGAGGATGTTAACGGAGATGCCATTGTCCACCAGGATCCTCTCCACTTTAAAGTTCGCCATATGGAGGTTGATGACAAGCGCGTCACAATGGGGGGTTCGGACACCCTCAAGGTCTTCATCTGAGAATGTGACGGGTACTCCGAGGCCTTTAGGAGAAGGTATGCCACGAACCGAATTAACTTCCCTTATAAATGCCTTTCGAGAGGAGTTGGAGGAGCCCCCCATTGGGCCCCCTATGAATGAGATGTAGGACACACTCCTCTTCAAATTCAGGCGTTTCATCGCGTTCAGGACGCTTGTTAGCCCCCCGAGGCGGGGGAGGAAGATCGGTTCGGTCCTTTCTCACGAACTTGGTTAGCTGCTCCCTCTAGATGAGGGCTTCTATCTCGTTCTTCAGGGCCCGACAATCATTGGTGTCGTGGCCATGGTCCCGGTGATAGCGGCACCACTTCTCTTTGTCCCTCTTCTTGCCGGGGGTGTTCATTTTCGGGGCAGGGGGTAGCACCCCTTCCTTCTCTACCTCCATGAGAATTATGGAAATGTTGGCGTTAAGAGAAGTGAACTTTTCAAATCTGGGGAGAGGTCGGCACTGTCCGCCATTGTTCTTCTGGAGCTTCTTGGCTCCTTCTTCTTCTGTTCCCTTTCTCTTGGACCCGGAGGAAGGCCCCTCCAAGTTGGGGCGGTGCTCAGCTTCCTCGGCCCGAATATACTTTTCGCTCTGGAGGAGGAGGTCAGAGAAGTTCTGCGGGGGCTTCTTGGCAAGGGAGGAGCAGAGGCTGGAGTTGAGGACATTTGATTGGAATGCTGCTGCAGTGACCGACTGGTCAAGAGAAGCAATAGACCTGGCTTCCACGGTGAACCTTTTCACATAGTCTCTCAGCTTCTCACCCTTCTTCTGGTTGAGGTAGAGTAGCGAAATACTGGTCTTCTCAGTTCGGCGGCTACTCACGAAGTGGGTGACGAAGAGGGTCTCGAATTGCTCGAAGGAGAATATTAAGGATGGGGCAAGACGAGAGTACCATTCCCGAGTCGGACCCTTGAGAGTAGCGGGGAAGGTCTTGCACAGCAGAGCATCGGAAGCTTGATGGATGAGCATGAGGGTCTTAAAGCTTTCGATGTGTTCGACGGGGTCAGACTCCCCGGAATAGGTCTCGAATTGGGGAGGTTTAAAGCCTATTGGCACAGGTGCCTCCATGATGGTTCGAGAGAAAGGAGGTTGGCTCAGGCGGAGGGTCCTTCCTCTAAGATCTTCTTCTCTGTCTAGCTGACCCAAGCACCTCTCCATTTCGTCGAGACGGCGGTAGACAGCGTCATCCCTTCGATGGTAATCAACCGAGCCTCTAGACTCGTCTTCGTACGAGGGAGAGCGGGGGCTACGATGACGGTAGCTTCTGGAGCGGCAAGGACTAGGAATGTGCTGGGGGTTGCTAGGAGCTGGAGGAGGAGTTAGGGACTGTTGGCGAGGACTTCGGACCGGAGGAGGAGTAGGGACCCTCGGAGCATTGTCGTTGTTGGGTCGGAGATTGAGAGCCTGTAAGATGGTTGCTTGGAATTGCTGAAACTCTGCACGAGTGATGGGTGCGTCATCGTTCCAGGGGGGTCGCCGATCTTCAGGAGAGTGAGGTCTTCTCCTATGGTGGCTGGGGGACTCTCTCCACCCTCTGCGAGGGGGGGACCTTCTGTATTCTCGGCGATGAGGAGATCGCTCATTTGGACGGTGTTGGCGGGAGGCTCCCTCTCGGGCCCGCCTTTCATCCAAATGGCAGCGAAGATCCTCTTCTTTGCGCCGATTGTCGAGGGTGTTGCGGAAGTCTTCTGATGCTCGGGGATTGTGAGATGCCATGGAATTAGTAGAGGGGTTGTGCACGGAGACGTGATCATGTTGGAGGGGTTGTTTATGAGGATTAGGACGCCCCCCCCCCCCCCCCCCCCCCCCCCCCCCGCACTGGCGTTCTGGAGGCCTGTCTGGCCGCGAAGGGGTTGAAGATTCTGAGGAGGGAGTTGGTCCTGCTGCGGGGCCTGGTTAGGTTGAGGGGTAGGTCCTGTTGGCTGGACGATTTGGAGGGGGACCTCCTGCTGTGGTTGAGGAGTGGGTCCACGGTTGGACCCTCTGGATCTTAGCTTTCGGGGAGGCATGGCTGGGCAGATTTGACCGACGGGAACAGGAAGGGCTGCTATGCTATTCGCTGTTTCCCACAGACAGTGCCAATCTGTGACCGCTAAATCTGGTGTGGGGGTAAACAGACAGTATTTGTGGATTCTTGGAAACTTGAATAGCAAAATTGAAACTTGTTCCGCCGGAGTTTGACCGTTGATTCCCGCCGTTCACCTGCAAAAAGTGCGAGACACCGGGGTTGATCCCGGCGACGCACCCTCTGACGCTCAAGTCAATAATCAGAAATGATTATGAGAGAGCGTAAATTGGTAAAAGATTGATTACCTCTTAATGGTGGTGGATGGGGGGTATTTATAGCCGCCTTTGGGATCAAATTAGGAATGTAATCCCTAGGAACAGATTAGGAATGTAATCCCTAATTCCCAGTGAAAGGATAGATACGAATCAGGACTGTTGATTAGGATTAATCAGAAACCCTAATTCTATCCTGTTGGACCGGGTCAGCAGCGGGTTGAAACCCGCACCCAGTTGAGATGGATCCGTTCGCGGGTTGTTGGGTCTTCTAGAGAGAAGACCCAGTACCCACTTTAGACCCACTTATAGGTGAAATTACCATTTTATCCTCAGGCTTTAAGATTTGTGCCCGATTTGGACGGTTCCGATTTAACCCCATTTTTAGCCATATCAATTGCGCAGGCAATAATAATAATCTCAAGAACAATAATACTTGGAATTAAGCAATAAAAATATCCAAATACAATAATAATCCAGTGTCTGGAAACAAATGGCAATATTCGGGACATAAGTCCAAAACAATAATAAATCCAATCCAAATAATAATAAGTCTCATTACATTAAGTTTATTAAAGCAATAAGCAATTAGAAAGCAGTAGTCTTTAGACTGTTTGTTCTTCGACTCCAGCAGGCAACTGTTCTCCAAAATCTGCAATTTAATAAATTGCAGGAAAAGGAAAAGAAAACAAACCGCCCGTCAATGCAAGTAACAGGCCGCTTGTAGTGCAGGATACAAGTACATGGGAAGGATAAACAAATAGCATGGAATATGCATGATAACAAAATATAACAACTAGCATGGCAAGATAAACAAGTGTGAGTAGCATGTAATAAGTGTCGAGTGAACAAGTATCATGTAATATTCGATGTCATTAGGAACAATGATACACAATATGCAATGTCGATGTTGTGTGAATCCTTAAGTCTATTATTCATTTTAATTCCTAACTAATGCACGTACTACTGTGTCCCATGTGTGCCGTACCACAGGTTCGATGCATACAATCAATTTTATTTAGACTATAGTGGTAGAGTCTATAGTTCATGTACTGGATATGATGACGATAACAATATAACACGGGCCATGTGTAATTTCTTACACGATGATGATAACAATAATAACACGGGCCATGTGTAATTTCTTACACAATGACGATAACAATAACACAGGCCATCATTTGAGTACAGTCCCCATATCATCAACTACTCTAGTATCCCTTAAACATTGGCTTATTAATTATTTCATTAATGCAACAATACAATATGCAATCTAGAGACATGAGATGAACGATAATAACAATAGAAAAACAATAGGATGATAACATGGAGTATGGTGTACTAGATGTCCAAGCAACATAGTATAGGGTATTTTACAAGTATTCGACAAGTATAACACGAATAACACATCAAACACAGATATCTCAAGATAGCATGAACATATACATCAAAAGCGGTCAACCCTAGGTTAATTCATGTCATATGTGTCGTGAGGCAATTATGGTCAAAATAACACAATAGAGACAATATCAACAAGGGGTTCACATACGAATTGTCTCTAGAACCCAACTACACTACAAGCGGTATTTAGTACTTGTATTTACAAAGGAATTTAATACAAGTTACTTACCTTATAAACGGTGAGAACGAAACCCAGAATGACGGGATGAGAATCCCGAAGCAACGAACCCACGGACATAGAAAAGAACACGTGTAATATACGTGCCAACAAAGAGACAAAACAGCAACAACACAACCCAAAGAACAGCAGCAACAAGGAGACAGGGCACGACTAAAAAGAGCCCCGGGACTAGCCGACGGTGGTGGTCGGCGGCGACGACCAGGTGGCGGCGCGATGCGGCGGATGGTGTTGAGCGGAACAGAGGGCGGTGCTGGTGACGTGATCAGCGATCGAATATGGAAAGAGATCCGGGTTTTGGGTCTGGGTTCTGGCGCTGCTGAGAACAGAGGAAGGAGTTTTGGGTTGCTGTGCTGGTGCTGGGGGAGGGGTCCGGTGTGTTGTCGTCGAGGAACAGGAAAGGGGAGGTCGAGGTTTGGCTGGAGGAGAGTTGGGAAGATGTACAGTAAAAGGGTATTTGGGTTTTTTTTTAGGTTCTGCTGTTGGTCGAGGGCAGAGGAAGAGGAGGGGGGTTTCCTGGGTTGCTGGCGATGCAAGGGGGGTGGCCAGAGTGGTGGGGGAACGTCGGAGAAGACGACGGAGAAGGTGGGTCTTGGGTTCTGGCGGGAAACAGATCGGGAGAGAGAGAACAGGAGGAGAAAGGAGAGAGGAGAGAGGAGAGAGAGTAGACGGCTAGGGTTTCGATTTGTGTTCAAAAATTAAGGTTTGCAATAGGATAGTATTTATAGGATACAATTAGGGTAGTAGGTTGGTGAATTAGGGTCCACTAAGAGCGGATTTAGGTCAATAACAAATGGAATTGGGTTTTAGGGTTCAATAAGAGATAGATCAAAATCAATAGGGTTCAAATAAAAATACCCACAATCAGAATAGTCCAATCACGAAAAACGAAGAATTGCACGAACAAAAATTTGAATCTCAATAAATAAATAAACAATACAAGTAAATAGAATATAAACTGGGCTTGAAAATAATTTGAAAATTTGCAAAGAAAATCAGATTCGGTATAATAATAAAATAATCCAATATATGAATTTTAAATAGATATTCATGAAATAACAATTAATAATCATAATCATAATAGTAATAAATTATACAATAAAATAGTATTCGGGTTTAGCAATTTTATTAAAATAGTCTAATAATGATAATATATTTGTTTTAAACACAAATATAAATATCCGATAAATAAGAAATAGAAAGTGAGATCAAAATAAACCATTATTCAAAATAAATAAAATTTTGATTAGAAAATATTTTAATAAAATATCCGAACAGAATTTAGCACAAAAAAAATTTACAAAAAATTAAATTATAGAAAATACACGGAATAATACCTATTGTCGGGAATGGGGGTTACAATCTTACCCACCTTACAACAAAAATTTCGTCCTCGAAATTTGCTTAGGCGGTATATAGGGCAAAGCAAAAGAAAACTGGGAAATAACAAAACAGAGAATAAAGGGAATGAAACAAAGTGGTGGCAACACTAGAAGAAAAGAACATGGATAAGAATGAAGTGATCAATAATGATGTTGAACAAAGATTCAATAAATGATGATAATGCAATGAATGAATAAGGAAGTAAACAATGCAAGGAAGAGGAACAACAAGAGAATCATGGGACCTGTGGGTTATGGGTCCACCATGCTTTTGCTGCGCTGCTCTGATGGTGAAGCTCCAAGCTGTAGACATATAGCAGATCAAGCGATGCCGATCGACGAAGCAAGTAGGAAGAAAAGAAAGGATAGCACCGGAATCAAAAGAATATGGGTACAAAAGAATAAAATTATACATAACGGGAAATCAATGAATGGAAGGGACAAAAGATAACAAGAAATGAAGGAACTGAATGTGAAGGGATCAAGGAGGAATCAAAAGAGACTAGTTTCCAGATTGTTGGTTATCATTTGTTCATGTGATCTCTGTATTGCACATACTGTTGAGTTAACCAGTTAAAACCCAAATCTGATTAATATATCAATCAAAGCCAGACTTTCTTTAGTTAGTCATGTTTGACTGATATGTTATCCAAACCTAGGCTCTGAAACCACTAAAACCTTGTCACGCCCCGCTTCCAAAAAATACGGAATACGAGTACATGACATTGGCCCAGCGAATGACTAGCGTCTAGGGTTTCGATTTGTGTGCAAAAATTAGGGTTTGCAATAGGATAGTATTTATAGGATACGATTAGGAGAAAGAGTGGACGGTTAGGGTTTCGATTTGTGTGCAAAAATTAGGGCTTGCAATAGGATAATATTTATAGGATACAATTAGGGTACTGGATTGGTGAATTAGGGTCCACTAAGAGCAGATTTGGATCAAGAACAAATGGAATTGGGTTTTAGGGTTTAATAAGAGATAGATCAAAATCAATAAGGTTCAAATAAAAATACCCACAATTAGATAGAAGAAAATAGAATCAACAAAATAGTTCAATCACAAAAAACGAAGAATTCCACAAACAAAAATTTGAATCTCAATAAATAAATAAACAATACAAGTGAATAGAATATAAACTGGGCTTGAAAATAATTTTAAAATTTGCAAAGAAAATCAGATCCGGTATAATAATAAAATAGTTTAAAATTCTCATGCTTCTACTTTAGACATTATGCTAGGGTTTGTATTGTTAAAATTACTAAGAAAAACTAAGTAGAATTGGTCACATGTTTGTTTAAATAGAGAGAAATTGTAGATAAAGTGAATGCTTGATAAATTGATTTGCTAGTTGATACAATTGTGATTTCCAAGCTAAATTTGATCATGTTACCATGAAATATATATTTGAGCCATGCTAAAATTGAGAAATTTGTGTTTATGAGAAGACTAGTCGATTGAATGTACTATGGAAATATTATTGATGAAATTAGTATAATACTAATGTAGAAAGAGGAGTTATGTTCTAAAATTATTGTTTAATAATAACAAGTAAAAATAAAGAGAAAAAGTAATCTTTTGTGGAAACTTTGATTATAAATAATGTGAAAATTGTGATTTTGTTCTCAATGTCAAAAATATATCCATGATCTACTTTAGATTATAACCTGGTGCAATCGGCAGTCGACCGAACTAGATTCGACAATCGACTATCAGGTAATAAATTTTGGATTTTAGTTGCAGAACAGTCAACCGGCTATGTTTTAACAGTCGACTGCCCTGACTATTGGTTTTTGAGTTTTAAATCCTCGCAAAACAGTCGACTGCCCTGACTATTGGTTTTCGAGTTTTAAATCCTTGCAGAACAGCCGACTGGCCTATCTCAACAGTTGACTATCACGGTTTTCGGCTGATGAAATATTTCAAAAAAAAATAGTTTTCAAGTGTTCTAAAAGTTGAGAAACAAAAAAATGTTAGATTTATTCTAAAAATTCAAATAATGTCTAGACTTTATAAAGAATTTTTTATAACCTTTGGCTTAGTATAAATGAGAATTTAAGACTATTTTGCAAGAAAGAACTTGTTATAAATTATTAACTTAAATTGTCTTTGGATAAAGAAAAACAAATATTTTGTTTAAAAGAATTCTGAAATGAGATTGGGTAATGGAAAATTGGAAGTGTGAAATTTTGACTTAAGATTAATAAAATGAGAATAAGAAAATTATGTGGGAAAAATGAATTGTGAATACGACAATTTGAAAATTGAATTTATTGTCATATGCATGAAATTGTACATGAAAGTGAAATAAAATATCATGATGAATTATGAAAGATCTTATGAATATGAATACTCAAATGCTATGAACATGAAATGGAATTAAAAGCTAGAGGGTAGCTAAGCCTTATACCGGCATGAATTAATACTTTTGAGATGAGATATTTAAAGGAAAAGACCAAGTTTGGGTCGTATTGTTGAATTGATGATTAAGACCGGTATGGAGGGAATGCTGGGTATTGATTTTATTCATGATTCAATGACTAAGGATTAGATACATAGTGAAGATGTGATGAAAGTAAGAGAAAAACACGAGTATGAGGGCCTCGGAGCTAGGCGTGAGAGTATTCACAGGCTGTCTACACGATGCATCGTGTCATGACGTGGATATGACTCCAGGATTCCGTACCGCTGGCGACGCTTGTGGGGTGTTTGGTGACTACGGGTGGTGTCATGTCCCATGATGGAGGCTGAATTGTCCATAGGTTCTACACAATGCGTCGTGTCATGACGTGGAATTCCCCTCCGGCTGTCTGGACATGAGCTCGTAACTCATAGAACATATAGGATACTTACCGTAGTTACCGTAGTAGTTTAAGTCATGGCGAGGGATTGAACCCTACAAGATAAAAAACGATTAAGGGCTTGCCCTCAGACCATGTAGTATGGGATGCATAGAATCCGAACAAGTGCGCATTAGTGTCATGTAACATAAATAATTGCATTAAGGACTAAGTGCACATTCACACACGACATCAATAGGATAGTCCTCGTAGCTTTGTTTTGTGACAAGTGTGTGCTTTCTAAGTAAGAGAAATTGATATATTATATCCTTGCGTCAGTTGAATGAACTGACATGCCCACAGTTTCTATGCAGGATAAAGTGTATGAAAAAGACTAAGGAGGAATTAATGCTTAAAGAATTATTCAAGTGTTGTATTTCATTCATGTAACTGTTGTAACTTTGCTTCCGCTATTTAAAAATGTAACTCTAATGTAATAAAGTTTTAAATTCCTTGAAAAATTGTAAGAAGAGAAGTGTAAAGATCCTGTGGAACTTCGAATTCGGTCTTGTTTGGAATTCGAGGTGTTACAACAAAAGCCCGTCCCGAGCGCTTACCGCTCGGTGGCATGGGAGGTCGCTCAGACAATGGTCTCCAACCTGAGAAATGTCATCTGCAGTCGATAGAATGAGGAGGACCTCTGAAACTACCTCAACCGATCCCGGAACGGGGGGGACCCCTTGGATCGCAATCTCAGTCGGATTCGCCACTCCTCCCACTGTTGAGATAGGGAGCGTAGACGCTTCCTAAGGGACCACCGACCCTCCAATGGCCAAGGGGACGAGGGTCACGTAACCAGGGTGGAGTTCCACTAATTTTGAGACGAAATTCTCTGAGATATTCGTGGCGAGAACCCACAGCAGCAACCAGTCGACCGAACAAAAGCGGCCGAGCATGGGAACGACGAATCCCATGGGTCAACCCGATTCGAAGGACGAAAATACCTCATCCTCAAGCGACTTCAGGAAATGGAGGGCCGCCTCGCCCGGATGACCGAGGGCGGGAGGCAGTCCGAACAGAGCTACCTGCTGAACAAGCTTCCATTCTCCTCCCATATTCTCGATGCTTCCATCATGAGGAACTTCAAGCCTCCAGCGTTTGAAACCTACAATGGAGAAACAAATCTTGCTGATCATCGAGGGCTTCAAAACCCTGATGATGATTCACAACGTCTCGGATCCCCTTCTTTGTCGTGCATTCCCGGCCACCCTGAGAGACCTCGCATGAGAATGGTTCACCAAACTTGCCCCCGGTTCGATCTACTCCTTCGACTAGCACGAGGAGAGCTTTCACACTCACTTCGTGACCAGCCGAAAGGTTGAGAAGACGAGTGCCTCTCTGTTGGACCTCAGAGAGAATGATGAGGAACCCCTCCGAAGCTTTGCCCAGAGGTTTACGGCCAAGGCTCAGTCAATCTCCTCCCTCAATTCTGGGGTAGCAGCGACAACTTTCCGACACAATGCCCGCCATGACTCACTGAAGGCCTCCCTGACCAAGAAGCCCCCAACCAACTTTTCCGACCTTCTCCATAGAAGCAAAAAGTTTATCTGGGATGAGGAAGCCCTCCATCCTGAGGGTCGGAAGGGATCCCTACCAAAAGGAAGAGGAAGGCAAACAGCTCCGAACTCGCCAAGAAGACCTAGAAGGACGCCTCCGCAAAGTAGCGTTTGTAACACCCCGAATTCCGTTTACATGTAATTCATAGTTCAACGGGATCTTTCACTTCAACTTCGTACAATTTTACAAGGAAATTTATAATAATAAAAAAACTTTTTATTATACAATAAGTTATTTACATAAATGCGGCGGAAATTAAAAAAATACAACATGATATATATAACATGATATATATATAACTTTAACATCAACAACTTAAATCATAAAAATAATCTTTAGCATCAATTTTTCTTTTTGTCTCTTTGCTAATCCAAGCCCTGCACTGGAAAATACTTTGTGCACGTCAGTTACTTACAACCGACGCAATATTATAAAACTGTGATCATCACTATAAAACAGTGATCTTCACTATGTTGTAATATACTGATTCTCTTACTTTAGCAAATACAAACTTGAATGTAAAACAAAGTGTGAAAAGTGAATATCCTAAACATGTCAGTATATGCAATGACTTAATGCCTAATGTAGATGTTTACGCTATGATGACATTAATGCATACTTGTTCAATGGTTGGGCATCTCACACCATTGCTGTAGAGATCAGTGAGTATTCTGATATGCTCTTCAATTGGAATCCATCTTGTATATGATAGCTTGCACAAATATGATGAAGGAGTGTTGCTCTTGTTATTCATGATAGCAAAAGTGAGAATAAAAGAGAAGGGAAGAAGAGAATATGAACACACTGGAAGAGAAGGGAAGAAGAGAATATGAACACACTGGAAGATGAAAGGAACTATAAGAAATACATGTATTTGTATAACTCCAGATACTGACACAGAGAGAGAGAGAGAGAGAGAGAGAGTGAGGGAAAGACCGGATACTCGGAGAGAGAGAGAGAGAGATTTCCCTCATCTGGGATAAGAGAGAGACAGATGGACTTGACAAGGGAACACAAACAAAGAGAGAAATTTGATTGGACTATATTACACTGGATCTAACTTAATTAAAGGTCAAACCCAAATATATTTTTTCCCTTTTCCTAAATGAGTTCGCATATCCTAGTGACATATGCAGAATTTTAGAGCCTCGTATTATCGTATATAACTTTTTTAGTTATTTGTATTTAGTTTATTCTGGGACATTAGGTTTTAAACTCACAACTACAATTATCGTCTGCAATCTTGGGATGGTAGGTTTTAAAATCACTAACTACAATTATCATACGAAGTCACCAGGATCATGTCACCATGAAACCTTTTTCCAGGGTGTATAACTCCCTGGACCATTCATATAACTTTCATTAGAGCATAGTGAACATATGTTCAAGAAAAGATGTTGCTCTGTTAATATGTCAAACATCCCACCACAAGGCCAAATCTGGAAGTTATAATAAGGACTGATGTCTACTAAATTCATCTAATATTCTTAGAGTTTTCATGAAGATAAACTACGAGTTTAAAGACTGATTAAGGTCAAATAATCATGTGATCAACAGAATACAAACTGACATCTCTATTTGATTATTAAACTATTTGCAGCGAAGTATTTGTTGCCATGTGCGGAACCACGAGATGTCAATGATTATTTAGCTGAGTATAACAGAAGAGAAATAATCAGGTGTCTGTAAGTGTGTGCAAACCAAATTACCAACCCCCCTCCCCCCAACAACAACCTAGAAAATGAAACGGCAACCAAATTGTCCTGAAATGTATGTCAAAAACAGAGAATTGAACAGAATAGTAATTTTCATATATAATGGCAAATAATAGAAGTACAATACTTCGACTTTTGGCTCAATTGTAGTGCTATAACCATCAATTTAGGTCAACTGTAAATGTTGTTTTGGCCGCCTTGCCCTGACCATATAAATAGCTTATTTAACATTTAACGTATGTATATGGTCAGGGTTGCTGTGAAAGCATCCATGATCATGAAATTGCACTAAATTGGGTTGCTGTGAAAGCATCCATGATCATGAAATTGCACTAAATTGTCGTAGTGGTAAACAAAAAATAAGCAATAAATCACAAACAATTAATGTACTTGAAGAAACAGAATAAAGGTATAGTAAATTGTCTGAGAAATATAAAGTGCATTGTAAAGTAAAATGACTTCAAAACTTCCAAACTTCTACTCAGTTCAAACCCATTAAGGTGACCTTAGGAAAATGAACAACTCATGAAGTAGCAACAAATAAATTCTGGGGTAAACATATCCAATCCCCAACGGCCTAGAAAATGAAAATAATTACCAAATTACACAAAAATATAGATAAAAAATAGGATGAATCATAAAAAATTGTGTGTCTATTGCAATTAAAATAAGCAGATTACTTTTGGCTCAGTTTGAGTGCCATAAACCACCAATTCAGTTCCACCATACAATCCAGCCTTGCCCCAACCATATAAATAGCTTTTTTAGCAAATAGAGTCCCCAAATACAATTTAAAAATGTATATATATTTGGTCAGGGCTGCTGTTAAGCCATCTATGTTTGTGGAATTGGCATTAAACCATCATAGCCATGTACAAAAACTGAAATAAATCACAAAACGTAAAATTACAAGAATAAATTGAACAACTATAAAATAATTTGCCTAATTTTTTAAAAATATACATGTTTGACAAAATTAAAATTGTTTGACAAATAAAAGTAAGTAAAATGACATTAAGACATTCAAGCTTTCCTTGGATCCAACTCCTCTGGGTGATCTTAAGTAAATGCAGCTACTCCACAACCAAATCCAAAAATTTCTGGGCTAACCATACCCATTGGCAACAGTTCATACAGTGGCAAATAAAGGATACAGCAGCCTCAACGCAAACCATGTAAATAATTTTTTTTGTAAGTAGATATCCCCATTTGTTTTTGTTAATCAAATAGAATTGGCCTAGATGGTACACAATGTATATATATATATATATATATATATATATATATATAGAGAGAGAGAGAGAGAGAGAGAGAGAGAGAGAGAGAGAGAGAGAGAGAGAGAGAGAGAGATCTTTGGTTGCTCACTACTTTGATGAGCACTCACGAAATAGAGTACCTATGACAAATCCGAATTGCTCATAATATAAAAGTGAAGAGGAGCCATCAAGTGGATAAGCTTGGAGGAAGCGTTTTCAAGCAAGGGACGAAATTGGAGGAAAATCTCAACTTTCATAGTAGGTGACTTCTAAAACTCTATGCATGTTTAAAAATTGTGTTTTTATGATGAAAAATTCTATTTGATTGAGTTGCATGATGGTGTGAATGAAGAGTGATTATGTGATGACATTTCTGTAACACTCCGCAAAATTGAGTAATGACAATTTTGCCTTCGTGTGTTTTGCATGTGTGTTTTGTACTGTTACGAGTAATATTCGTAACGTATTTTTATATAAATGTCATATTCTGATTATTTATATATTTTCCGTTTTCTCAAAAATCATTTCAATCCTATTTTTAGCCAACTCAAAATATTTATTTTAATCTTTGTGTTTTACGTACATTGCACGTGTTTTCAATACACGTGTCGATTACATATATTTTCCGTTACGTGAAATATCCGTAACATTATTACATACAAGTTTTGTATTTTGACTGTTTTCATTCTCCCAAAATAATTTTAATATTTTTATGTTCATTTTATTTCTAAAATTTTCTAAAATGTCATGCACATTTCTTTCTCATTTTATTTCACATTTTTTTATTTTTATCTTATTAAAAATCCACAGGCCTAAAGTTTATTTTAAAGCCACTAAGTTAATTAAAAGAAAAACACATTAGTTAATCTACCTTTTTTTAATAAACACTTTTAAATCATACATTTGTTATGTAACAGATATATACATTTAGGCTATAAACAAATAATTGAACAAGTGAATGTGAAGTGTGCACATGTGGAAAATCCAAAGGTTGGCCAATTCATGAAGGATTGAGAAGAGGTGGGGGTTTGTGTAATAATGGTGAGTGGGCGATTAATTTTGATAATGAGTATTTATTTAGGGTAGTGAGTGTCTCTTCATGCACCCATTTAGCCTTATAAATAACTCCTCCTAATTCATGAACAAATGCACCAAGAATCAAAAGAAAAGAAACAAAAGATAAGAAAGATAAGAAAAGAAAGAGAGGAAAAGAAAGAGAGGAAAAGAAAGAAAAGATAAGAAAAGAAAAAGAGAGTTGTTTGAGTTCTTACTTGGAGGAAGGAAAGCTTGCTAGGAGGAGAAGAGAGAGTCATTCTTGGAGCTAGGAGCCATCTACTAGGAGTTCATTTTCTTTATTCAAATAAGGTGGGTGTCTTCTTGAACTTTCTAAATTATAGTATCATGCATGTGTAGGTAAAGTGATATATAAAATTGATATGCATATGAGTAGTGATTAAATTGTAATGATGATATTTAGAATGAAAATACATGCTAATTGAAAGATTGTCATGAAAATAAGTTAATTGATGTTGTTTGATTGCATGGTAGTATATCATGATTGGATTAAATGATATGAATATAGATTTGTACACAAAGTTACGAATTCGTGCCAAGAAAAATTACTGTTTTGAGTTTGTTTGCCCATCAGAAAATTGTATTTAATAAAATAGTTAAAATCCAGCGTTAAAACTTTTTTGAGAGCATCTTGTATGTGTCAGGAACATTCCTTTAAAATTTTATAAGATTTGGAGGTCTTTTACTATTTTAAAAAAATCTAAACGCAGAACTGGTTATAGTTGATTGGTTGCTGAAAATCTGTACACATTTCGGTTTTTGATCAATTCAGAATTGTAAATGAAATAATTTGAGAAAAGTCACAACTAATAAGTTGTATTAGACTCGTTAACCTTTCTGAAAGTCTAAGAAATCAAATTTTCAGAAAGAATTGAATTTTATATGAATTTTACAAAACTGTACGTGGCAATATTTCAGTATTTCGACCCTACTGTATATTTCGAAGAATAGAGGGCTATAGATACAGTATTTTGAGGAAACCTATAACTAAGAAGTTGTAGTATACTTGTACACCATTATTTTGATATAAGTAAAGCAAAGTTTCGTAAAGTATATGATTTTCTATGATTTTTACAAATAGCATGAAATGTAGTTTTTGACTTTGAATTCACTGTTTTGCAAATGATACTTAAACGAGGTGATTAAAAATATATTCTTGCTATTTTAAGTTATATTTTGGGAAAATAAAGATCAAATCCATGCTTAGATGAGATATGAATTCAAGAAAAATATATATATTGTTAATGATGTTAGGAATTGATTTAAAATGAATCAAAGGAAAATGATAAGATAAATTTTTTATGATGAATTTTTTAGATTATGTTTGAATCTTAATTAACTTGTATTTAGAAGGTTTTGATGAATATGAAAAGTGTATTGTGAAAATGAATGGGTTGAGAGTGAACTTATTGATGAATAAATAAGAATGAATGAAAGAATTTGAATGAATTGTAAACATGAGTTATAAGGGTATGAGTGCCCGAAGTTGTTGAACATGGAAAGATGTTGATTCAATAGGCCTAGTGATACTCAGGTGCAGGCAAAAGTAATGAAAATGAATAATTAATTTTTGAGAAGTGACCAATATGGGCTGTCGTTCTCGGTATTTTTGTGCAAGACCGGTAAGAGGGTAAACTAGCTCTAGGTGGTATTATTTTGTCATGTTTAAACATAAGGATTAGGCACTAACTGAAGATATAGTAAACTTGGGCAAACGTAAGTGGAGGGCCTCTATATAGTCAGACGGTGGATTTCGGGACTATAGACCCAGTCGGGCGGTGGATTCCGGGGCTGTGGTTGCTTGCGATGGTGGCGAGCTTTAACTAAATCCGGGATTATGATTGATCGGACGGTAGATTCCGAGATCATGATTAGTCGGGCGGATAGTAGGCCGTACTCCAGTGTATATGCGTATATCGGGGCTAGATGGACACTTGCGGGATGTTCGCACGATGAGGATTCTGTATAGTCGGGCGATGGATCTCCGAGACTGGAATCCGTACTCGTGGAATGTCTAAACTTTGTTTTATTACTGGGTAGTTATCATGGCGAGGGATAAAACTCTTTAATGTGGAGTACGTAGGTGCTTGCCCACGGACCTATGTAGTATGGGATGTATAGAATCCGAACAACTATACATTAGTGTCATTGTAGTATAACATCTGCATTAGGAATTAAGTCATATCATACGCTGACATATTTATGATAGTCACTCTTTACACTTTTATATGCATTCAAGTTTGTGATTGTTAAAGTAAGAGATTTCGTTATAATACAACATAGAGAGGATCGCTGTTTATAATATTGCATCGGTTGTAAGCAATTGACGTGCCCACAGATTTTCAGTGCAGGGCTTGATTGGATTGGCAAGGACTTAAAGACGGTTGATGATAAAGATTATATTTAAGCTTCTGTTATTAGAGTTGTATTTCATGTTGTATTTTATTTTAACTTCCGCTGTGTAACTCTGTATTAAACATTGTTATGTTATAAAAAAATTTAATTTCTTTGTAAAACTGTACGAATTGAAGTGAAAGATCCTGTTGTACTACGAATTACATGTAAATATAATTTAGATTGTTACAATTTCTAAGTGTTAGAAATATAATAATGAAAGAACGATCAAATCTATGGAGGTTTTAACATGAGAAGGTTTGAAAATTTATAACTTGGTGCCATAATGGGATTTAGACTTGAAATTTTTATAAGAGCATCTTGATTGTGTCTCCAATGTATCCACCAAATTTCATGAATTTTGGTTGAGGATCGATATTTTTAAAAAAATGCCAAGTTGTTGCTGTACTGTGTAATTGGCTCTATGCGAATGAAATTGTCATACTTGACTTAGGAAAACTGCATCTCCATGATTATTATGAGTTTAGAGCTGAAATTTGTTTGGTGACTTCATATGCATTCTACTACAACTCTCCTTAATTTTTTAATTTTTGAAGATGAATTTCTATATTAACAAAAATCAAATTTGCTGCTGGTTCGGGGATGGAAATTCTATTTTGCGATTGTAACTGGCACAACTTAGAAAAATCATAACTTGGTATCCGTATGTAATTATACTTGAAATTTTTATAGTAACTTCCTCAATCGGTACGAAGTATTCCCACCAAAATGTCTAATTTTTGGAAGAGAATTTCTGTCATTTTAAAATACAACTTGCTGACATGGTTGAGAGGCAGCGCAGAGTGCAGTAGGAAAATTTGTACTCCATTCAAATTATCTTAACTTCTTTTGTACTTGGAATTTTTTAAAGAATTTCGGATGTGTGGTTACTCTATATGTGTAGAACATTACTACCAAATTTTATGAACTTCCGATGTCATTTTTTATTTTTAAAGGGTTTTAACGTTTGACTGGTTGAAAGTTTTTGTTAATGCTGGAAGTTTTTATGCGTATTTGTTTTTGGGCATTTTCTGCCTCAAAATGGAGTAATTTGAGAAAGCTTTCAAATGAGAAATTAGAGTAGACACTCAATGATCTTTTCAAAGAATCCCAAAACATGAAATTCTGTTAAGTGAGTGAATTATAATGATTTTTCCAAAACATCACAGATGCATGTGGTATGGGATTTTCGCTGTTTTGATCAAATTGTGCCTTCATAATATTTGGACCTTAGATTGAGCTTCAAATTGAAGACTATCTAGCCTTTGAATCTGGTTGTACATGCTTGTGTGTGCCCGCGTGTATCTTGTACTTATATTAGAGCGGGATGAGACTTAGTTGGCCATTTGGCACACCCGTTGTTTTCTTTCAAATTGATTTTTATGTTAGGGACTTAGGGTAGGGAGCTGCACCCTATGGTTCTTAGTATTGTTTGTTGTTGCTTAGGGTAATGGATTTAGGGGGTTATTGTTACTACTCAATCTTTGGGGTGGTTGGTAGCCGGGTTCCCTCGAACGTGATGGAGGAGACGACTCGTGTGCCGACGTGCTCGCCGTACACGGAGGATGACCGTTGTTCTTAGTGCTACCGTCTGGTCAGAGACCATGGAGCGAAATTATTTAACGGGAGCAACATGTTGGTCGGGCCGAGGTCATAATCAACTTTAAGCATGGAAGGCAGGGTGACGATTGGTCAGTTCACCGCATAGTTTTGTCATAGTTTGGCTAACATTGGTATCCTTGGGCATGGTAGTGTCCTAGGGTTAGGTCGAGCTACTGTGTAATGTTAAGGCTGTAATTGGAGTTGGATAGCTGTTGATTAACTTGTGAATTATGAATTGATCATGTTTGTTTGGACTTGTGATGTCCACCGAATTGAGTTGTGTTGGGCTATGTATTAGCTTGTCGATGGTCTAGGGTGGTGGTTATCACCCTAATACTATCAACTCATTTTGACCCTTGAGGATTAGTAATTCTTACCTCGAGTGCTATGGATGAAGACGGTATTCGGGCACCGGCAGATCGCTAACCCAGGAGGGATTGATCGCGGGCCGGAGACGGAGTCGAGATCCAAGCAAAAGGGTGTTTGGCAATCGACGAAGGTTGAATATTGCTGGGTCAAGTCTGGGCCAAGTTGGGCCAACTCTTGAGCCTGGTCTAGGGGCCGTACTGGTTTCCCTAGGGCTTGTTTTTTTGGTTGATGGCTGGGTTTTTACTAGCTAGTAATCGGCTGGTAATCTAAATCTCTGCATTTAAGATCATTAGTTGCTTTTTCAGTTCTAAGATAGGAATGATGTGTAGTAGTATCCTATGAGCAATCTTATGTAGTGATAGGATAGGCACTAGTCGGGTGGTTGTACTCCCCTGTCAAAGGGACACATGCGGTGCCTTCTCACGGGTTGGGAGCACGGGATGTGTGAACTCGCCTGTTAATTTCTGAAGTACTGTGATAAGAATGGAAGGTGCTCCTGTCGGATGTCGGGAATGGATCCTACGAGTTGTCAAGTTCTATGTTGTTAGTACGGGCAGGGAGCTAGAGTAAGACTCTCCAAGGGGAAGTAAGACACCTATGCGTCTCGTTGATCTTGCAAGCTACCTTTATGTTCGTAGCAACTTTTGGGTGAGGTCCAGAGCAGTGGAACGGCCGGGAGCCGGGTGTAGTGGAAAATAGGGGACACCACTACTCACTGCAATGGCAGAAGTAAATCGACCATATGCAACCTCATCAGCCACAAGTTAATTGTCAAGAACTGGAATGAGTACAAGAGTAGGATGCATTGCGATGGATCGAACCCTACAATCAGAAAAAGGTGAGCTCCTTGGGAAGTATGTAGTTTGGGATGCATATGTTTCTATTGAAGTTGTGTTTTGGAAAGTATGTAGTATAGGATGCATGCGTTTCCAAATGGATTGCATTAGAGTAAGTGCATCCTGTGCATTTTGAATTGTGTATTAGACTCTAGGGTATGGCATGCACTAACACTTGTGATTGTCTACACATTTTCCTTTTGCATCAATCTTGATTGTTGAGTTTTAGGGAGCCGGTGGTTTTAGCAGCATTGCGTTAGTTGTATTCAACTGACGTGCCCACAGTCTGTTTAGTACAGGAATGCTGATCTTGGAGCAGGAGACTCGAGCTGTGGGAAGCGATCAGTGGAAGCTGATATCCAGTATGTTGCAGGGTTTCCTGATTATTGTTCCTGTGAGATTAAAAGTGTTGTACAGTAAAATTTTGGGATGTAATTTATGTGAATTCATGATGTAATTCTTGTTGTACAAATTGTACTTGTAATACCTTTTTTGTGGCAATAAAAGTTTAAATTTTCTGTGATTTTACTGCGTTTGGACTCATTTGAAGGAAAGATTCTGGCTTGTGTCTCGAGTTTTTTGTGTTGGAAACTCGGGGCGTTACAAAGTGTTCCTGTGTTGGGAACTCGGGGCGTTACAACTGCTGATGCTGGTGCCTCCATGGCCACCCCCAATATCTTGAAAGTCAAAGCCAAGAAGCTCCAGTTCCTTCCAGACAGAAAACCCATTCTGTACTTCCACACCGACGTCAGTGACCGATTAATACTACTAGAAGAAATATTTACATCGAGAGCCCCAATTTGCTCAGCTAAGGCATTGACTTGATCCACAACTCCATATCAACTAGCCAATTGTTGTAAATCTTTATATACATCTTTGTAATTGTCTTTTATGTAATAAATTGAATTTTACATGAGAAGAGCTTAAGTTGTATGTATTTTAGTATACGTAAAGTGATGAATGGTAATTAATTTCTACCGCAAAAATCATGTAATTATTTTTTTAAAGAATCGGACCGGGCTCGGTTTTTTTAGGTTTTTCCGGGCCTGGGCTTGGCCTGATTTTTGGAGTCCGAACCAAAATCGGATCGGGCTTGGACCCTAAATAATTTTTTGGGCTCGGACTCGGGTTTGTATAAGTCCGGTCCAATCCTGGCCCGTTGCTAGCCTTAGTTTTGCCAAAACACCGGGGTAAAAATGCTGAAGAAAATGATTTTTTTTTGTAGTGGAAAATTATTAAAATCTTATTTGCGAACAATTATGACTTAAGATCGGTTAAATGAATTAGCAATTTTAAGTATTGAAAAGAATATGTTGAAAAATATTGAGGTTGAACATATAATTGATGATTTTGCTTCTAAAAAAGCAAGAACAAATCATTTTAAATGAGATGCGATTGATTTGATTTGATTTTTTTTTTAGGTGCAAGAATTGGTGTAACTATGCTTAATGAAAAATATGAAGTATTTGATGTCATAAAGTTAAACAATGTAATCTTTATTTTTCTATGTATTGGTTTTATATCCCTCCGCCATTAATATATATAAATATACAGGCATGTCTATATAGGGCAACATTTTATTTTTTTCCCCGGGGCTTAAATACCTCAGGACTGGTGTTGAGGATATTCAAGCTTCCATATGTAGATTCCATGAAGAATTAATCTATCCATATCCGAGGGAATCGAATATGGTCACTGGACTCTAGTTCTCGAATAAAATTGCCACCTTTATATAAAAGCAGAAGAATATGGAGATATCTTCTTAGGGGTGGCATTTGGTCCTCCCAGGCCGGGCTGGGCCGAAGCCCGGCGGATTTGACCCGGTCCCGAGCTAAGGCGGGGCAGGCCAGCGATGAAGGCAGGTCGGGCCAGGCCGGGCTTTTGCTGGGATATTGAGGCCCAGCCCAGGCCTTTGGCCCTCAGCTCGGGGGCCGAGCCGGTTCCGGCTTATTTTCATTTTTAAATATTTTTTTTAATTTTTTAAAAAAGTTTAAAATTTGTTCACGATTGTTAAAATCATATAGATAAAAGAGATATTCAAAAATTATATTTATGAATTACAAAGTTTAATATGTAATCAAATAATTGAGTAAAATTTCATTTCATTCAAATAACTTCAAATTACAATACGAGGGAAACATTTGTATTTGGAAATCGAGATGGCCTCTATTTAGATTGAAGAGAACGCAGTGGACTATTGTCGTGCACTTCTACTTAACCTAAATATAGAATCTCATCCCCCTAAAATTTTTCAATTATTTACAATACATTATACAAATTACATTCTACCAGATACTCACTCGTCGCTACTTGTTGATCCGTTTTGTGATTCTTGTAAATCTTGAGTCCTCTCTTCTGCTTTCATCCAATCTTTGGCGCATACCAACATCTCCAAGTTCTTTGACGTTAAGCGATTCCTGTTCAGACTCATAATCCAGCCACAAACAGAAAAAGCACTTTCCGATGCAATGGTTGACACCGGTACAGTTAGCAAATCTTTAGCCATGCGAGAAAGAATACTAAAAATAATTTCATTAGTTTTCCAAAAAGAAAACACATCTACTACATCTTCAATGGGAGGTTGTGCATTATACCAATTTAACTCATTTGGTGAATTGGTTCTTGGTTTTTTTGATTTTATGAGATTTAAAACACTACTAGTGACAATACCCTTTTTCTTTGATAACATAGAACAAGAAGAAGAAGAACTAATATTTTGTGTTTGTGTAGTATTAGATGAATAAATTCTATTGTAATTATCATATAAACTAGTCAAAACATTTTCAAATTTTGTAGTGAAAAGAACATGATTAAAATCATCTATTTCTTTGTGTGGAGCACAAGTATAAAAAATCTCAATTAATTTTTTGTGTGTCATCTAACTTAATCATGAGATTCATTACACTAGCAACACAATATTACATAGAAAGATGATGAAAATATTTTAAAATTTTAATATAAGCGGCATAAACCATTTCTCCAATGAAAGGGACATTTACCAAATCTTTAAATGTTATCATCATAGTGACAATTGCAGGTAAAATACAACTAGATGTAGATATATATGTTTTTAAAAATTGTAAAGTAACATCATTAAAATGTTCTAAAAGTTTGTACAAACTATCGGCAAAAAATAAAAAATCATCATCTAACATACAATCTTGCATACCCATTGCAATACAAAATTCTCTAAGATTAAAATGATAGTGAAGAACAATACTTGATAAATCAAAAGTAGAATTCCAACGATGTCTAACATCTTTAGGAAAACGTTTAAATACAATTTCCCTAAGTTGATACCAATCATGAAAAACTTGATATATTGGACCACTCAACGTAATAAAATGAACACAATTTCTCATTGCCTCAATTTTATTGTGTCCATATTTAAGTGCATCTTGTACACAAAGATTTAAAATATGAAAAGCACACCTAACATGAAAAATTTCCAGTTCTAGAGGATTAAGTGTAATTAGCAAACTAGCAATTGCCTTAGCAAAAACTTTATCAAAAATACCGAAATTGTTATATGCTTCCATGATGTGTGTGGCAATTATTTCACCCTTATGTGGGTACCTAACAAATCCGAATGAAATTATCCTCTTTTGAAGTAGTCAATCAGAATCTATCAAATGACATGTTACATACATCATTGGTACGCGGTTCACTCATACGTCAAAAAAACTCTAGTGTTTAGTGATGTAAGTGTTGCTACTAAAAAATTCTTAGCCTTATTGTAAACTAATTTACAATCACCCTTTACTACATTCCTAGGAATTTTTTTATAATGGGGGTTTAATGCGGTTTGTGCAAAGGTCTCTACATTCCTACTTTCACCAAAAGAATAAGGTGTAAATCACCCTGGGGGTGAATAGGGTGATTGTGCGAAATTAAAAATCAAAAATAAAGTGCAGAGTAAATAAAAAGAGATAAGAAGAGCAAACACAGATAGCACAAGTGACGCAACGATATAACGTGGTTCAACCCCCTGGTTTACGTCCACACCACCTACTTGTAGCAAATCACCGCCACAAGCGTTTCACTATACTCAAACCCTTGTACAGTGATTCTCAGATTCAGGCCGAGAGACCTATTACACCCACAGGACTTCTAACACAAGTATCGTCAATCTCACCGTAGTGGAAGAAAAGAAAAGAACTCAAGATCCTTAATGATCCTGACAGAAGAATACAAATAGTTATCACACACACTCGGATTGATTGTTGAAAGATTAGTTCAGAATATTTTTCTCAGAAGTAATAGGTGAAGAATACACAATGGGTTCGTCCAAATATATAGACTGTGAAGTGTATCGATCAAAAATAGAAACGATACATTCCAAAAATGTGAACAGCGCAAAGTTCGGTCGACCGCAATTACGGTGCGGTCGACCATTCATCTCTCTAACGTAAAGTCGAGAGATGAAGGGTCGAATGCTTCTTACATAACTGTGACGTGCGGTCGAATGTCATGAGGTGCGGTCGACCGTTATCGCGCTGTTCTTAACGAATCTACTTTATATTCTTACCAAAAACTAACCAATCAATTAAATACAGATAAAATCTCACAAATATAGAATGATAGCAACTGGTCTTGATAGCTTTCTTGGACACTAATCAATCATGTGCTCTTTTTGAATATCTTCTTCTTATGCTTGATTTTGCCATCTTTCTTTATTATTTTCCTTCTTTGAATATTCTTGAATCTCTCTTGGATATCTTATTGATATTATTTGATCCTGAAAATCTGAACAACTCAATTTAAACTTATTATTATCTATAGACACGTTTTGTGCACACCAAACTAAGAGTCAACATAAGGTAATTCCACTACAACAAATATGACATTTGATAGCATTCATAAAATGCTATAGTAGACCTACGATAGCGTTCTCCAAACGCTATCGAAAGCCTCACTATAATAACTTTATAGCATTTTAACAAAACACTATAGAGTTTATAGCGTTTCGGCAAACATATAGAGTTTACAGCATTTCGTAAACGCTATTGTTGTTACAACGTTTCGTAAAAACGCTATCGATACGATAGCATTTGGAAAACGCTATCAAAGAGAGCAATTTTGAAAACACTATCTTTTTGACAACGTTCACAAAATGCTATCTTTTGACCAGTGTTTTGAGAATAGAATCAAACATACAACATTTTGAAAACGCTGTCGTTTTGAAATCGGTATTTTTTTACAGCATTTTAGGAACGCTATTTCATTTTAACTATATACACACAAAAATTTGCGGATACAAATAAAAATCGATTTATAGAAAATGTCAATACACCATTAAAACTATAAAAGTTTTGCAATTTTGTGTACAAGTATATAAAAACATACCATCATAGAAAAATCCGTACAATAAACTTAAATCAGTATAATAAACTTATAAAAAAGTTCACCCAATAAACTTAAAACTGACGACAAAAAAATCCTTGAGTGACTAACATCAACACAACTTGCACTCTTCGGTTCATCCACGACATCTCCAATATGCAAATGTAGAAGAAAAAATTGTCAAAGTGTGATCAATAATGAAAAAAGAAGTAAGCAAAAATGTTCATATAATTTCATTTTCTTAGGCCCGAATTTCAAAATTATCATTGACGATCAAGACAGAGCAACCTACTTACTAGAAGAACAAAGTTCAATATATTCACACTTGAGTAGATACACAACCATGCTTACTTCAAATGTTCAGCCCTGCTCACTTGATTAGCTACACAGCCTGCTCATTCCTATCGTCCATCTACACACTATACTTTGTCCAGAATCCAGAACCACAATAAGTTTGAACTAGCCATTATAAGAATTTCTATAACAAGTGAGACAATCATATAGTCTATAAGTTCTAATAATGCTTTAATGATATATGACAAAGCAACAGGCAAGGGAAAGAAAGAAGGGATATAATGAAATATTGATCAGTTTTTCCCATCATCCGCTAATAAGGTCCTGACATATTTCTAGTTGAGAAGATTTAGCATTTTATTTCTCACGAATACTACAAGATTCACAGTAGATTATTGTACTTTCTTTCAAATAAAGTTATAGTGAGAAAATGTCACGCCCCGCTTTCCAAAAAGGAATACGGAATACGGATATGTGACACAAGTCCAGCGAATGGCTTTCACCATTCATAAGTTGTAAGGATCTTTTTAACATTTCACAGGAATAAACCAGAAATAAAAAAGGAGTTATCAACCACACATGCATGAATAAATTAATATAACCAACAGAATTTACTTGAAACAAAATAAATAATTCTCAAATAAACCTGATCTGGAAACAAGAGTTATGAATTCTGGGTCAAACTGCCCAATACAAAATAATCTACGTAACAATTACATTTATTCAAAACAGCAGGAAATAAATTATAGCAAGAACTCCAGCCAACTAGATAGTTTGGTCACCTACTCCTTCGGGCAGCTGGTCACCAAATTCTGCAATTTTAACAAATTGCAGGAAGAGGAAAAAGAAAGAAAACGCCCGTCAATGCAAGTTACGGGCCACTTGTAGTGCAGACAACAAGTACAGAAAAAAACAGATAGACAAGTATAGAGTAACAACGGAAGCGAGTACAGAATAAGCATGGAATGGATGTAATAGCAAAACAAAATGACTAATATAAACCAAAAATAAATTAAAGTAATATGATAAGGTGACAGGGTGCAGGTAACATGTAACAGGTGTCAAGTAGCATGCAAGCATGTATACATGAAACAGGTGTCAGGTAGCATGTACAGGTAAACAGGAATGTGCAAGTGATCATGTTATTACAGATCTTGTACTTAATCCTAACTAGATAGCACTTCATGCGTCCCAAATTTTACCACATGGTTGCTACATTCAAACAAGTTACGTTTTAGGTTTCATAGTGGACTGTATAGGGCCGTGTACTTAGGTATCAGGTAAACAGATACATGTACTGGTAGGACCTACGGGTCCCCTTCTGAGTACACTTTCCTATAGGAAAGTGTGTAGCCAGGTAATAAGGTAAACAGGATCATGTACCATGTAATCATGAAACACGTAACAGGTGGGAACACGGCCCCCTTCCAAGTACACATTTCATTATTTTCAACTACTAGATCTTTCCCTTAACCCCGACTTGATTATCTGTCATTATTATTAAAGCAGGTATATAAGTGCACAAACAGGGTGAGAAAAATATGGCAAGAAACAAGGAACATCTCATGTTGGGTAGAAGACATACACGGGTGACAGACAACTCATAATAGCTTAGGACAACAAAACTTTCAATTCTGGACAACAAGACAGTACTGCACCAAAACCAAGATTCCCGTTGCAACAAGAATGCAAATCTGGATCCGTCAGAAATCTAGAAAATAGAATCTCGGCCGAATCCAGCACACATATATATGTCATATAATAACCACAGAAACATGGCTCAAAACATAATTATATACAAAAAACATGTTCAACCAGAAATCACAAGGTTGTATTCATAAACATAAAAATGGCATAAAAACTTACTGATTAAATCTAAGAAAAATCTGGGGTATTCCCCAGTGTGTCTAATTTCAGCAAATAAAGTTTCATAATATTCGAACTGAGATAGTATAGTCAAATAAAATCAGAAAATAGCAAGATACAGCAAGTTTATAAATCTGGAACTTTAGATACAGTAGTACGAAAACAGTGATAGATTACAAAGTATAACTCGAAATCCAAATCCATCAAAAGGGTTGTAAAATAGATATAGCATGCTACATTTTATATTTACAAAGTTTTTACCAACAGCAACTAGAATCAGGTTGAAAACATGGTTATTTACTGAACGGCGTGCAGTTCTGAAATTATAATAGTTTGTTCACAAGCATAGAATAGTTTATAAATGTCATCGAATAAATCTACAAAAATTTAGGATTAATCCCAGTCAAGTCTAGTCTTACCCATCAAAATATTAGATCCAAATTTAATCTTTAACATCAGTATTAAAATAAATAATTATACATAATTCACATAAAACAGAATCTGGAATTTTCTACACATTTGTAGTAAAACAGCAATAACTCACACCTCACAAATCGAAACTGAGATTGGTCGAAAATTCTAAAAAATAGATAGCGAGATTTATGATTTATATTCACAAATTAGTTTCATTTACTGACCTTAACAGGGTCTAAAATACAGAAACAAAACAGGGCAACAGCAAAACAGAAATCTTTCTCATGCATTAAATTAAATAGTTCATATGCAAATTTAAAACGAAATACAAAACATGGTATAATAGATGTCCAAAACAACATGGTATGGGTTTCTAACAAGTCTACCACAAGATACTTCGACGAATGCATCAAGCATGCAAGATTCATACATCATGTCATGGATCACGGAACAACATACATACATGCATCAAGAATTTAATTAAATCTAAATTAATTTCATGTCGTGTGTGTAACAAAGGACGACTACGGATGGATCAACGAATAGAGGCAAGATCTAACAAGGACTTTTCATGAAAACGAATCTAAAAACAAAAGCCACACTACAAGCAGTATTTAGTACTTGTATATACAACAAAAATAATACAAGTTACTTGCCTTAGGGACGACGATGAATCCGACGAAAGAATGAGAAGAATGAGAATGGATTCCTGGGCACGAACACAATATCACGAGCAAACGAACACGAACAAGATCGCGAACACAACACTTGGAACAACCACGTGCACAACACACCAAGCAAAGGCAGAGGGGGATGTGTATGCACTGCGGATGAGAGGACAATGGCAGCAGGCGGACAGGGGCGACGATTAGGGGTGCGGCTGCTTTCGTCGGTGCTGTTGTCGACCGGTGCTGTTGTCGCTGCTGTCGACTGGTGCTGATGTCGCTGCTGTAGTGGAGGAGATGGGGAGAGAAGGGATCGGGGCTGTAGGGCGACAGAGGGGTGCCAGAGGGGGATTGGGATGCAAGTCGGGGGTGCACACAGGGGTAGAGGGAGAGAGAAGATCGGGAGCTTGGAGTGCAGGAGGTATGGGATGAGGTGAGCAGCTAGGGTTTAGAAAAGTAATTAGGGTTGGTGTATAGGTCAAACAGTATGGATATATATATAGGAGATGGGTTAGGTTAAGGGGGATAACGGGATGGGGGAAAATGGTTATTGGGTGATCATAGGATCCAATAAGAGATAGGAAACAACACTAGTAATAGGCCATGGACAAATAAATAATAAAATAAATCAACTGATCAACCAGAGATGAAATAATAGGCAGACAAATTTGAATCAAGAAGATCAAATCACAGGTGACAATGCAATAGATGATTTTATATTGAGAATGAAGATCAAATACACGATTTAGAAGGAACAGAAGAATACAATATGAATAAATACTCAGAAAAAGGTAAATACATCCAAAATACAAGAAAAGAGAAAACAGGGGTTACAGAAAATTTGCACAACATCTGATGTCACTACAAACCTCATAGGCTTTCTCGGCATTTCTTTTGGGCTATCCCGGCATTTTTAAATGTTGGGATAGAAACGCCTCCAGAAACGCTGCTATAGCGAGTGTCGGGACAGATATAGGGTCTATCCCGGTATTTTTTAGAAAGGCCGATATAGCCTATATCTATCCCGACGTTTATTTGAAAAAAACGTCGGTATAGAGCTTCTGCCAGGGGGAAAAGGAAAGGTAATTTATCCCTAGGTGTACTAGTGAAATACACTTCTCTTTCTCTATTATACATAGGCAAAAGCAAATTTTCAAACAAAAAACTTTGAAGGAAATTTGAGTATTAGTGAAATACACTTCTCTTTCTCTAGATGTACGACTTTTCTCTTCAAAGAAATGCATCAAAAGTGTTTCCCTTTCCAGAATGAGTCTCACATGTCTGACAGTGAATTATCTTTCTTAATTCTCACCTTTATTCGAACATGATCAATAAATATTGCATTTACAACAAGTGTAATAAAGCATTTACAACAAGTGTAATAAAAATCACTCTAGCGATTGTAAGAGACAATTATATTTTAAAAGTTGAAAGATAACACAGTGCCTAATGCGTAGTTAGCATCAAGAACCAACGACTTACAAAGATGGCAAACGGCACACCTACAAGTGGGTCTTGGAAAAATCTATTTGCAAGGGCCAGGGCTAGAAAACTACTTTGCATCATAATAATAAGTCTTCACATATCTATATTACATTCCACAACAAGAACAATAACATGAGTATAAAAGAGTAGCTAAAATACATGTTTCAAAAGAAATGGTTCTTTGTAGCTATTTGACATCAGCTGCCTTATGGAATACAAGACTAGTAATACAATATCCAGCTATAAAAGATGCAGCGTGAAATCCAATAATCAAAAGCACAAGGGCTATTCCATACGGGGACATTATTGCATTAATATTTATCACCAATGGTGCACCAACACACTGTTACAAATACGGAGAGCGGAGGCAAGAATGGCTGAATGGCTTCACAAACCCTAGGTAGAAATCATCCATTAGAATAAAACAGAGTACATGTCAGTACATAAAGAAGACAATGAGCCTACAGTGCCTACCTAAGTATATGACAAAGGATATAACTTCAAACAGTTCCTTTCACTGAGAATGAGAATTACGCTGACAAAATAATTACAAAATCAAGATTATGACTGACATGTTACTTATAGAATCTATTAAGACAACCTGAAAGCAAGCTTAGTGTATCTAGAACTATATAAACATTTACCTGTTCAAAGCAAGCCAACTGCTATTGGAGCAACTACAATCTGCAAAATACTAGACATCATTCCTTTCACGTCGACTTGCAACTTCTTGCCAATAAGAAGCAACGATAAAGTTGGTGTTACAAGGGCAGCTGTTGCAGTTGACAAATATGTCATAACAATACTCAGTGGAGCCATTATTGGATCTATGAGAAAAGTTGCATAGTTTGAAAGTTGGGCTCTACTAACGCATGTGACTAGCATGATCCCCACCAGTGGCGGAGGGAGTAAGAGAGGAGGAGGGACAGTTGGGACCCCAAAACTTTTGTAAAACCCCCTAATATAGACCAAAATTTTTATTTAGCCCCCCAGTTAAAAAAAAATTGGGACCCCCAAGTCTAATCTACATCTTATTAAAGGCTCAAAATAGTGGTATGAGCTTTGAGCTAAAAATTAATAGTGATACTTATTATTTGATCTGTGTAATCATTGGATAAAATTTTGAATAAGAAACTAGTGTGTACACAAGTTACAAGTATATTTATTCATTTGAGTCGTATCTCTTAGTCTCTAGTATTATAACAGTATAAATAGTGTAATATGATTATTGATTAGTATTACTCTTACCAAATTTAGAGTACAACTGTACAAGTGCGAAAAAATACATGATACTAAAAATATAAATTCGAATATTTACTTTGATTATAATTTTATTTTGATCCAATTACTTTAATTTTTCAAAACAAAAGTAAAGAGATTTTCGGCAACAATTATGTTGATGCCGGGAGAAAAAAAATTGGGACCCCCATTTTGATTTGTCTGGCTCCGCCACTGATCCCCACACCTAGAATAAAATTTGTTGTCAAAATTGATACATTTCCATCTATACATTTGAAGAGAGAAAAGTTAACAGATTTATTTCCTCATCTAAAGGTGTAAGGAGATTAAAAGTTGAAACTGAAATAGTGCCAACAAGGAATCCAAGAAGAGGCTTTATAACAAACTACCCAACATATCCAGCAGCAATAACTTTTGGTCTAGTGAATGCCCCTAAAAAATCCTTAGAGCATCTGTAGTCGTTGCAATGTAAAATATCCATATATGGATAAATAGAAATAGAAATCCCACTTTTGCTGCAGTCGTGCAAAGCTATTTTTTAGCTATTTATATTAAAATATTAAGCGACGGCACATGATGTGCCGTCGGAGAGAAAAAAAATTAAAAAAAATGATTTAAGAGCGCGGAGGGAAAAAAAAAAAAAATCACCCCAAAATCCCGGACGGCACATGATGTGCCGTCCAACATTCCAATTGGAATGTTTTTGTCATTTTTCTATTTTTAAAATTACAAAAACATTTTAGTTATTACAAAAAAATTTCAGAAATTGCAAAAAAATTCAAAAAATTATAAAAACATTTTCAAAAATAACAAAAAAAAATTTAAAATATACAAATCACTCCGGACGGCACATCATGTGCCGTCCGATGATTTGGGGAGCACGGTATTAAAAAGTATTATTTTATTTGAAAAAAAATAAAAAATCGCAGGACGGCACATGATGTGCCGTCCGACGAAAAAAATATTAATTTTTTTATTGGGACGGCACATGATGTGCCGTCACTCATATATGCATAAATCTTATACAGATTCTCAAATATAGCAATCTACTGTAGCGATTTATCGATAATATGGATAAATAGCAAACGACTGCAGCGATTTTTTTAGCCAAAAATGCATATTATGGATAAATAGCAAACGACTACAGATGCTCTTAGGGCTTGAGTTAACACCAACTGCAAACATTAAGAAACCTAGTGCAGGTGCATAGTACCTGGATAGTTATTATATATGTTAAAGAAATGAGCAAGGCACATATATAGAAGAGTAGTATACAACTAATTTTATCCTCGAGTAGTTGGCAGTTGCTTTAGGAATCGGTGTTGAGATAGAATCCTAAAATCCCTAATACAATGGATTTACATCGGAAACAACATTACATATTTCATGACTTCAACCATAATACGGTTTTAAATTTGAATCATACACAACCAGAAATCAAAATGATTATATAATTCAACCTACTTAACTCAATCTCCACCACTACACTGTATGAATCCCTAGAATGTGTTGCACACATCAGTACCATAAGTCGAGGAAATTACCGCAAAATCCGACGTAATCTGAACCCCCTTGACATCATGCACTTTCTCCACCGACGCCTGACTAAGATAAATCAAATACAAACCCACCGTCAAATCACCAATGCTCCAATCCTGTATCCCCACCTTACTCAGCTGCAACATATTAAAGATCCCCGCAATGGATCTTGAACTCGGCGGTGTCATCTGCTTCTCATCACTCACTACCAAAACAATCTCATCATATAACCCACCCAAAAAAAAAGAAAAAAAGAAAAAAAAAGAAGAAAAAAACCCCTGTAGTAGTTGCGGCCCAATTGTACAGCTCCAACGCCGACTCGAGAGTTTTGACAGCCACGCCAGCTCCATCTTCCACTTCCCTCCACTTCCAGATTCCTCATCGAAATCGTAACTGCCCGTAATCTTCAACTTCTTGCCCTCATCTTTTCCCACCTTTGAAAAGGAATCTAGTCAGAATCTTCAGCTTCGATTCTTGATTCCATCTGATATGCGAAATCGCCGATTTCGAGGGATGGGGAGGAGAATAGGGCGTTGGGCAACGGCGGGTCGGGCTTCAGGGGGAGGGGGAGAGGGCCTTGGGCGACGACAGGTCGGGCTTCGGGGGGATTTGATTTGGTTTGGATTTGGCTTCGGGGAAGAGGGGTTTTTGATTTGGAATGGGGGAGGAGTAGTTGAAGAATTCTGATGGATTTAGATTTTTTTGTTTAGAATTTTCCTTTTTGCCCCTATCTATTCAGTTTATTTACATATATAATAGCGTTTCTAAAATGCCATAAAAATTATAGCATTTTAAAAATGTTGTCATAGCTAAAAGTAAATTTCGAAATCAATCAAAGACAATATTTTCTTCAGAAATGCTATTATTTATCACTTTCAACAGCATTAATACTTAAATGCAGTAATAAATCCGCTGTAGAAAGCCCTATTTATTGTAGTGTTCATCTCTAATTACTAACTTAGCTATTACTCTACGAACGATATCGTGATCGTAGCTATGACTATCTATTTGGCCGGTCTTAGGGTGTATTTTTTGTTGTGTGAGGTTGTCTTTAGAAAATTCGGGTTGACATTTACTTAAGTGTCGTTGAAGTGTACTCGTTCCCGATCCTAGTTTAAACTTGGTGTTTGACACTTCTTACAAATTTTTAATCCTACATCATTATCATTTTGTGAAGGGACATTGTCAAAATATTTGTGTACTTCGAATGTGTTCCCTCTTGTTTTACGGGATTAAGATTGGCCTTGTTCCAATGGTTGTGGTTCTATGTCTTCTATTTGTACTTCATCCGTTTGTGTTTCATGGCAATCAGGAATACTATCATAATTGTAAAATGTTTCTTCACTATCAACATATGGAAGAGGAATGGAAGGAATGCGACGACTACTAGTGGATATGTCTACCACGTGATCGGTTAGATGTCATCTAAACTAGTGTATATTATAAAAAAAATTAGTGTATGTTCTAAGAATTAATTCTAATGTATATTTTAAAAATTAATTGTATTGTATGTTTTAAAATTTTAATTCTACAAAACAAGTAAAGATAGATAAACTAGTGTATGGTATATAAAATTATTCTACAAAACAAATAAAACAACAACTATTAAATGATTATTCTAGTGTATGTTTACCAATTTACAAAAAAAAATCTAAAAAGAAGAAGAAGAACTAGAAGAACAAGAAAACCCAATCTAATTATGAGAATTAAATGATAACAAACAACAATGATAATTTTAAAAATTATATAAATACGAAAATACCATATGAGTGTAGAATGTAGATTAAAGAATGAAGGTAGAGAGAGTTGAGAGCTTGTAGTGTTGTTGTTGATTGTTGTGTTGATATTGAATCTTGAAAGGGGGTAGTTGAATGTTGTTGATGTGGTTGATCTTGAATCTTGAAAGTGAGTAGTTGAATGTTGTTGATTTGTTGAGAAAGTTGAGAGATAGGAGAGAGAGTTGAGTGAATTTGTGAAGAGAATTGAATGAAATGAGGTTGTATATATAGAATATGTATTTCTTCAGTTTCTCAAAATACCCCCAAAAACTAGCTAGTATAAATTCGTTGGGGGTATTTTGGTAACTTTACATACCCTTTTATAATAAAAAAATCTTGAAAAAAAAAGTAGCAGCCAACGGTTGGCCCGCGGGTCCGGGCCGGTTCAATCCGGTCCCGGGTCAGTGCGGGCTGGGCCGCTACCGGGATTTTCCCCTCCTTTTGTGAACAGGACCGGCCCCCATGTTTGGGACGGTCTGACCCCGGTTCAGCCTGAGTTTGGGCGGGCCGGCCATGGCCCGGACCCGGACCGAATGCCACCCCGATATCTTCTGCAAATTAAGCTTTTCTTAAAATTAAAAAAAAATTAAACTATTATAAAAGGTTCCATATGGAGACATAAGGGATTTTCTCTTTTATCCAATCCAATAATCCATTGATGATTCCAATAACGGCACTAACTAAATCCAATCCAGATCCCTTACACACTGACCACATCCGACCATCCAAAACACCACCATTCAAAAACCAACGGCCAGGATCGTGCCGATCGATGTAGCTAAATCCAATGTATTTAATTAATATATATATATATATATACGAATACAGTATAAATAGCAACAGTCAATCAACCCTTCCATTTTTCTTCCATTCTCTCTCTTCTCCTTTTCCCCCTTTCCATTCTTCTCCACTCTTGACATTTTCGATCATTCAATGAAAATTGCTCATCAAAATTTGATTTTGATTGCGCACGATGTCCCAGGCCGACGTCAGCTATAGGTATCTATCTCAATTATCTGCTCCGATTTGATCATTTTGATTCCTAATATAGTTTGATGTTGCCTCAATTTTATATAGATTTGATGTGGTTGTGTGATAAGAGTGCTCGGATTTGGGGGTTTGGGGAGTTTTTGGATGGGATTTCGGGGTTTTGAATTAATTTGCATAATTGGGTATGTTTTTTTTTTGTCAGTGATGGAACACAAAAGAGAAGGGGGAAAAAGATGATTTTTTTGTTGTTGTTGCTGTGGTTGTAATTATAATATCGGCCCAATTGCTGCAGTTGGGGTTGTGACCAATTTTGTTGAAGTTGGAAAATTTTATCAAAATGAGTCATGTAATGTGACTAGGGAAGTTAGTGTTTGATTGGGTTTGGTTTAAGTTGATCTATCTAGCATCTACTTGGTGGTGTTATCAGTGATTGTTAGAAGATAGTAAATTGAAAATATCATTCAATTTTCTAGATAGTATTGCAATGAAACTGCAACTTTTCTAGGCATCATTTTAACATTTACTAGACCGTATTATAGAGCAGTGCTCAGATTTTGAGATTAGAGTATGTAGGAAGACTTCTATTCTCTGTCATTGTTCAAGCCCATATAGTGAAAGGACCATCCAAATGGGAAGGCTTCTGTTTTATGGCTATTGAGGTCCTAAAATTATGATTAACATTACAATGTATTATTGCACTAAAAGCATTTGGCTGCATAGGAGTGTACTTTCTACTTTCTTTTTTCTGACTTAATTGTTTAAATTATTGCCTTCCTCTCTTCTCTTTTAGGTAGTTTTAATCCATGGAAATGATTGGAAGAGGAACTTGAGAGATGTGTATGGTTCTAGATTTTGCAGCATTACCTTCTTAGAACTAAATGAGAAGAAGAAGAAGAAGAAAAAATGTTTGTGTTTGGAAATACACTGTTCTAGCCTTCAAAGGAACTGTATTTTGATTCACAGTTTTTCTATGGAAACACAATCTATGTTTTAAGAATAGTGAAAAAATTGCTGTGCATAAAAAAGTAAGCAATTGTAAAACAGATAAGATTAATATCAGTATTTTTTCTTTTAAGGCACAACAACAATTTTGTCTGTTATTTGTTTGATGTGAGTTAAGATTTACTGCTTATTATCATTGTCAAAGAGTTTCTCCAACTCTTTTGAGACTTGTGGTGCCTGAATCATTTTTTCATCTCTCATTGTTTCCCTCAAACAATTTTGATGAGAAATCATTGGACATGGCAAAACATAATTTGATCTATTAGGTAGTATAACCCAAGGTAAGTTATTTTAAAGTTGACTACTTTATCGAACACCAAATAGTAGAAGCGTGAAATATCATGTGTGAAAAGTATGTCTTCTTGTATGTCTGCATAGTTCATATTTAGATTTAATAACAATTGAAATTTAATTCAGATGCTTAGGGTGATAATAAGTTTGATACATCATACATTTAACTCATTGCATACAAATGAAGATAATGGCCTTTTATGCTTCACTTTTATTATACCTTTATTAGCACACTTCTGGCATCTTTATTCTGATGCAGTGAGATAAGTTCAAACTCATCATTAAGCTAAGGGACAAAATTATATTTTCGACTAGCTCCTTATTAAATTGTGATGGACCTATGGTTGAAAAATCTTAAGACTCCTAGTATATAGTTAATTTTATAAAGAAGCAGTTGCTGCATGTAAACTATAAAATCATTTTAATCTTGACAAGAATTTTTTCTTTCATTTGTTACTTTAAAATTCAGACCGAATAATAGTTTCCTGGGTTTATGCATGTTGTATTTCTATGTTTCTTGAGCTACACAGGGTATCAAAAAACAACTAACCATTATATTCTCCATGCTTTTTTTATGCTATAATCTAATATCTAAATAATTCTAAGCGTTTTGTGATGTTTTGTTTGCAGTTGTGGGTCATGTGGATATCCTTTGAACTTGACATCTTCTAATCGCACATCCGGCATTGGGTCTGAGTACCAAAAATCTGTCAAGAAGGGTGTTATTTCCTTCCTTTCTATTGATCTTAGCCGCTTCACTCAAGTAGACGAGATTAGTTGTTTTCCCATATCTTTGGGTCGCTATCGTCCAAAAACCAAGCTTTTATGCCGCAAATGTGGGGCCTTCATTGGTTATGGGTATGGTGAATCTGTTGTTCTTTGTGGCTTTGACCCTGCAAGCTCCTCCTCTCTGGCTTCCCAAAAGTATACAATAAAGATTCGTGCCCTCCAACCTTCTGAGTCGTGAGCTCTATTTCATAGGTGGAAAATGGACTTGGTAGGTCATAATTCAATGATCAACTTGCCAGAAGATTGTCTTCTTAATATCTATGACAAGATTGAGAATAACATGCATCGGTCTTCCTTTGGTTTGACGTGCCGAAGATGTCTTTTGATTCAAAATTTGGCCACTAAATCATTAATCTTTCATTTTTCTAACAATCCGAAAGATTATCAGCAATATGCTAGTTATCTCCCAAGGTTATTGATGCGTTTCCCTAACCTTAGCTCTATTTCGCTAGCGGGATTTGCTGAGATGTCTGATTTGGCATTAACTCGTTTGCATGACTCTGGATCCAGCCTCCGCTCTCTTGCTTTATACTGTTGTTTTGGCATCACTGATAATGGTCTCATGTTAGTGTCTACAGGTTGTCGTAATTTGGTAACACTGACCCTTTATCGGAGTAACATTACGGATTCAGGGTTAGAGAGCCTTGCTAGTTCATGCCATGCTTTAGAGAATTTGAATCTTTCTCATTGCTCATTGATTACCGATCATGGTATTAGTGCAATCTCAAGTGAATGCAAAAAGCTTTATGCTATGATGATCTCATGTTGCAAAGCCATAATGGGTACTGGGTTTCAAGGATGCTCATCGACCTTGGCTTATTTGGAAGCTGATTCTTGTGTGCTTTCTCCCGAGGGGTTACTGGATGTAGTTAGTGGAGGTGGTCTTGAATATTTGAATGTCTCAAACCTGAGGTATTGGCGTGGACGAGATGGTTTGGGCGGTATTGGTTTTGGATCTGCCTTGAAGCTTCGGTTTCTAAATCTCAGGATGTGTCGATTTATTAGTGATGACTCTGTGGTAGCCATTGCTAGTGGTTGTCCTTTGCTTGAGGAGTGGAGCCTTGCATTGTGTCATGAAGTCTGTGAGACCGGATGGGCAGCAATTGGATCAAAATGCAAAAAATTGAAGGTTTTGCATGTGAATCGATGTCGGAATCTATGTGATAGAGGCCTGCAATCTTTGAGAGATGGTTGCCAACGGCTTCATGTGTTATACATGCATGGGTGTCATCGAATTAGTGGCTTGGGATTTGAAATTTTTAGACTTTTGCGACAAGATGTGGAAGTAAGGAATGAAGAGCGCATGTCGGTTGGACCGTGCATTGATGATTTGTTTGCATAACTCATTTTCACTCGCTTAATGATTTCTATTGCAATCTCAATGTTGAATGATTGCTAGCTCACGAAGTCAGCTTGAAGATGTATTGCCCACCAATTAGGCAAAGCGAAATCTACTGTTGGAGATATGATGGCATTTACAGAGTGATACTTTGTAAGAGGTAATTGGATCGCTATTGTGTTTTGTTCTACATTAAATAACTAGAACAAGTTGTTGAAAACGGAAGAACTATTCACAGTAGGTTTGGCTCAATTGATAATAGGGTTGTGCACCGGGTCGGGTTTGACCCTAACCGACCCAGAACAGAGCGGGTGGACTTAGCATTGGAAATCCTCCCAAAATCGATTGAGTGGGTTTAAAAATACCCTTTAAAAATCTGGGTCGGGGATTGGGTTTGATAAGGAAAACCGCCCGGTCAAACCCGAATCCAGCCCGCTTCACACCCAATGTAGTTTTGTATATCTAGCTTATATGTACAATAGTTATAATTGTCAACCATTCCGGTATAATAGTGCAACTTATATTATAAGTACATTAACGACTAGTTTTCAATCGTTGATCTAATTTGGTGGAAGGTTAAATTTTTTGTTTTCAATCATATTACTCTCAATCGTTAATCATAAATGGCTAGACATGAGTAAAATGTAATTAGCAAGGCAAAAATATTGGGTCCATCCGATATAACTGCCCCTACTTGCAGAACTGAAAAAGCCACCTGAACCTACCCGAAAATGATGGGTCTGGGTTTGGGTATTAGAAAGTAAAATCCAACGGGTTTGAGTGGGTTTTGGGTTTGAAAAAATATAGCGGGTTGGGTTTGAAAATTGTTCCAAACCCACCCAACCCGATCCATGCTCACCCCTAATTGATAATCGTCCATCATACCACTATTGTTAGTGTATTGATTGCTCACTTTTCTCTATCAATGAAACAAATAGAATTTGGAATTTAACAAGTGCATATTTTTGAGTTGTCTACATCATGGCAAATTCTTTTTCAAGTCAGAAGTCTTTGGTCATATATTTCATTAGACTTGGCAGTTCATAATTTGTATTATCAAAATGCAATTGAATTCTACATGTTAGAGTTTGTGTCAATAATCAAAACTTATCTGTTTATCATATATTTGAAGTGATTGTCTCATATAGAGGATTTTGTCACAATCGTATGGTTTCGCCGATTATCAAAAAATATATATTTTCTTCAATTTTCTTAGAAAATTATATGCCTGCACAGTGGTTGTGTTGCGAGCTATAGGTTTTTGATGTTTGACCTTCTCAGAGGAAGTTCTTGTCAGACAAATAATTCTATGTATGATGGTGGCTTCTGGTCTTTTACAACTTATTGATATCTTGTCACATAATTATCAGTTGATCTTTCTCTCCTAAGAATCCAGTTCTTTCAACGGCCCTAAATAGTCTCATCATTCTAAAATGGGCAAAAACCAAAGTACACCCTCAATGTTTTGCCTCAGTATAAAATGCTCATACAACATTTGAAAAAATACATTATACCCATTCATCCGTTAACTTAATCCATTTCGTTAATTTTGAATTATTAAATTATATTTCTACTCTATCCTTTCATATCTCAATCTCTTTTTCCTTTCTCTCCTTTCTTCATTCTCAAACATTAAACACAACCAAGTTCTCAATCTCATCACCTTGTCAATATGATGTAATTTTGTAAGCTAAGCTAGCCATCAAACATATCCTTACTAATTCCCTTAAACTTTAGTCTTTTTGATGCTGCTTTGATTTTGGTTACTCATTTCAAAAACTACTTTGATTTGTTTGTGCCTTATTTCTTTTGTTGTTGGTTGAATTGAGATGTTCCTTTTCCGTTGGTTGAATTGAGATATTGGAGCATATTAATTTATGGCAGTGGGACTGATTCATACGAATTTTGCCCCTTATCTCCAGAACAATTGAAAAGCACGATCTGTTTTTGAGAAGATTATGAGATTGAGATTTGGTTTTGTTTAATGTTTGAGAATGAAGAAATAGAAGAAAGGAAAAAAAAAGATTGAGATATGAAAGGATAGAGATAGAAATGTAATTTAATAATCGAAGTTACCGGAATGAGTTAAGTTAACTGATGAATGAGTATAATATATTTTTTCAAACGTTGTATGTGCATTTTGTACTCGGGCCAAACGTTGTTGGGGTGGATACTTTGGTTTTTGCCCTTCTAAAATTACACTAGTCTGCTAACCCGTTGTTTGGTAAGTATGGAATCTCATCTTTATTTCGTAAACTTACATATGGAGTTACATTTTTTCCCATAAGTTTCGCAAAGAATTGGTGATCAATAACTTTTAACCTAGACAGTCATGGCACTATGATTCATTTACCTTTGCCACTCTTTCTTCTCACATGAACATAAAAGTTATATAGCCATCAATTTGTAATTAGTGTGAAGCATGAATTTTATCACAAAAACTGATGATAACTTGTCGATAAATAAGTGGAGTACTGATTTTAGGCCATATATGACGTTCAAAGCTGCCTTTGTTATACATCTTATGTTGCTTTCTGAACTTCAAAGCTGAACTTATCAACAAGCTTGAAAACATAAACTACCATGCTGTTGTGTTTTCACCCGCTTCTATCTCGTCAGCCGCCTCTTTCGTCATTCATCTCCTCAAACGAACTTCAATCTTTTTAGAACCAGTTAAATTAAGGAGGAATGCATCCCAGTATGTTAGGTTTCAGATTCTGTTCAAATTTTCTACAATATTCTATTTCGTCGCTGAAAGTAGGATCATGATTGATTTCGGGTAAAACTTGTCGACTGGTTGCTAGTTAGAAATGAATGAAGATGTTGTTCTATTAGCTAGTAGCCATGTTGCAGGATTTCTACTTCTGAAAGCTCGAATACATTCAATCCTATTTCCTATATAGCTATTAAGCTGGAATTACTTTCATTGGATTCATAACTTCTGAAATTGCTTCATTGGTGTGGTAACTGTGTTGATCCTTACGGGTTTTTGCTGCAACACATCATCAATATTCGGATGGCAACTTGTACATTTATTTCTACCTTTAAAATTTTGAAAATTTTCCATAGTTTAGAATTTACTTCTCCCTATAAATGTCTGATGAGAAAACCCTTGATACCCTTCATTTAGCAAGTTTCACAATAAAGAATTTCCAACCACAACTGCATTAAGATTTGAGGTTGAAGAGAAGACACCAAAAGAAAAGAAAGGGAAAGAAAGAAAAAAAAAGTAATAATTTAATTAGTAAAACTTAGTTGATCTTCTTCACTTGCCATCACCATCCTACTGAGAGGACTTGGCCCTAGCTTCTTCCTCTTAGAATTCCTCCTCCTCCTCATAAAATCCATCTGGTTCCTCCTCTTCGCCTGCATCATTGCCTCATCCACCACAAATCTTCTCATCACCAAATCTTCCGTTAACGACTTCCCTCTAAACACCCTCCTCCCTTCAACAGACCTTCTGCCAGTCACAACCGATCTCTCCAAATCAACTGTTGTTGCTGTAGTCGCTGTTTGATTCATCGCAACGGACTTCGACCTTGGGTAAGTTTTGTTTCTTCTCGGAGGCAATTCTGCCTGAAAAATCTCATTGTAGGAAGAAACCGGTGCACACAGACACGCCCGGGTGAACGAAGAGGCTACATGTAGTGAAGAACACCTCCTTAATAACCTGGGTCTGTTTTCTTTTGGCGACATTTTACTAGTCTTTGCTTTCGGCTTCCACAGGTACGCTGCCTCCATCACTCTTTGGTACCACGGTTTCCTGATACAACAGGACATGTTAGCGAAATTGGCTACACTTAGATTCAAATATAAAATTACGCTACAAGTGATATGCTTGCCTTGGTTGTGGGTACTTTGGATCCTGCATGAAAAGAGAGTGAAGAAACATGATAGAATAGGAGCAGGAGAGAAGAGTGACAGAATGAAGAGGGGTCTAATTTTGTTGTGGGGTTTTTTGAAGGAGAGAGGAGAGAGTGGCAAGGTGGTCCTCTTGCCTTTGTTAAATGCCATTTCTTTACTAGTAGAAAAAAAAAATGCATACTTTTGCTTTGGCAGGATTCCTTGCATTGTAATGAGAGGGAGAAGAGAAGAGCTGATATTGAAATCTGAATTTGAAATCAGGTTAAAAAAGAAAAAGATTAAAAATACAAATAAAAGTAGAATGCTTTGCTTCTACTTCTTTTGGGTAGACATAAGGGGGACCGTTACTAAGTATTATTATAGCTGTTTAGGCCCCATAAAAACTTTAAGATCAGTGCTAATTATGGATCAAATCCTTTGCCACAAGAGGTCAAGTTGTCTACATAATTTTCAAAGCTTTGAGAGCTGGTATTCAGTGACATATGTTCTTTTTTTTTTCATTCTTTGTTGCAACTCTTTGTATTTTTCTGATTTTACATAAGATTATTTTTTGTTTCTTCGCATTTTACTTTGCCATATGAAATGTTATCATTCACTAACACACAAGACACCATCATGCTTCCCTCCTATGTAATGGGAAACATTCTCATTGTGCCTGGGTTGGCAATGTGAAGTGATAATATATATATTCATAAAGGAAGATAACACGTGGGGACTAGCCATTAATCTATACATCGATGTCTACCACATACAATGCACGTAATTTTTTGCAGCACCGTAAAGATGATGATGTGGTGGTGGTGGTTATGATTTATGAAATAGGTATTCTTAGTTGAGGTGAGAACAGGTATAGGAGATCACGATGATTACTTAGTTGGTGGAGTAATGTCTAGAGGGTGAGGAGTAAAGGGCCGAAGGCCACATGATAGTTCAGACTAGGGTTGCCTTTTATCATTCACACTTTAATTCTTCCAGCTAACTAGGCTTTGATCTGCAAAGCTGTTTCTGCAAAAGCTGAGAGCAGATCTTGAAGATGATGACTGATACCATGAACTTATGTGATTACGTGCCTGGTTAGTTATTTGCGGTTGAATAATGTCTTACGAGATTATATTTGATTGCAGGGCCGGTCCTGAGTTGCGGGGGCCCGAGGCGAACTCCCAAAATGGACCCCTAATAACAGTATTTTTTTTACTCCCAAAATACGTACCTATATTTACAAGAGAATTATATATTTGGGAACCCCTAAAATCACAAAAACTCCTTGGGCCTGAGCCGCCCGCCTCACCCGCCTAAAGAGTGGGGCGGTCCCTGTTTGATTGGTATAATGTCTGTGTCATAGGAGTCAAAACGAAGGTGATAGCATCAACTGAGAATTTTTTCCGTACTGACCCACTTTTTGAAAATATTAACCAAACTGACCCACTTTCGAAAATATTAACCCAACTGACCAAGTTTTGGATACGCTATTGACAATAACGGTATATGTTATTTTGATGTCGTTGTTGCCAATAGTGGCACCTGTAAAAAAAAATGTTGCCGCTATTGGGAGTAACGACATCAGTATATTTTACATTCACTTAGGAGTTCTCGCATTTACTTAGGAAAAATTTGTAAGTGAAAATGTCACGTTCCGCTTCCCAAAAATACGGAATGCAAGCACGTGACGTTGGCCCAACGAATGACTTGAATTATTCATAAGCTGTTATCAATTCAACTCAACAATATAAACAGGAAGTAATACAACCACGCATGAAATAAATGAGTAAATACATGAATAATAATACTTGAATTTTAAGCATACAATAACCAACATAATAACAATTATAAATCACAGCAAGCTACGTCTATGTGAATATGATATTAAGATGTATAATGTCCATTACCCTACTAATCACAATCAACTAACACACCATCGTCAATCATATGAACAATCAACACTAGTATACAACCTACAATAGTTGTATAATGTCATGACATGAAATACAATAATAATTCCTATTCCTATATTCAATAAATAACTACATGAATGCAATGCAAGATCTCTATAAATCAGAGGCAAAAAGATGGCACGAAGTCAAGACTACTACTTGGATTCGCTTGTGTAAATCCGTAGTATCCCAACGATGAGCAACAATAAACCATATACGATAATCAATATGGATCTACTTGCGTGATTCAATAAACAATCTCGAATACGATACAATACAATTCAAGAGTGAGATGACTTGCCTTTAGAACGACGTTAGATCCGATATAGGGAATAACAGGATTAGGATCCCGGGTGACGAACCTACGAACACGGAAAAATGCAAGCACGTGTGCTCCACGTGCAAACCAGCAAACACACCTCACAACACCGGATCAACCCAAACACCAAACACCAAACACCAAACATCGATCCCCGATCTTCTACTCCACAATAGCAAACACACACAGTAGGATCCCCCTACTCCCGAATAGCAACCACCCAATCTCCCCTCTCCTTCTCCAACGCGACGGAGGGAGAGTGAGTGACGTCGGGAGACACGACGACGACTGTGGTCGGGGAGCGACGGTAGCGATGAGAGCAGGGGCAGTGACGGTGAGGCACTGGCGGTCGGAAAGTGACGGCAGTGGCCAGAACGGTGGCGCTCTACGCTGCTCTGTTTCACGCCAAAAACAGAGGAGGGCGGGAACAGCGGGACTTCGGGCGTTCGACGATGACGACGAAGGGGCGAGGGGTCTGTGGTGGTTGCGGGGTGAACGAAGAGGTGAAGACGGTGGCGACGAGGTGGTGGACGAGGATAGGTGAGCGCGAAAAGCAGGAAGGTGACGAGGGGGTGCTGACTATGGAGGGGTAGCAGGTGGCTCGAGCGGGAGGTGAGACTGCGGAGGTTGGAGGATGGTGGTGGGCGATGTCGACCTGATCGTCGATCGGAACAGGGGACAAGTGCAACAAGGTCTGGGCTGGGCGATGGCTCGACAGGAGAGGGAGAGGGAGAGGGTGTTGTACAGAAGAGGAGGACGGCAGGGGGTGTCGATTGGCATCGACGAGGGCGGAGCGGTGGGTTCGAGGATGGGGAAGACTATGAGGCGAGGTCGGGAGGTGAACAGTCGGTGAGGGGATTGGGGGGTTGAGGATGAATATGAGAGAAAGAAGGGGGGTTGTACAGTGAGGTTTGGGGTATAACAGTAGGGGCGGCTGATTGTGATAGGGTTGGGTAGGTTATAGTATTATAGTAACTACAATAATGAGGGGGAATTGCAAGGCTGATTATTAGAGATTCAAATTGGGGGGTTACAGGATGTGATGTGGTTAGGAGTGATTTTTGGAGATTGGTTGTTGGTGGAGATATGGGGTGTTTTTGGGTTAGTGGGTTTGTGGGTCAAGATCCAATAGGAGGTGGGTTGGATCGGGCTTCAAATCAAATAATTAAATAATATAATATAGGCCAAAATCAATGGGCTTTAACAAAAATAATAATAATAACAGTAATGACATTGGGCTTTACAAAAATAATAATAATAAAATTCATGACAATAAAATATTAATAATAATAAGAGTTACAACATCAAATAATAAGAATAACAATAATAATAATATTAATAACAATAACAACAAATATTGATAAAAATAATAACAATGAAAATACTAAAAATAATAATAATGATAGTAGTAATAATAGCACTACCAATAATAATAATAATAGTATTAACAATAATACTCGTAATAATAATAATAATTGTTGCCGCTAAATTTGGTGTGGGGGCAAACAGATAGTATTTGTGGATTCTTAGGAAAACTGAATAGTAAACCTGCGTACCTGTTCCGTCGGGATTTGATCGTCGCTCCCGCTGTACACCTGCAAAAAGTGCGAAACACCGGGGTTGTTTCCGGCGACGCACCCTCCGACGCTCAAGTCAGTAATCTGGAAGACTACGAGAGAGCGCAAAAACTGGTGAAAGATTGATTACCTCTAAATGGATATGGATGGGGGGTATTTATAGGCGTCTTGGGGAACAGATTAGGCATGTAATTTCTGTGTATTGATAAGGAATGTAATCCCTAATCTCCAGTAGAAGGATAGATATGAATCAGGGCCGTTGATTAATATTAATCAGAATCCCTAATTCTACCCTGCTGGATCGGGTGTGCTGCGGGTTGAAACCCGCACCCAGTTGAGGTGGATCCGTTGGCGGGTTATTGGATCTGTGAGGAGGAGACCCAGTACCCGCTTCAGACCCGTTTGTAGGTGAAATTACTATTTTACCCCTGGGCTTCAGGATTCGTGTTCAATTCGGGCGGTCTCGATTAAACCCCTATTTTTAGCCATATCACGAGCCCCCCACTCCTAAAGGCTGAGGGCAATTAGCCTTTGAGGAGTAGTTTGATTGTTCTAGTGGCTAATGGAGTTGTATCGGAGTCCGAATGGGTGATTTTGAATCCCGAAGTGGGTGGTAAGGTAACTCCTTCTTTTTTGAAGCCATATGGAGTATCGAGCTTTTTATCTATTTTCCCGGGCTATTTATTTAATTTTGCGATGTGTCAACTAATCGTTCGGGGGTTTTGGCCGTATATTCTAGGCAATTATTGTTCGTTCGGGGGCTCAAAAATATCCCCTCGAATTTTTAATTGTTTCCTAGAATTTTTAGCTAATTTTCCCGAATTGTTAGCAATTTTTTGCAATTTTTAAATAAATAAAACGATTTAAATAAATAAAAATCGATTTTTAAATACTTATTTATGACGTGGCGGAATCTGGACCATCGATCAGGGCGAAGCGCAAATTTCTTAACGATCAGACGGTCCCTACTCCTCGGCAGGCTTTTTTGCCGTATACGAGGGTCGGCACCTCGGCACCTCGGCACCTCGGCTCGGAGAATCAACGCCCCGGCTCGATGGGTCGGTGCCTCGGTTCGGAGGATCCGAGGGACGTGGCATCATCTGGGCCGTCCATCTCAGCGTGGATCCCCATAAAACGCTATCTTGTCGTGTAGTGGACGTGGTAAGATCTGAACCGTCCATCATGACGAGCGCGCTTTTTTACAAGATCCAACGGCTGGTATGGGTTGGCGAGTTTTTTCGCCATATACGAAGGTCGGTACCTCGGCACCTCGGCTCGGAGAATCAACGCCCCGGCTTGATGGGTCGGTGCCTCAGTTCGGAGGATCCGAGGGACGTGGCATCATCTGGGCCGTCCATCTCAGCGTGAATCCCCATAAAACGCTATCTTGTCGTGTAGTGGACGTGGTAAGATCTGAACCGTTCATCATGACGAGCGCGCTTTTTAACAAGATCCAATGGCTGGTATGGGTCGGCGAGTTTTTTCGCCATATACGAGGGTCGGTACCTCGTCATCTCGGCTCGGTATCTCAGTGCTGTTGGCCGAGGTGCTGAGTTGGCTATTTTGGAGGAAGCGTCTCTTGATGGTTCCACCTTTCCGAGCCCAGTAGCTCGGCTGCTCGGCTGAGCTGTTCGGTAGCTCGGCTGAGTAGGCCGGTAGCAGGCAGTTCGGATGGTACATGTGGCCGAATCTGGGCCGTTCGTCATGGCGCACATCACAAGGATGGGGTTCAGATCACGAGAAAACGCTATCTTGTCATTTTGTGGGCGTGGCGCAATCTGGACCGTCCATCAGATTCTGTCGCGAATTTTGGAGAGATCCGACGGTGGCTTCGCCTCGGGATGATTTTTTTCCATATACGAGGGTCGGTACCTCGTCATCTCGGCTCGGCATCTTAGTGCTGCTTGCCGAGGCGCTGAGTTGGCTATTTGGCGGAGCGGTGGCCAAGTCGTGGACTTGAGTGATTTGGGGAGCCCTTTCGTTTTTCGAAACGTCGCAACTCCGCTGGACGCTTTGGCTTATTGGGCTTTTCACGTTTCCCAAGGAGGCCCAACATTTTAGAGGTTATAAGTTTTCACTCCCACCCCCAAGCTCATTTCTTACTTTTTACTTCCAAGACTTCACTTTTGTCCTCTAAGTTCTCTGCTAGCGGCGACTTTTGCTCCAAGGCGGTGACGTTAGCTGTCGCGTGGGCCAGGCGATTTCCGGCAAGCAGATTCCGACCGTGAACGTCACTTCAAAGGTCAGTTTACTAGCCTTAGCTTTCTTCTAGAGATGTCACGAGTGAACTCGGGGAGTGAGGCCTCGTCCTCGGGCGATGATGGTTCCGAGGAGAGGAGGAGGTCGGAGATCCGGAGAAAGGGTAAACAGGTCGCCGAGCCGTCTGTAGTCGAGGCAAGGCTGGAGAAGAAGAAGAGGAGGGTGGCGACCCAGTCTCCCGTGGTTGAGGTGGTCGTGGAGAACCCGAAGCAAGCCCCCGAGATGGGACGATATCCCTCGGTTCTGTCCGGTCATTCGCGGGTCAGGTAGTACGAAGGTGACCTTTTAGAGAAGGCGGTCTATGGAAAGTCGAAAATCCTTGAAGAACCCAACCCGGCTCTTCCTACTGAGGCCGACGAGATCATTTCGGTGCTATCCGAGAGGGATCTCCTTCGGATCAGAAAGGGATTCGCCATCCCTCCGGAGTACAAACTGATGATCCTCGGTCCTGGGATGCGAGCGAATTCCAAGCTGTCGTCGTCGGATATGTGTATGTTCGACTTCGACTCCTTGAATGCCGGACTACGTTTCCCGCTGCATCCTTTCATCCTCCAGATCCTCGGCTGGTTCTGCCTCGCGCCGACCCAATTCATGCCGAACACATGGCGTCACGTGAACGCTTTCTTGCTTCAGTGCTACAAAGCTGAAGTCGTGCCGGACCTAACGGTCTTCCGAGGCCTGTATCGAATAAACCGTCAGCACAAGACGGAGCATCGGTACTACTTGGGGCCGAGGAAGGGTGTTAGGATCATAGAAAACCCTGATTCAATTAAGGGTTGGAAAGAGAAGTATTTTATATTAAGGGGTGAGGCGATTCGGCACATTCCGACCCGGTGGAAAGTGGAGGTGCCAAAATTTGCGAGAGTCGACCCCGTACTGTCCGAGGCCGAGGAGGAGGTGGCGAGGAAGATCATGGCCCTTCTGCTGTTGAGTTGGAGGGAGGTGACGGAGGAGGTGCTGTTCGGGTCCGGCCTAAGCCCTATCGACCCGAGTATGCTCCTGACATCTCATTTATTTTCGTTTTTCAAGTCTTTAGTTCGTCTTGCTGATTTTTTTTGTTGTCCGATGCAGAAGCGATGAAGATTGACTTCAACGCTATGATGGCCGATAGGTCCAAGTTGGCCGGGGGCAGAAAGAGGAAGAGGGCGACCGAGGCTGCCTCGTCGACTCCGCAGCCCACGGTTGCCTCTACCACCACCCCGCCCCCTTCGGTTACCGAGGTGCCTTCGAAGGTGGTTGTTGCCGAGGAGGCCTCGGTCCCTGTGGCCCCGACCGTGATAGAGAGGGATTTTGATGTTAACGCGGCTCTGGCGCTCGAGGCCCCACCATTGACCAAGGTGGCCGAGGAAATCCTGACCGAGCAGCACAAACAGTTGTTTGTGCCGAACTGGCGGGTGAAGAATCACGACGGATTCCTCGGCAACTCGCAGATGTCAGTGCAGGTCGTCAAGCACTTGGCGACCCCGAAGGACAGAGCCGTGTTAAAGGCGGGGACGGTCGGCGACAACACCTATGAAGTCGCTCGCTCGCTTGTGTCGGTGTCTTCTTGCGAATTTCTTCAAGTTTGCTGCCCGGCTCGCAGATTGCTCTGATCGTTGTCTTTGCAGGCCACCTGCCACTTCGGCCACCTCCTCGAGACGTTCGCCGTGCAGGAGAATGAGCTGAAGGCCACCAGCGATAAAGACAGGACGGTAAAGGTCAGGGCGGTCAAGGAACTCGAGGCTGAGCAGAGGCGAGCCGAGGCGTTGGAGGTCCGGGTCGCTGATCTTGAGGCCGACCTGGAAAGGGTCAAGCGGAGACTCGACGCGGAGTCGGTGAAGGCCACTGATATGGCTAAAAATGGGGGTTAATCGGAACCGTCCAAATCGGGCACGAATCTTGAGACCTGGGGGTAAAGCGGTAATTTTGCCTACAAAAAGGACCAAAATGGATATTGGGTCCTCCCTCCTAGGACCCAATAACCCACGAATGGATCCACCAACAAGAGGGTGCGGGTTTTAACCCGCTGCGCACCCAATCCAACAAGATAGAATCAAGGTCCCTGATTAATCACGATCAACGGCCCTGATATACATCTATCTCTCCACTGGGATTTGGGGATTAAATTCCTTATCTGATTACGGGAAATATACCTTATCAGATTACATTCCTAATCTGTTGACAAGGGGAATATTCCACATCAGATCACGGGGATTACATTCCTAATATGTTCCTTGAGACGCCTATAAATACCCCCCATCCATCTCCATTAAGAGGTAATCAATCTTTCACCAGTTTTTGCGCTCATTCATAGTCTTCCTAGATTACTGACTTGAGCGTCGGAGGGTGCGTCGGAGGGAACAACCCCGGTGTCTCGCACTTTTTGCAGGTGTACGGCGGGAGCGACGATCGAAGCCCAAAGGAACAGGTATACAAATTTACTATTCAGTTTCCCTAAGAATCCACAAATTCATCTGTTGGCCCCCACACCAAATTTAGCGGCAACAGATTGGCGCCATCTGTGGGAAACTAACGAATGGAAACCTCTCCTCTTCCCCGAAAACAGGTTTTCTCCAGCCATGCCACCTCGAAAGGTCAGATCAAGGGGGTCCAACCGAGGACCCAACCCTGATCAGCAGCAAGAAGTTCCCAACAATCCTGCTCAACAACCAGGGCAGCTCCCCCCTACAGCGGAAGACCCGGTTCACCAGGACCTTCCCCCTCCCAATCAGCAGCCTCCAAAGGGTCCTAACCCTCAGAAACAGCCCCTTCACCAAGAGCACCACTCCATCCACAATGCCTCTACGGACTCTATGGCCTCACATCACCCCCGAGCCTCTGGCCGCCACAATACCGCCCTCAACCGCCAGCAAGAGGATGACCTCCGCCGCCATCTCAATGAAAAGCGGGCCCGAGAGGGAACCTCCCGCCAACACCATCCGGGTGATCGGTCTCCGCGCCGCCGGTATTACAGGTCTCCCGTCCGCAGAGGGAGGAAGGAGTCCCCCGATCATTACCGAAGAAGGCACTCTCCCGCAGGTCAGCAACAACCCAGGAACAATGAGGCACCAATCACCCGTGCCGAGTTCCAGCAGTTCCAAGCGACCGCCCTGCAGGCTCTCAACCTTCGTCAAAATCCTAATGAGCCAAAGGTGCCATCCCCTCCTCCAGTCCGAAGCCCTCACCGACGGTCCCCATCTCATCATCCTGCTCCTAGCAATTCCCGGCGTACCCCAAGTCCTCGCCGCTCCCGAAGTTACCATCGCCGCAGCCCTCGCTCTCCCTCATACGAAGATGAGTCTCGTGGCTCGGCAGATTACCGTCGGAGAGATGACACCATGAACCGCCGTCTTCATGAAGTAGAGAGACGCCTGGGTCAGGTAAACCGAGAAGAAGAGCTCAGGGGGAGGACCCTACGTCCTAGCCGACCCCCTTTCTCCCGAACCATTGTGGATACGCCTGTCCCGTTCGGCTTCAAACCTCCCCAATTTGAGACTTACACCGGGGAAACCGATCCAGTTGATCACATTGAAAATTTTAAGACTCTGATGCTTCTACATCAAGCTTCTGATGCCCTCCTCTGCAAAACCTTCCCCGCAACTCTCAAAGGACCGACCCGAGAGTGGTATTCTCGTCTCGCCCCCTCCTCAATATTCTCCTTCGAGCAGTTCGAAACCCTCTTCATCACACATTTCGTAAGCAGCCGAAGGGCCGAGAAGACGAGCATCTCCCTATTGCACCTCCACCAGAAGAAGGGGGAAAAATTAAGAGACTACGTAAAGAGATTCACGGCCGAGGCCAGATCCATAGCATCCCTCGACCAGTCGGTCGCTACGGTAGCATTTCAATCCAATGTCCTCAATTCCAACCTCCGCTCCTCCCTCGCCAAGAAACCACCACATGACTTTTCTGACCTTCTCCTTCGCACTGAAAAGTATATCCGGGCCGAAGAGGCCGAGCAACAACCCAACTGGGAGGGGTCTACCTCCGGGTTTAAGAGAAAGGGAGCGGAAGAAGAAGGAGCCAAGAAGCTCCAGAAGGATAATGCCGGCCAGCGCCGACCTCCCCCTAGATTTGAGAAGTTCACTCCCCTCACCACTAACATCTCCGCCATCTTCATGGAAGTCGAAAAAGAAGGGGTCTTGCCTCCAGCCCCGAAGATGAACACCCCCGCTAAGAGAAGAGATAGAGAGAAATGGTGCCGCTATCACCGGGACCATGGGCATGACACCAACGACTGCCGTGCTCTGAGAAACGAGATCGAAGCCCTTATCCAGAGGGGGCAACTAACGAAGTTTGTAAGAAAGGACCGAGCCGAACTTCCTCCCCCGCCTCGGGGGGCTAACAAGCGTCCGGAACGAGAAGAGACGCCAGACTTTGAGGAAGAGCGAGTCCTCCACCTCATCCATGGGGGTCCAATGGGGGGCTCCTCGAACTCCTCGCGAAAAGCATTTATCAGGGAAGTCAACTCAGTCCGAACCACCCCTCCTCCCAAAGGCCTCGGAGTGCCAGTCACGTTCTCCGACGAAGATCTCGAGGGAGTTCGTACCCCACATTGTGATGCACTCGTCATAAGCCTCCACATGGCAAATTTCAAGGTGGAGAGAATCTTGGTAGACAATGGCAGCTCCGTCAACATCCTCTTCCTCTCCGCTTTTAAAGGCCTAAAACTCTCCAAAGACAGACTCAAGTCCGCCGGTTATACTCTCCATGGGTTCACGGGGGTTCCGGTAACTATTGAAGGGGTGATTACCCTCGATGTAACTGCCGGTCAGACTCCTACCACCCGAACAGAGCCAATGGACTTCATGGTGGTGGATGTTCCCGCCGCCTACAACGTCATTTTGGGTCGGCCTGGCCTCGCAGCTCTGGAAGCTGTCCCTTCAGCATACCATCTTAAGATGAAATTTCCCACCCGGTCCGGGGTCGGGGAAGTAAGGGGCAATCAGGAGACGGCCAGAAAGTGCTACATGACCTCAACCCTCGGACCCGTCCTCTCCTTAGAGACTCTGGAGATTCCTCAAGATTCTACAAGACCGACCTCCGAGCCGGTGGATGAACTGGAGGAGGTGCTCTTCTCTGAACAAGAGCCGACCCGCAAGTTCTTCGTAAGCAAGACCCTTCCGTCCGCCCTATACTCAGATATTGTGAAATGCATCCGAACCAATCAAGACCTCTTCGCATGGTCCGCAGCAGATATGCCCTGTATATCCGAAGAACTCTTAGTCCATCGCCTGAGCATCGATCCGGGGTCCAAACCGGTTCAGCAGAAGAGGCGCAAGTTCGCCCCCAAGCGTCAGCTCGCTATCAAAGAGGAGGTAGACAAGTTGTTGAAGGCCCGATTCATACAGGAGGTAAACTACCCTGAGTGGTTGTCAAACGTGGTAATGGTAAAAAAGTCCAATGGGACGTGGAGAATTTGCATTGATTTCACCGACCTCAATAAGGCCTGCCCCAAAGATCCTTTCCCTCTGCCGAGCATTGACACTCTGATTGACGCAACCTTGGGACATGAGCTCCTCAGCTTCATGGATGCCTTCTCAGGTTACAATCAGATAAGAATGTTCCCTCCAGACATCCCGAAGACATCTTTTGTGACCGACCAAGGCCTCTATTGCTACAGAGTCATGCCGTTCGGCCTAAAGAACGCAGGGGCGACATACCAGCGCCTCGTCAACAAGGTTTTCCAGGCCCAGATCGGCCGGAACATGGAAGTGTACGTCGATGACATGCTTGTAAAGAGCATCCGAGGTGTTGATCATGTGGCCGACCTTCAGGAGGCCTTTGACGTCCTAAGAAAGCACAATATGAGACTCAACCCGAACAAGTGTGCGTTCGGCGTCTCATCAGGAAAGTTCCTCGGCTTCATGGTTAGCCAACGAGGAATTGAGGCAAATCCGGAAAAGATCAAGGCCATATTGGACATGGCCCCTTCCAGAAATGTCAAAGAAGTTCAGAGATTGACTGGTCGCCTGGCTGCCATAGGGCGCTTTCTGTCGAAGTTCGGGGAGAAGTGCCTCCCGTTCTTCAAAGCCCTCAGGGGGGCTAAAGGATTCGAGTGGGGGCAGTAGCAACAAGACTCCTTCGACCAGCTTAAAGCCTACCTCGTCAATCCACCTCTTCTCAGCAAACCGATACCTGGAGAACCACTCTACCTCTACTTGGCAGCTTCCGAACAGACACTTAGTGCGGTCTTAGTCAGAGAAGAAGAGAGGGCTCAGAAGCCCATTTACTACGTCAGCAAGGTGCTTCGGGACGCCGAGCTCCGGTACCCGAAGATTGAGAAAATGGCCTATGCCCTGGTAATGGCCGCGAGAAAGCTTCGACCCTACTTTCAGTCCCATTCGGTGGTCGTCCTTACCGACCAGCCTCTAAAACAGGTCCTTCACAAACCTGAGACTTTCGGTCGCCTCATGAAGTGGTCGATCGAGCTGAGCCAACATGATATAACTTAGCAGCCTCGGACCGCAATCAAGGCTCAGGCACTGGCCGAATTCATAGTTGAGTGTACAATCCCTGAGCCCTGCCAAACAGTAAAGGGGCCGCCGGTTTGGTCAATTTATGTTGACGGATCTTCTTGCAATGAGGGAAGCAGGACAGGAGTCATCCTGGCAGGCCCAGATGACTTCATCCTCCAATACTCCCTCCGTTTAAATTTCAAAGCTTCGAACAACGAGGCCGAATACGAGGCGCTAATAACCGGTCTAAGAATGGCCCGAAATGCAGGGGCACAGCGGCTACAAATCTTCAGTGACTCTCAGTTGGTTGTCAACCAGGTCCTCGGTGAGTATGAAGCCCGCGATGATAGAATGGTTAAATACTTGGCTAAAGTCAAGAGCCTCATGGCGCTGTTTGAAGAGGCCCTCATCCAAAGGATCCCCCGAGAAGAAAATGCTCAGGCTGACGCCCTATCCAAATTAGCCTCCTCTTCCCTTCAAGGTCTTGAGCAGACCGTATTGATAGAAGTCCTCTTGAAGCCAAGTATAGAGGACGAAGCACCAGACTCCGTTGAAACATTGCCTGTCCTCCTCGAAGACAACTGGATGAAACCCATTGTCGAATTCTTAAAGGACGGACTCCTCCCTGAAGATCCGAGGGAAGCAAGAAGAATCAGGACCCGAGCTGAGCGTTTTACTTTAATCGAAGGCATCTTATACAAATGCTCCTTCACTCAGGTGGACGGTCGGCCTTACCTAAGGTGCCTTTCCCCCAGGTAAGCCGACTACGCCCTGCAAGAGCTCCACGAGGGCATCGGCGGAGCTCATTCTGGGTCCAGGGCTCTAGCGCGCAAAGTGTTGAACTACGGGTATTACTGGCCCACTCTCCTACGAGATGCCGAACGACACGTTCGGCAATGCAGCTCCTGTCAAAAGTATGCAGACATCCGACGCCTTCCACAAGCACCGCTCACCTCCCTATCAAGTCCGATCCCCTTCGCTATGTGGGGGATGGATTTACTAGGACCATTTCCACCAGCTCCCGGACAGTTAAAGTTCCTAGTCATGGCAGTCGACTATTTCTCTAAATGGATAGAAGCCGAGCCCTTGGCTACAATCACCGAGCATAGAGTCGTTCAATTCTTCTGGAAAAATGTGATTTGCCGGTTCGGCGTTCCCCGAGTCATAGTCACGGATAATGGAACACAGTTCACTGGGACCGCCTTCCGAGCTTTATGTGAGGACCTCTCCATACAATACCGATTCTCCTCCGTCTCCCATCCTCAGTCGAATGGCCAGGCCGAGAACGCCAACCGACAGATCCTTTCGGGCATCAAGAAGAGATTAGACAAGTGTTCCAAAGGACTGTGGGTCGATCAGCTGCCAAACGTGCTCTGGAATCACCGCACCACCAAGCGGACCCCAACAGGCGAGAGCCCATTTAATCTCACCTATGGGTCCGAGGCCCTCATTCCCCTGGAAGTTGGGATACCCTCTCCTCGTTTGATGGCCTTTGAAGAATAGCAGAATGCCAAAGAGCTCAGAGCAAGCCTAGATCTGATAGATGAAATCCGAGAGAGAGCGGCCATACGCCAACAAGCTTACCGAAGGAGGATCGAGCTGGCATACAACAAAAGGGTCCGCCCAACGGACCTCAAAGAGGGGGATTTAGTCCTCCGAAAATTGGCCATCTCGTTCCCCGGACAGAAAAGCAAGCTGGCCCCGAATTGGGAGGGACCGTACAAGATCTCAAAGGTGATCCGTCTCGGTGCGTACAAGCTAGAAGATCTCGAAGGCAGAGAAATTCCCAGGACTTGGAATGCCGACCATCTTTTGAAATACCAAGAGAAGGCAACTACGCCTCTCTAAGTAACTCGAGATGTCACACCATTCCCCTCCTTTTACTAGTAGTGATTTTTCTTTTTATTTTTTCATTGTAATAACGGCTAGCAACTTTAGAAGCAGCCGATCATTAGATATTAATAAATAAAGTTTCTTCATATTTTCACTGCTATTACATCTCTCTGCTTTTAACTCTCTAATCTAACAATGGTTTCGGAGTCCAACACCTGGCTCGATTCTACTTCGCAAGCTCGCTCCCAAACGGGTTAGAAGTAGCTCGCCATTCGGAACTGCTCCCACAGCCGTTGAATGGTTCGGAGTCCAACACTTGGTTCGACTCTACTCCGCAAGTTCGCTCCTAAGCGAGCTAGGGGTAGTTCGCCATTCGGAATTGCTCCCACACCCCTTAAATTGACAATGGTTCCGGAGTCCAACACTTGGCTCGACTCTACTTCGCAAGTTCGCTCCCAAGCAAGCTAGAAGTAGCTCGCCATTCGGAACTGCTCCCACAGCCGTTGAATGGTTCGGAGTCCAACACTTGGTTCGACTCTACTCCGCAAGTTCGCTCCTAAGCGAGCTAGGGGTAGTTCGCCATTCGGAATTGCTCCCACACCCTTAAACTTACGATGGTTCCGGAGTCCAACACTTGGCTCGATTCTACTTCGCAAGTTCGCTCCCAAGCAAGCTAGAAGTAGCTCGCCATTCGGAACTGCTCCCACAGCCGTCGAATGGTTCGGAGTCCAACACTTGGTTCGACTCTACTCCGCAAGTTCGCTCCTAAGCGAGCTAGGGGTAGTTCACCATTCGGAATTGCCCCCACACCCCTTAAACTGACAATGGTTCCGGAGTCCAACACTTGGCTCGATTCTACTTCGCAAGTTCGCTCCTAAGCGAACTAGAAGTAGCTCGCCATTCGGAACTGCTCCCACAGCCGTTGAATGGTTCGGAGTCCAACACTTGGTTCGACTCTACTCCGCAAGTTCGCTCCTAAGCGAACTAGGGGTAGTTCGCCATTCCGAAACGCTCCAACAACCCTAACCAAACCAAACAAGGGCGCCGAAGTCCGACACTTGGCTCGATGCTACTTCGCGAGTTCGCTCCTAAACGAACTAGAAGAAGCTCGCCATTCGGAGTCCAACGTTTTGGAAGCTACAGCACAGCAGACAACAGTCACAAGAATAAAACACACAAGTTCGGCGACAACACTTTTATTGATGAAACAGATGCGGTACAGAGACAAACACAGCAGGATTACAACTCGCCAAAGAAAAAGTTACAATGCCGACTTATTACACTTAGAAAAAACAAAAAATACACAACAACTCGCGGAGTCGACCACTTTAGCTCTTTTTTGGAGCCGGGGCGTTCCGCTTCAAAGACACCCGAGGCTGGCGACGCTTGTCTCCGGAGCGCGACCCCAAGCCTGCAAACTGAGATGTATCCTCGGCACCACTTCTAGTAGCCACTCCGACGGACGCTCCGTTCGACGAAATTGCCACCGAGCTCTGTGCGTCCCCCGGACTAGGTTGGCCGATCCGCTGACGGGTCGCCATCTCATAAAAGGTAATGCCCCGCTCGCTCTCAGCGCGAGTGCATGACGTGCTTCGAACATTGATCGGCCCTGAATGCAGCTTAAGACGGGCCACTTCTGCCTCCAACTCCGAGATCCGATCCCGCAGCGAGTCGTCCTTGACGTCGACTTCGAAACGTGGGGGTATCGCGGAGTCCGGGACTCCAGATCGGCTGGCGATGAGGCGCCGAAGGTGGGTGACCTCGATGCTTTTGTCCACCGTCGCCCTCTTGAGCGCTTCAACTTCGGCAGTCAACTGAACCCGTTCGGTCGTCAATTTGGCCACTTCGGCCGTCAGCCCCTCGCCCTCACTCCGAAGCCTCGCCTCTATGGTCTGCAGATGCTGAATCTCGGAAAGCAAATCGTCCCTCTCCGTTGTTATTTTGGACAAGTTATGACGGATGCACTGAACCCGAATCTCATTACTGAAATCAGTTGGCGAATATTCACCTTCGGGGATAAGCTCGGCGATCCTGCTCTCCAAACGGCGAATCTCGATATCTCGCCAGCCGAGGATGAGCTGGAGGTGGGTCCTCTCGCTTTCAGTTCGGCGCAATCCGAGCTCGACCTCATAGAGTCTATCTCGGCACCTCGCCAGACACAGCCTCGTCGTCCCTAGGCCGACCTCGGCTCGAGCTTCCTCCTCCGAGCGCGAAGGCTCGACGTCTTGGGCGATCACCATAAGCTGCAAATAAATCGGAGTGATCAGCAAAAACGTCAAACACTGCCGAAGCACTACACTTGGAAAAATTTTCTTTTCTAAAAACAAGAAGGGACTGTTCGGCAAAAGAGGGGGCAAAAGACAAAAACTTCCGAACATCAACACGTGCAAAAACTTTCTTTTCATTAATGTCAAAAGTAGCGGTGGCCAGTCCGCTATTAGGCATTACAGAGTTCGAAAAGAAAAACAAAAAACAAAAACAAAAAAAGGGGGGGCGGAGTCAAGGCCCGACCTCTTTCCCCGGGCGACGAGGTGGAGTAGGGGTTGACTTCGCCGAAGGAGACGTCGCCGCCAGCAGAGTAATCGCGGTGCTGGGGACCTCGTCAGCAACCCCGGCATCGGCATCGACGTCACCCTCCTCCTCTTCTTCCCCTTCGGACTCGGGGTCGAAGCCCTCGACGTGTCCGGGGAAGAGCCGCCATCCCGAGACATCCACCGCGGGGTATGCCTCCGACACCCGCGTGAGGGCGGCAGCGAAGGCCTTCGCCATGTTCTGTGCGAGGAACCCCTGGGCCTTCTCCATGGTCGCGTCCTCCGCCGCCTTCACGGCTGCCGCCCGCTTCGCCTCGGCCTCGACCAATTGGTTGGCCGACCCCTCCTTCTCCCGAAGGAGCTTGCCCTCCAGCCTCTTCACCTCGGCCTCGAGATGCTTGACCCTCGCCGACCGACCCTCATGCTCGACTCGGAGCTTGTCGAGCTCGTTCGATATCCGAGCCTTCTCGTTCCGAGCTTGGTCGGACTCCTGCTTCAGCTCTTTCTCCAGAGCTGTCAGTCTCTCGGTGAGATGGCCGAAGTGGACGATGATCTGCAGCAAAGAAGAACTAAAAGAGTTAGAAAATTTTTTTTTGATTCAAGAAATACAACAGATGAGGAGAAGCTTACCGATACCGCCGAACGAGCGATCTCGATCACGTCGTCGCCTTGTCTCCCCGCCTCCATGGCGGCTCGGTCCTTCGGGGTGGCGAGATGCTTGACAGCCTGCATGCTCGCCAACGAGTTCCCGAAGAACCCATCGTGCCTCCGGACTTGCCAGTCCGGGATGTGGATCCGCTTGTGCTCCTCTGTCAGGAGCTCCTCGCCTGCCACGGTCAGCGGCGGTGTTGGCATGGCGAGGGCGGCGGCAATGGGGAACTCCCCCACAGGTGCGGGAGCCGAAGTCCCCGCCACGGTGACGACCAGGTCGTCGAGGATCTCCACCCCCTCGTCAGGGGCCGCAATCCTCGGCGTCTTCGAGATCGAGGGCAGCTTCGACGCGACCCTCTTGCGCTTCTTCGGCGCCTTACTCGCAAGCCCTGCTCTGAGCGCCAAGACCGCATCGTAGTCCATGGATTCTGCATCAAAAGGAAAAAAGTGATTAGCATACAAAAAACAACAAGGCAAAGGGTACGGATAAAAGAACTTGACGAAAGCCGCGTACTGGGATCTACATGGCAGAGCCCTCCCTTGTAGAGGACGTCCTCCGTCAGCTCCCTCCAATCGTACTTCGGCCGGTAAAGGAGGATCCGGACCACCTCTTCTTCTTCCACTGAGAGCTTCGGCACCGCCTTCGCCCTCTTCGGCACCCCTTCTACCCAGTCAGAGGGGATCGGCCATTCCTCTCGACTCCGCACGACGAACCACTTCTCTCGCCAGTGCTTAATGGAGTCAGGGCAAACGACGAATCTGCCGCCGTGCCTCGGAGTCAAATAATACCGGTACTCCGACCTATTTCCTTGGTGGAGCCGGTATAACGCCCGAAGCACGTTCAGCTGCGGCTCGATCCCTGCGGCCTGGCAGTGGAGAACGAAACCATTAATCACTCGCCACGCGTTCGGCATCAGTTGGATGGGGCTGACCCCGAACCAACTCACCACGGTAATAGCGAACGCGTGGAGAGGTAGCCGAGCACCGGCGATAAAGGCATCGACCGGCCAGCAACACATGGTCACTGGTAGCGGCGAATTGGCCCTAACTCCGGGGCCCGGCAGCATGATTTCGTACTCCTCCGGGATGAAAAAAGAATCCCGGATCACAGCCAGCTCCTCCTCGCGCAGGATCGACGCCGCATCATCCGCCTCCGTCGTCTCCCTCGCTTCATTCTCCTCGAAGGACCTCTCCCTCCCATGGACAATTCGCTCGGCCTGATCCTCCGGGAGCTGCCTGACTCTGTGAAGCCCCGTCAACGGACCTGGCAGCTGTCCGAACTCCCCCATCCTCTTCGGATCCACTACGATCGAATCCTTGCCGAACACTTTGCCTTTGGTCGGAGTCGGGGTCGAGTCCTCGACGTCTTCAAGGGAGGGCTCGGACTAGGAGACTTCATCAGAGACAGAAGCTAGAGACATAATTGATGATAAATTACCTTAAAAAGCTTTAGTCGCCGGAAAACTTCGCCTGAGTCAAGCGCCGACCACCGGAAAAACTCGCCTGAAGCACAAGAAAACGTCTGAGCAAATGAGAGGAGAAATGGGAAATGAGAGAGGGGGTGAGGATTTATAGAGGGGGGCACGCCCAACGAGGATAGTGGGCTCGTACGACCGGCCCATCTAAACTAAACGGCGGAGCGATCCCAATCGTCACCTCGCTAACCGCAACGAATCATGAGTTGAATTTAATGCGCATCCCGTCTGATGGAAGCCCAGAGGTCACTGCAATTAATGAACGTCCCATCTGTCAGGGTTGCCAGAGTTGTCAGAGCTGTCAGAGCTGTCAGAGCCACCAGAGGTTCAAATGGCGCACAGAAAAAACAAACCCCCAAAAACGACAAGTCTGGAAGCTTATAAGGTAAAAATCAAGTCCGGCAGATCGCCAGACTCACTCCCAGCGCTCGCAGCTATGCCGAACTCGCTTTCCTCACCGGAAAAGCCTGTCGAACTGCATGTGGACCTCGGCCCCCTAGTCAGCGAGCCCTAGGGGAAGTCTAAGACATGATCCAAATATCTAAGACCCCCAAAACAACAAATTGACGCCCCGCGAAGGCAAAGAGGATATCCCTGCGAGAATACCACATGACCATCAGGGCTCATGAGCAACTCGGAGCTCAATCCACTTGGAAGATCACCTCACTACCCCTTCAAGATTCAAAACCCTTCATTTGAACTCCGATACAACTCCTCTAGCCATTAAAACAGTTAAACTACTCCTCAAAGGCCGATCAAATTTAGCCTTTAGGAGTGGGGGGCTCGTGATATGGCTAAAAATGGGGGTTAATCGGAACCGTCCAAATCGGGCACGAATCTTGAGACCTGGGGGTAAAGCGGTAATTTCGCCTACAAAAAGGACCAAAATGGATATTGGGTCCTCCCTCCTAGGACCCAATAACCCACGAATGGATCCACCAACAAGAGGGTGCGGGTTTTAACCCGCTGCGCACCCAATCCAACAAGATAGAATCAAGGTCCCTGATTAATCACGATCAACGGCCCTGATATACATCTATCTCTCCACTGGGATTTAGGGATAAAATTCCTTATCTGATTACGGGAAATATACCTTATCAGATTACATTCCTAATCTGTTGACAAGGGGAATATTCCACATCAGATCATGGGGATTACATTCCTAATTTGTTCCTTGAGACGCCTATAAATACCCCCCATCATCTCCATTAAGAGGTAATCAATCTTTCACCAGTTTTTGTGCTCATTCATAGTCTTCCTAGATTACTGACTTGAGCGTCGGAGGGTGCGTCGCCGGGAACAACCCTGGTGTCTCGCACTTTTTGCAGGTGTACGGCGGGAGCGACGATCGAAGCCCAAATGAACAGGTATACAGGTTTACTATTCAGTTTCCCTAAGAATCCACAAATTCATCTGTTGGCCCCCACACCAAATTTAGCGGCAACAGCCACGAAGGCCGCTGAGGAGTTGGCCGCGTCGGCGAAGTCTCTGGCCGACCTGAAGGCGGAGAAAGAGGCGCTGGCGGTTAAGATTAGGGCCGAAGTAGAGGCCGAAGTCGAGGCTGAGGCGAAGAAACACATGGCCGAGAACATGGAGAGGTCCTATCAAAGGGCACTCGATCATGTTCAGGATCGTGTCCCCGGCTTCGAGCGGGTCGGCTACAGACTGTGGCCAGGGTCACCTTCAGGTGGCGAGGAGGAGGGGGGCGAAGGCGACGAGGACGAAGGCGACGACGAGGAGGAGGAGACCGACCCCCCTGTGGCGAACGCCCAGGTCGAGGGGAGGATCGAGGGGCCATCTAACGACGCACCCGAGGTCAACGCGGCGACGCAGGTGGACCCCTGATCCCCTCGCAAATTCTTTGTAGTTTCTTGTTTTGTTTTTTCTTTCAAAAGTGTAATGCCTTTTGCGGACTGGCCACCGCTTTTGATAATGAATGAAAAGTGTTGTTTTGATTTTGGACTTCTGTCTAAGTGTTTGGTTCGGTCATTCAGTACTTCAATGTTGTCCATTTCTTATTTCAGATCGCCGAGCCTACTGCTATCTCCGCGGCGGCTCGGCGCCGTGCAGAGCTGTTTCAGCAGTCGCGGGAGGACCGTCTTGAGGGTGAGGTTCATCTGACGAGGAGGATACTTTACAACTTAGAGATTAGGCTTAGTGAGGCGTTGGCCGAGCTGCACCATCTACGGATAGTCGAGGCCGAACTATCTGCGAAGGAGGAGGAACTGGTGCGAGTTTCGGCCGAACGAGATGACCTTGCGAAGAAGGTAGAACAGCTGCAGAGGGTGACGGTCGATAAGAGCATCGAGGTGACCCATTTTGCGCCGCGTTATATCTGACAGTGCCGAGTATCCGGGTTCGGCGAAACTTCCTCGATTCAAAGTGATTGTAAAGGATGACACGTTGAAGGACCGGATCGTCGAACTAGAGGAAGAGGTTGCTCGGCTCAAACCTCAGCCGGTGAGGGCTAACGTCCGGAGCACCTCTTGCACTCGCAAAGAAATTGAGCGAGGGATTACGTTCTATCAAGCCGCGAGCCGAACTCCTATCATAGGCAGGTCAGCAGCTGGTGCCCAAAGCGGCGTAGCGGTGTCTTCAAGTGGTGCTTCGGTTGGGGCGACTGCCAGGGTCAGCGGCGAGGAGGCGTCTCGATTCGTTGGTCTGGAGACGAGCTCGGGGGTCAAGAAGTGCCGACCTAAGGTGTCGTTGAACCGGAGTGTCCCCCTTCCGCGTAAGTAGTAAACGGGTCGTATCTTGTCTTCGGATTTCCGAACTGTGTTTTGTTGTAATCTTTTTGTAGATTTATCCAAGTTATTAATAAAATTGGAGTTGATTTATCCGAACTGTTATCTGCTGGCTTCTTATTGTGCTGTAATGCGCTAGCTAGGGTAGGCTCGAAATGAACCGCGAGGCAAGTGTTTGCTTTGTCGAGCATCTTGGTCTCAAAACTCGCTCTTGCCGCGGTTCTGAACCTTGCTCGGCGCCTTCAAGTGTGGCTCGGTTCGGTGGCTAAGGCACAGCTGTTTCGAAGCTGCGGCCATGCGGCCTGATTAGGAATGCGGGCCCTCAGACGTCCGAGCGTGGTTCTGAAAAGATGGGACTAGTCCCCCAACAGCATTAATGGTGCTCCGGGATCCGTGGGGGCATTCCACCTTCCCAAGGGCGTTGAGAACGGTGCCTCTTAATTAATATGCGGCGGTTCAGCTCCCTAGGCGCAACTTTTGGACTGCCGAGGGTCATAATGACAGTCTCTTGGGGGAGGGCTATAAAACCCACACCCCCCTATAGTTTGTCATTGCAGTCTTGAACTTGGGTGGCATCGATGGCGCCTGCCCTAGGGCGGATGCCAGCTTTGTGAAAAATTTTGATCTCGAGAGTTCTGGAGGGTGGTCACTCTTCTGTCTTGTTCTTTTCCCGTTCCTGACCTCCGCCGCCAGTACCGATGTGGGTGTCAGGGGCGGGGGAAGACAAGGCAGAAGAGTTGGCGACCGTAGTCCGGACCCGAGGGAAGGACAGGTGGACGTTCTTCCACCATGGTCTTCTCCTGACTTTGACGGCCCCGGTGCGGACGTCAGGGTCAGGGGAGGCCATGGTGGAAGAGGTGGCGACCAAAGTTCGGACTCGGGGGATCGTGTGTCTCGGAAGGACGGGTGGTCGTTCTTCTACCATGATCTTCACCGGATTCTGAATGTTCCGATCTGGATGTCAGGGTCGGGGAAGGTCATGGTAGAAGAGGTGATGACCCAGGTCTGGAACCCGGGGGGAAAGTCCCCTAAATCTTAACCCAAACTTTTCTTTCGACGTCCAGCTGGATACTTGCTCGGCGCGGGCCGACTTTCGCCGAAGGTTGGTCCTGGTCATCTGTCGCTCGTCATTTGGTGCCGAGCGAAGTGAAGTGATCAGGGTCGTTGGATGGCTGCACGAATCTTGAGGCGGGTCCAGTTCCCAAGAAAACGTTATCTTGTCGTTTTGTGGGCACGTGGCTGAATCAGATCCGCTCATCACACTCTTGCACACATTTTGAGTCGATCTGACAGTGGTTTCGCCTCGGAAGGTTTTTTTTGCCATATACGAGGGTCGGTACCTCGTCTGCTCGGCTCAGTGGTCGTGGGGCAGTTCGGAATGGCCATCTATCTCCGGTCGGCCTGAGGACGAGCCGGTGAAGTATAGACGAGCCATAGGACCCCGACCTTCGTCAGATTAGTTCGAGGGCTGTGGGAGCAATTCCGAATGGCGAACTACTTCTGGCTTGCTTAGGAGCAAACTTACGAAGTAGAATCGAGCCAAGTGTTGGACTCCGAACCATTCAACGGCTGTGGGAGCAATTCCGAACGGTGATGTACTTCTGACTTGCCTATGGGCGAGCCTAGGAAGTAAAGTCGAACCGAGTGTTTGACTCCGAACCATCGTTAGATTAGTTCAAGGGTTGTGGGAGCAGTTCTGAATGGCGAACTCCTTCTGGCTTGCTTAGGAGCAAACTTACGAAGTAGAATCGAGTCAAGTGTTGGACTCCAAACCATTCAACGGCTGCGGGAGCAATTCCGAACGGTGATGTACTTCTGACTCGCCTATGGGCGAGCCGAAGAAGTAAAGTCGAACTGAGTGTTGGACTCCGAACCATCGTTAGATTAGTTCAAGGGTTGTGGGAGCAGTTCCGAATGGCGAACTACTTCTGGCTTGCTTAGGAGCAAACTTACGAAGTAGAATCGAGCCAAGTGTTGGACTCCGAACCATTCAACGGCTGCGGGAGCAATTCCGAACGACGATGTACTTCTGACTCGCCTATGGGCGAGCCGAAGAAGTAAAGTCGAACCGAGTGTTGGACTCCTAACCATCGTTAGATTAGTTTAAGGGTTGTGGGAGCAGTTCCGAATGGCGAACTACTTCTGGCTTGCTTAGGAGCAAACTTACGAAGTAGAATCGAGCCAAGTGTTGGACTCCGAACCATTCAACGGCTGCGGGAGCAATTCCGAACGGCGATGTACTTCTGACTCGCCTATGGGCGAGCCGAAGAAGTAAAGTCGAACCGAGTGTTGGACTCCGAACCATCGTGAGATTGAGGAGTTAAAAGCAGAGAGATGTAACAGTATCAAAAATATGAAAAAACTTTATTTATTAATATCCAATGATCGGCTGCTTCTAAAGTTGCTAGCCGTTATTACAAGGGAAAATAAAAGAAAAGTACTACTAGTGATAGGAAAGGAACGGTTCGACATCTCGAATTACTTAGAGAGGCGTTGTTGCTCTCTCTTGGTATTTTAAGAGATGGTCGGCATTCCAAGTCTGGGGTATCTCCCTGCCTTCGAGGTCTTCTAGTTTGTATGTGTCGGGGCGGATTTCTTTAAAAATCTTGTAAGGTCCTTCCCAGTTCGGGGCCAATTTGCCTTTCTGACTAGGGAACGAGATGGCCAACTTTCGGAGGACCAAGTCCCCTTCTTTAAGGTCCGTCGGGCGGACTCTTTTGTTGTATGCTAGCTTGATCCTTCTTCGGTAAGTTTGCTGGCGTATGGCAGCTTTCTCTCGGATTTCGTCTATCAAATCTAGACTTGCTCTGAGCTCCTTAGCATTCTGTTCTTCTTCGTAAGCTATCAGGCGAGGAGAGGGTAACCTGACTTCTAGGGGGATGATGGCTTCGGACCCGTAGGTGAGATTGAATGGGCTCTCGCCTGTTGGGGTCCGCTTCGTGGTGCGGTAATTCCAGAGCACGTTGGGCAGTTGATCGACCCACAAGCCTTTGGAGCACTTGTCTAATCTCTTCTTAATGCCTGAAAGGATCTGTCGGTTGGCATTCTCGGCCTGGCCGTTGGACTGAGGATGAGAGACGGAGGAGAATCGGTGTTGTATGGCGAGGTCTTCACATAGGGCTCGGAAGGCAGCCCCAGTGAACTGCATTCCGTTATCGGTAATCAGGACCCTGGGGACGCCGAATCGGCAGATCACGCTTTTCCAGAAGAATTGAACAACCTTGTTCTCGGTAATCATGGCCAGGGGCTCGGCCTCTATCCATTTCGAGAAATAGTCGATCGCCACAGCTAGAAACTTGAGCTGTCCGGGGGCTGGTGGGAACGGCCCTAGTATATCCATCCCCCACATAGCGAAGGGGATCGGACTTGATAGGGAGGCGAGTGGTGCTTGTGGAAGGCATCGAATGTCGGAGTGCTTCTGACAGGAGCTGCACTGCCGAACGTGTCGTTCGGCGTCCCGGAGGAGTGTGGGCCAGAAATATCCGTAGGTCAACACTTTGCACGCCAGGGCTCTGGAGCCAAAATGGGCCCCGCCGATGCCCTCATGAAGTTCTTGCAGGGCATAGTCGGCTTGTCCAGGGGAGAGGCACCTTAGGTAGGGTCGTCCGTCTACCTGGGTGAAGGAGCGTTTATAGAGGATGCCTCCGATTAGTGTGTAACGCTCGGCCCGGGTTCTTACTCTCCGTGCTTCTTTCGGATCCTCGGGAAGGAGTCCGTCCTTTAAAAATTCGACGAGGAGTTTCATCCAGTTGTCTTCGAGGAGGACAGGCAATGTTTCAACGGAGTCAAGTGTATCGCCCTCTATACTCGGTTTCAGGAGGACTTCTATCAAAACAGTCTGTTCGAGGCCTTGAAGGGAAGAGGAGGCTAATTTGGATAGGGCGTCGGCCTGAGCATTTTGTTCTCGGGGGATCCTTTGGATGAGGGCCTCTTCAAACAGTGCCATGAGGCTTCTGACTTTAGCCAAGTATTTAACCATCCTATCATCGCGGACTTCATACTCGCCAAGGACCTGATTGACGACCAACTGAGAGTCGCTGAAGATCCGCAGTCGTTGTGCCCCTGCATTTCGGGCCATTCCAAGACCGGCTATTAGTGCCTCGTATTCGGCTTCGTTGTTCGAGGCTTTGAAGTTGATACGGAGGGAGTATTGAAGGATGAAGTCATCTGGGCCTGCCAGAATGACCCCTGCCCCGCTTCCCTCATTGCACGAGGATCCGTCTACATAAACCGACCAGACGGGTGGCCCCTTCACTGCTGGGCTGGACTCGGGTATAGTAGTCTCAACTATGAATTCGGCTAGCACCTGAGCCTTGATCGCGGTCCGAGGCTGATAAGTTATGTCGTGTTGGCTCAGCTCGATCGACCACTTCATAAGGCGTCCCGAAGTCTCGGGCTTGTGAAGAACCTGTTTCAGCGGCTGGTCGGTAAGAACGACCACCGAATGGGACTGGAAGTACGGGCAAAGCTTTCTCACGGCCATCACCAGGGCATAAGCCATTTTTTCTATCTTCGGGTACCGGAGCTCGGCATCCCGAAGCACTTTACTGACATAGTAGATGGGCTTCTGAGCCCGCTCTTCTTCCCTCACTAAAACTGCACTGAGGGTCTGTTCGGACGCTGCCAGGTAGAGGTAGAGGGGTTCGCCAGGGATCGGTTTGCTGAGGAGAGGAGGATTGACGAGGCAAGCCTTGAGCTGGTCGAAGGACTCCTGTTGCTGCTGCCCCCATTCGAATCCTTTAGCCCCCCTGAGGGCCTTGAAGAAGGGGAGGCATTTTTCCCCGGATTTTGAGAGGAAGCGCCCTATGGCGGCGAGGCGACCTGTTAGTCTCTGAACTTCTTTAACATTTCTAGGGGGGCCATGTCCAATATGTCCTTGATCTTTTCCGGATTTGCCTCAATTCCTCGTTGGCTAACCATGAAGCCGAGGAACTTCCCTGATGAGACTCCGAACGCACACTTGTTCGGGTTGAGTCTCATACTGTGCTTTCTCAAGACGTCAGACGCCTCTTGGAGGTCGGTCACATGATCAATGCCTCGGATGCTTTTCACAAGCATGTCGTCAACGTAAACCTCCATGTTCCGGCCGATCTGAGCTTGGAAAACCTTGTTGACGAGGCGTTGGTATGTCCCACCTGCATTCTTTAGACCGAACGGCATGACTCTGTAGCAATAGAGGCCCTGGTTGGTCACGAACGATGTCTTCGGGATGTCCGGAGGGAACATTCTTATCTGATTGTAACCTGAGAAGGCATCCATGAAGCTGAGGAGCTCATGTCCCGAGGTTGCGTCAATCAGAGTGTCAATACTCGGCAGAGGGAAGGGATCTTTGGGGCAGACCTTGTTGAGGTCGGTGAAATCAATACAAATTCTCCACGTCCCATTGGACTTTTTCACCATCACCACATTCGACAACCACTCAGGATAGTTCACCTCCTGTATGAACCGGGCCTTCAAGAGTTTGTCCACCTCCTCTTTAATAGCGAGCTGGCGCACGGGGGCAAACTTGCGCCTCTTCTGCTGAACCGGTTTGGACCCCGGATCGATGCTTAGGCGGTGGACTAAGAGCTCTTCGGAGATACCGGGCATATCTGCAGTTGACCAAGCGAAGAGGTCTTGATTCCTTCAGATGCATTGTACAATGTCTGAGTATAGGGCGGACGAGAGGGTCTTGCTGACAAAGAACTTGCGGGCCGGCTCCTGCTCAGAGAAGAGCACTTCTTCCAATTCGTCCACCGGCTCGGACGTTGGTCGAGCAACATCCTGGGGGATTTCCAGAGTTTCTAAGAAGAGGATGGGTCCGAGGGTAGAGGTCATATAGCACTTGCGGGCCTGCTCCTGATTGCCCCTTACTTCCCCTACTCCGGCCCGAGTGGGGAACTTCATTTTGAGATGATAGGCGGAAGGAACGGCTTCGAGGGCTGCCAGGCCGGGCCGACCCAAAATGACATTGTAGGCTGCTGGGACATCTACGACCATGAAGTCCATCGACTCCGTTCGGGTAGTAGGAGTTTTGCCAGCGGTTACGTCGAGGGTAATCACCCCTTCAATAGTCACTGGCACTCCCGTGAACCCGTGGAGCGTGTAACCGGCGGGCTTGAGTCTGTCCCGGGAGAGCTTTAGGCCTTTAAAAGCGGCGAGGAAGAGGATGTTGACGGAGCTGCCGTTGTCTACTAAGATCCTCTCCACTTTGAAGTTTGCCATGTGAAGACTGATGACGAGTGCGTCACAATGAGGGGTGCGGACACCTTCAAGATCTTCATCGGAGAATGTGACGGGCACTCCGAGGCCTTTGGGAGGAGGGGTGGTTTGGACCGAATTGACTTCCCTTATGAATGCTTTCCGAGAGGAGTTGGAGGAGCCCCCCATTGGGCCCCCATGGATGAGGTGGAGGACTCGTTCTTCCTCAAAGTCAGGCGTCTCTTCTCGTTCCGGACGCTTGTTAGCCCCCCGAGGCTGGGGAGGAAGCTCTGCTCGGTCCTTTCTTACAAACTTCGTCAGCTGCTCCCTCTGGATAAGGGCTTCGATCTCGTTCTTCAGAGCACGACAATCGTTGGTGTCATGCCCATGGTCCCGGTGATAATGGCACCATTTTTCTTTATCCCTCCTCTTGGCGGGGGTGTTCATCCTCGGAGCAGGAGGCAAGATCCCCTCCTTTTCGACTTCCATCAGAATAGTTGAGACGTTAGTGGTGAGGGGAGTGAACTTCTCGAATCTGGGGGGAGGTCGGCGCTGGCCGGCATTATCCTTCTGGAGCTTCTTAGCCCCTTCCTCTTCTGTTCCTTTTCTCTTAAACCCAGAGGAAGATCCCTCCCAGTTGGGTCACTGCTCGGCCTCTTCGGCCCGGATGTACTTTTCACTGCGAAGGAGGAGGTCGGAAAAGTTCTGTGGTGGCTTCTTGGCAAGGGAGGAGCGGAGGTTGGAATTGAGGACATTAGATTGAAATGCTGTCGCAGCGACCGACTGGTCGAGGGATGCTATGGATCTGGCTTCGGCTGTGAACCTCTTCACATAGTCTCTCAATTTTTCCCCCTTCTTCTGGTGGAGGTGCAATAGGGAGATGCTGGTCTTCTCAGCCCTTCGGCTGCTTACGAAATGGGTGACGAAAAGGGTCTCGAACTGCTCGAAGGAGAATATTGAGGCAGGGGCAAGGCGTGAGTACCATTCTCGAGCCGGGCCCTTGAGAGTTGCGGGGAAAGTTTTGCAGAGGAGGGCGTCGGAAGCTTGATGGAGGAGCATCAAGGTCTTAAAGCTTTCGACGTGATCCACGGGATCGGTCTCCCCGGTGTAAGTCTCAAATTGGGGAGGTTTGAAACCGAACGGCACAGGTGCATCCACTATGGTTCGGGAGAAAGGGGGTCGGCTAGGACGTAAGGTCCTCCCCCTAAGCTCCTCTTCTCGGTCTATCTGGCCCAGGCGCCTCTCTACTTCATGGAGACGGCGGTACATGGTGTCATCTCTCCGACGGTAATCAGCCGAGCCCCTAGACTCGTCTTCGTATGAGGGAGAGCGAGGGCTACGGCGATGGTAACTTCGGGAGCGGCGAGGACTTGGGGTACGCCGGGAGTTGCTAGGAGCAGGACGAGGAGATGGGGACCGTCGGCGAGGGCTTCGGACTGGAGGAGGAGACGGGGCCTTTGGCTCATTAGGGTTTTGACGAAGGTTGAGAGCCTGCAGGACGATCGCTTGGAACTGCTGGAACTCGGCACGGGTGATTGGTGCCTCATTGTTCCTGGGCTGTTGCCGACCCGCGGGGGAGTGCCTTCTTCGGTAATGCTCGGGGGACTCTTTTCTCCCTCTGTGGATGGGGGACCTGTAGTACCGGTGGCGAGGAGACCGCTCGCCCGGATGGTGTTGGCGGGAGGTCCCCTCTCGGGCCCGCTTTTCATCCAGATGGCGGCGGAGATCATCATCTTTCTGGCGGTTGAGGGCCGTATTGTGGCGACCAGAGGCTCGGGGATGATGGGAGGCCATAGAGTCCGTGGAAGCGTTGTGGATGGAGACGTGCTCTTGATGAAGAGGCTGTTTCTGAGGGTTAGGACCCTTTGGAGGTGGCTGATTAGGAGGGGAAGTTCCTGTTGGAGCGGGTCTTCCGCTGTAGGGGAAGTTGCCCTTGTTGTTGAGCGGGATTAGGGGGAACTTCTTGCTGCTGATCAGGGTTGGGTCCTCGGTTGGATCCCCTTGACCTGACTTTCCGAGGAGGCATAGCTGGAGAAGATCTGTATTCCGGGAAGAGGAGAGGTTTCTATTCGTTAGTTTCCCACAGACGGCGCCAATCTGTTGCCGCTAAATTTGGTGTGGGGGCAAACAGATAGTATTTGTGGATTCTTAGGGAAACTGAATAGTAAACCTGCATACCTGTTCCGTCGGGGTTTGATCGTCGCTCCCGCTGTACACCTGCAAAAAGTACGAAACACCGGGGTTGTTTCCGGCGATGCACCCTTCGACGCTCAAGTCAGTAATCTGGAAGACTACGAGAGAGCGCAAAAACTGGTGAAATATTGATTACCTCTAAATGGAGATTGATGGGGGGTATTTATAGGCGTCTTGGGGAACAAATTAGGCATGTAATTCCTGTGTATAGATAAGGAATGTAATCCCTAATCCCCAGTGGAAGGATAGATATGAATTAGGACCGTTGATTAATATTAATCAGAAACCCTAATTCTACCCTGCTGGACCGGGTGTGCTGCAGGTTGAAACCTGCACCCAGTTGAGGTGGATCCGTTGGTGGGTTATTGAATCTGTGAGGAGGAGACCCAGTACCCGCTTCAGACCCGTTTGTAGGTGAAATTACTATTTTACCCTTGGGCTTCATGATTCGTGTTCAATTCGGGCGGTCTCGATTAAACTCCTATTTTTAGCCATATCAATAATGATGATGATGATGATGATGATGATGATGATGATGATGATGATGATATGCCTCAAAATAGAAAATATATTATTATTTAAAGTGAATATAATTGTCGATTATAAAATACTCAGTAAAAGATCTGAAACCAATTTAGCACAAAATAGTTTATAAATAAACAAAATACCAAAAATATTCAGGAAATATGTATTTACGGAAATGGGGGTTACAGCAAATCGCTTATAACTAACGTCGCTATTCCCAATAATGGCATAATTAGTCTGATGTCGCTATTGGCAATAACAACATCGGTATAATCCACAGTATACTTCAAAATTCGTGCAGGTGCATCGACCTTGATACAGCCAGTATCTCACAAAACTCAAAATATGAAAGTTGTAGATCTCTTCCTTCGTGTTACATAGCATTTTGAATCATCTCAATCGGAGTTCGAATGATAAAGTTATGCTTATATTACGTCGCGATGTTGAAATTGTCCATAAAAAATGTAATTGAAGATTATAACCGATGCCGCTATTCCCAATAATGGCATACTTAGCCTGATGTTGCTATTAGCAATAACGGCATCAGTATAATCCAAAATGTACTCCAAAATTCTGGACAATTTTGACATCGCTACATAATCTGGGCATAACTTCATCATCCGAACCCCGATTGAGATTATTCAAAATGCTGTGAAACACCAAGGAAAAAAATTACAACTTTCATGTTTTGAGTTTTGGGAGATATTGGATGTATCAAGGTCGAAATTAGGCTTGAAGTTGATGTACCTGCACGAATTTTGAAGTACACTATAGATTATATTGTTGTTGTTATTGCCAATAGCGACATCAGGCTAATTATGCCATTATTGGGAATAGCGACATCAGTTATAAACGATTTTCACTTATAATTTTTTTCTCAAGAACTCCTAAGTGAATGTGAAATATATTTATGTCGTTACTTTCAATAGCGGCAACAATTTTTTTTTTAAAGATGCCACTATTGGCAGCAACGGAATCAAAATAACAGATATCGTTATTGCTAATAGCATTTTATGCTGACGTGTTCAAAACTGGATCAGTTGGGTAAATTTTCGAAAGTGGGTTAGTTTGGTCAATATTTTTACAAAGTGGGTTAGCAGAAAAAATTCGCTCCCGTAAAAGCATTTTAAGCTTACCTTAGTGTTGACATAATGTATGTAGTTAGACCATCCACAGTCGTTTGCTATATTTGTCAATTTCGCATTTTTTCAGAAATGAGGGTCTGCTATCATTTGCTTGCTACAGTTCCTTCTCACAAATGAGAAACGAAATTGCGATTCTAAAATTATAGAGAACGGGACATGTTGTTTCGTCCCTAATTTTATTTAATTTTTTAATGGGATCAGACGAAACATGTTCCGTCCTGTTTCGTCTGACCTTTTTTTAAATGATCATACGGTACAACATGTTCCGTCCGAACAAAAAAAAAATAAAAGAAAATGCTCAAACGAGACATGTTGTCCCGTTTCAAGAATTTTTCGCTTGGATAGGACAACATGTCCCGTCCCACCCTTTTGTAAAGTTTTTTTAGTGTATAATTGTTAGGTTAGTGGTTAATTTAGTGGTTTAGGATATATTTTATTATTTAATTGATTTAATTAACCTATTTTAATATCTAATCATTAATTAATTAACTGTATGAAGAAAAAAAAACAACCGGACGAAACAACATGTATCATCTTTCTCAAATTTTAACAACCCATCACTGCAGACATAACCCTTATTTGCTATTTCTATACATGTCATTTTCTCAAATATGAGAAATACCATTGTGGATGTGATTGTGGACATCCACACTGATGTTTCTCATATTTGAGAAAATGACAAATATAGAAATAGCAAATGGAGCGTATATGTGCAGTGGTTATTTGCTAAAACTTTCTCAAATTTTGGGAAAGATTTTTTTTTTAATCGAACGGTACATGTTGTACCATCCCATAGGTATTTTTTAAATCCGTAATAAAATTAAATTATTATTAGTTATTAAATAGTAATTAGTTAATTAATTATTGATTAAAATAATACTAATTATTTATTAATTACTTTCTAAATGAGATTAGTTGTTAAATTAATGGCTGAATTGGGGTTGAAAGTGACATCTTGGTGTCAAACGGGACATGTTGTCCCGTCCTCAAATGGGACAACATGTCCCGTCTGATCCATTTTTTTTTTGTTCAGATGGTACATGTTGTACCGTCTGATCATTTAAATAAATAAAAAAATAGATGGAACAACATGTGTCGTCGGATCTAATTTTAAAAATATAAAATAAATTGGGGCGGAACAACATGTCCTGTTCCCTATATTATGAGAATCACAATTTCGTTTCTCGAATATGAGAATGTACTGTAGTGCGTTTGCCATAAAATGGCAAAATAAGAAACGACTGCAGTGCTAAGTTTGCCAAGTTTCTCAAAATATGAGAAAATGACAAATATAGCAAACGAATGTGGATGCTCTGAAGATAACCTTCAGAAATTGCAAGTAAGAGTTGAACTGCAATAGCAATCATGTCTATGTTTTCTACAGAACAAGACAAAAAAGATTGTTCTACGCTTTAAATATTTAAAGAGAAACTATTAATTAATAATCCTGCTCATTTTTAATTTTTAATTTTTAATTTAATTTATGTAAAAAAAAAAATCAAATTGTTTGAGGGGTGCTAGTGGGCAAGACACAGAGAAGGCTTTTCATTCCTAGTAAATATTGTTCGAATACTGTTCGAGATTATGAGAGATAATAACAATAAAAATTAGGGTTAATATTATAGGCTAAGCTACTACTTGTTGCTCTAGGTATCAAGAAAGAAATACCTATACTACTATCACAAGACAGGTATTATAGGATAAATACTGGTTTGGGTCTTAGGTTCTCAACCCACTCAACCTGCGTTCCGATATCCATACAGTTAGTACGTGTAACACACGTATTACCCATATAATAATATTACACATAATATTATTCATATAGTGAGAATGTACATATACATCCAACAAATACATGATTATGTATTCTTCTACAACCGTTGTGAAGTTATTTTCCTAATTAACATGAATTAACATAATAAAATTTAAATTATACGTGACCCAAATTTATTTCCCAATTTATACATGTAACTTAGCAACTATATGCTACGCCATCTCTATCTCTACTAATCTAACTCAAAAGTTGAAGTTATGTAATTTATAGACAACAACGAATTTTTTTCCCACCGTTTTTATCCAAATAAGTTTAGGTCTTCTTATACCCCTATCTCTACCATCAATATTTATCAAATCATTTTTTCTAACGGGGACACTACTAGGTTTACATGTGACATTTCCAAACAACATGATGTGATTCTCTCGTAATTTATCTTGGATATAAACAATCTTTACCATGTCTCGTATATGCTCATTTAGAATTCTATCCTTTATGGTTTAATCGCACATCCATCTTAGCATTATTATTTTTGCTACACTCATTTTTTTGACATATTGTTTATTTGTTGTTCAACACTCTGATTCGTACATCATTGTTGGTCTAACAGCCGTCCTATAGATTTTTTTCTTCAACTTCAAAGGTAGATGTTTGTACACAAAATACCAGCAGCGCTTCTCCACTTATGCCATCTTGTTTGAATCCTATGTGTAATATTTTAACAAATCTAAACATCTCTTTGTATAACCGAACATCAATATCGGCAACGGTTTCTCTTAGGTATCTCTTGACCAACAAGTTTCATTACTTTCTTGTTTGTGTTCCAAATATCAAAATTACACTTCATATATTCTATTTTAGTTATGATTATTCGAACCCTCTAGCTTCCAAAGTGTTTATCCACAATTCTACTAGACAAGCCAATTTAGTTAATCTAATCTTAACCACATAATTTTGAGTGTAAGTTATATTAACCATTCAAATATCCAATTGTTGCAAGTTCCTATAATATATTCAAAGTTTAAATTTATTTACGATATAATTATTTACAAAGATATTATTCATATTAAAATAAAAATTGGTGCATCAAGAATAATTATAATTTGTGAATAATGTGTTTTTTAACGTGCATTACGTGTGCCAATTACTAGTAGAATTATACTGGGTCGGCCCAACTCTAATTGAGGCCTAAAGTGAACTCCGAAATTAGGCCTTTTAAAAACTTATAATAATATTTTGTTAAAATTAATATATTTTTATTTAAATGTTATCTTTTGAGCTTTTTGAGATGCAAAATTATTTACTATATTATTGTAATCAATTTCGGGCTTTTTGGTATGTGAGGAGGCCTATGTCTAGCTTTTTGGTATGTGAGGAGGCCTTTGTTATTATATTATTGTAATCAATTTCGGACTTTTTGGTACGTGAGGAGGCCTATTTCGGGCCTTTTGGTATGTGAGGAGACCTTTATTCTTTAGATAAAATTTTCTTTTTAGAGGCCTAAAGCCCTAGCTTAGGTTGCTTTACCCTTGGGCCGGCCCTGGAATTATATATAGGAGTAGTATATAAGGCTAAAGGCTGCAAGTGTGAATCAACGTGGTAAGAAAAACGCACAATGCACGTGTAAATTAGCAGCAAATTTTAACCCCTCCACATTTGATTTTCCCCCGAAGTAGGCCATTTTGAAAACTATTTTTTAAAATAAGCCACTTTTGAAACTAATTTTCAAAATAGACCAACGTAATACCCAACTGTGACATCTTTGATTTCGATGCCGCAGTTAATTGCGACCAAATTATATATCATATATATTGGCTAATAGACTCGAAGACTTGGAAAAAATTGCCCAAGTGTAAAATGTATAAAATAGGAGGTCGCAGTTGGGTACTGCGACTTTGAAACTACTTAGGCCACATTACCGAACTGTGGCCTCTTCGATTTCGTGGCTGCAGTTCATAACTGCGACCCAAGTATATATCATACATATTTGACAATAGGCTTGACGATTTTGAAAAAAATTGACAGTTCACAACTACGGCCCAAATATATATCATATATACATGAATAATAAGAGGCCGCAGTTGGGCACTGCGGCCCCGTAGTTCACAACTGTGGCCTCAACTATATGGTCGATGATGTACAGTTCTTAAAACTTTCTAATACCTATTCGATCATATAATTGAGACCGTAGTTGTGAACTATGACCTCTGTACTATCGATGTCGCAATACCCAACTGCAGCCTCCTATTTTTCATATGGGCAATTGTTTTCTAAGTCTCCAAACCTATTAGCTAAATATGTATGACCTCGAAATCAAAGAGGCCGCAATTGGATACTGCATTGGCCTATTTTTAAAATTAGTTTCGAAAGTAGTATATTTTGGAAATTAGTTTCAAAATGTGGCCAATTTCGGAAAAAAAATCTCCACATTTCTCCGATTCCCAAAACTCCACAAATCCATCAAAACCGTCACATGTCAGTAAAAAATGGCCGGTCAACCGGAATCCCCCACCTCCTACGCTCCTCTGTCACCGGGAATCTCGCCGGTCAACCTCTCCGACTGCATCGACGACCTCCTCCACTTCACTCTCTCCACGAATTTACCAAAACCATCCCTAGCTATTTCACAGGACTACTGCTCTCGTCTTCTCCAAATCGACCAATCCCAATCTCAAACCCCCATTCTCAACTCCAGTAAAAATCTCTCATTTTTCTCTCTTTAAACTCTACTTCCTCTCTCTAATTCGTTGTTCTTGTAGGTGATGCGAGAGGAGTGCCGTCGTATCCGTTGTACAAACACCTGGCGCGCGCTTTACAGCGGTCCATCGACGGCGGGGAATCGTCGAGGGATCGCGTTTTGGTCGATTTGTTTCCAGTTGATGAGTCGATGAAAGAGAAGGAGGTCGAGTGGAATCGTCTGATCGTCGAGAAAGGATCCGAAATTTCGAACGTGAGTCTGTTGATTTTGTTGATTTTGTTGAAAGCTTTAGAATTTTGAAGTTATTTACATGATATTTTGCTTAGATTTAGAACGAATTTATTATTATTAATATTATTGTTTTGGAATGTTGCAGATGTTGAAGGGGGTTGATTTCGAGCTTCATGTTCAGGAGCCTTACCTCTCGCAGCTTAGAGGTAAATTGGCGATGTTTCTTTCAATTTTGTTGTTGATTGTGTATGATGTGGGGTGGTTGTGTTTGTAGATGGAGAGAAGACGGTTGAAGGAAGGTGTGCCACATGCAACTATAATCGGTGAGATTGTAATATTTTTTTCAGCATTGTTTATGGTGGTTTTTCGGTTGGTTGTTAGTGTTATTCAAAATCGAACTTGAGAAAGAATTAGGGATTTCATTATTAACACTTATACTTTATACTTGGATGGTTGTTTGTAGTGAAAAAAAGATGTTTTTGTATAGGTAATATATTTTACAAAGGATTTAGTTAGGATAATTATGATATGAATTACATAAGTGACAAAATCTCTAAACTATCCGAGGAATCTTTAGAAGGATGCAGACAATGTAATATTTCAAAGCTATATTGTCTATCTATGTAATTTAATTTACTAAAATGCGCATGCTTTTGTTTTTCTTTCTCTTTTCTTTTTCTTAATGCTTATAAAGAGTTTAGAGATATTTAATAGACTACTTATTCGATAATTAGTTTGTAGGTTTCATGTGATAATGTTACGTACGGTAAACAACCAAGCGACTACTGGACCCCAAAATCTATTGATGTTATAATGCTAGAGATTATTATTATTATTTTCCTTGTCAAGGGTAAATTTGATGGACAATATCCATTCAGAATCTCTTAAAACTCATTACTCATGTAGAAATATAGATATGGAAGGGGCTATACTAGCATGGATTTTCACATTGGTTAGAAAACTATAGTAAACGTCTTGTTATATGTGTTACTTTCATGAAATATCCTCTTACTTTTAGGGATCTTACCATTTGGCACTCGGTTTCATAAGTTTTTATATGAAGTTTTATGAATCTTATCATGTGTTATCACATGCGATCACATGCAGCCATGTTCACCATACTGCTGCACATGGTTTTCTATGTCCGTCCTGAACCAACCTTCACTCCAAGTGAGAATGAGAAAGAAAAGATTGGCTATTGCAGTACACCTCATGGCCTTTAATTTTTCCATCTGAGCCTACTTCATTCACTCTAATTTAATCCACTGTTAACGTGTTATCTCACCTTCTCATCTGAGAAGAGTTTTAAATAACCTGAACCAACCTTCACTCTAAGTGAGAATGAGAAAGAAAAGATTGGCTATTGCAGTACACCTCATGGCCTTTAATTTTTCCATCTGAGCCATACTTCATTTTCACTCTAATTTAATCCACTATTACCGTGTTATCTCACCTTCTCATCTGAGAGGAGTTTTAAATAACCTGGTCATGGTATGCGTGGGTTTTCATAATATAAACTCTTTTGAATTTTCTTAAACTGAAAATTCTAAATTATATAGGATAGAAGATCTTGAAATATTGGATCCTTATATACTAACTGAACTTAAGAAATTGAATATATTTATTTTGGAGCAAGTATTCTTAATTATCTTACAAAATACACAGGACTACTAATGATGTAAAGGTTTTAGTTCATATTTTTCTATGAAGAACATTGAATGCAATTATATCATTAAATTGGCTTCTGCATGGTGTATTGTCACATGACTTACGACTTTTCCTGGTTGATCTTGACCAGAATTCAACCAGGTTCTTCACTACTCTTCAACAAATGCCTTTTATTGGAAGTTCAGGTGACACCACCTCATTATTTATATGTGTAATGTTTAATTAATTGTATTTGTCTTCTCTTGTTTGCATGTGTTTGCATGTACATGTGTGTTTATGCTTTTTCACATATTTCTGTTATCCTTTATTCACTCTTTTTTCAGTAAGTGTTTAACAGGAAAGTTATTATTTCTTGTTGGTTCTCTCTCGCCAATATTGTTTGCCACAGATACAATATTACTTCATTTCAAAGGGAAAGCATGTATGAGCTATAATAATATAATTTTCGAAAAACAATATTCAAACGTAACACCTGTTTTGTTCAGACGTTGAGTCACTATACTGCTGAGGGTTTATTTTTCTCTTCACATGAAGGAGATGGGAAAAGGTCTTTAATCCTTGACTTGTAACGAGGACAGGAGAGAAGAGGGGAAAACATTATTAAGTCATACCGGCATACTGCTGAAATTAGCCATTCTCCCTCGCAATGTAGGTGATTGAAAAAGGGAAAGATGAGTCAGCCTCTAGTTATCGTGAGAAGGATATTCAAAAGGAGGTGTTGGGCATTCTTAAACTATGTAAAAGGAAAGAGGTTCTAATGGACCCACTCATGCAAAGTAAGGCCGAACTGTACAAGGAATCATTGCTCCTTTATCTATTTGCCTCAACGATAAACTTAAATGGATGGGTGAAAATGGGAATTGCAGCAGCAACAACAACAACAACAACAACAACAAAGCATTTTTTCCAACTAGTTGGGTCGGCTACATAAATTCTGGTTTTCTATTCTGCTCAGTTTAGCGCAATATTTTCTGTAAGGCCACAAACTATCATATATTTTCTCACCGTTTTCATCCAAATAAGTTTAGATCTTCCTTTACCCTAAATACTTATCAAATCACTCTTCCTATCCGGGGCACTACTAAATCTATGTGTAACACGTCCAAACCACTTAAGACGATTCTTTCTTAATTTATCTTGGATTGGAGCTACCTTTATCATGTCTCGTATATGCTCGTTTCTAATTATGTTCTTCCTGGTTTTACCACACATCCATCTTAACATTCTTATCTCCGCTACACTCAATTTTTGGACATGTTTCTTTGTTGCTCAACAATCTGCTCCATACATCATTGATGGTTCAATAGTCGTCCTATAAAATTTTTCCTTCAACTTCAAAGGTATACGTTTGTCACACAAAACACCAATGACACTTCTCTACTTAAGCCACCCTACTTGGATCCTATATATAACATCTTCACAAATCTCCCATCTTTTTGTATAATTGAGCCTAAATATCGGAAACGGTATCTCTTAGTTTTCTCTTGACCATCAAACTTCACTATTTCCTCTTTTTTGTTCCAAATATCACTAAAATTACACTTTATGTACGCTGTTTTAGTTCTGCTTATTCTAAAGCCTCTAGCTTCCAAAGTTTCTCTCCACAATGCTAATTTAGTATTGATTCATGCTCTAATCTCGTTCACTAAGACGCGTCATCGGCAAAAAGCATACACCAAGACACCTCATCTTGTATTTCTCGCGTCAATTCATCCATAACCAAAGCAAAAAGGTAGGGGCTTAAAGCCGAACCTTGGTGTAAACCTACTGTAATAGAAAATTGCTGAAATCTCTTGTGGTTGTTCTAATTGTGGTCTTTGCCCCTTCATACATATCTTTAATTATCTCAATATACCGAATAGTTACTCTTTTATTATTTAACACCAACCGTACTACGTCTCTAGGGACTTTATCATATGTTTTTTCTAGATCTATAAACACTATATGTTTATCTTTCTTATTCTTCCTATATTTTTTCATTCGGTACATAAATTGCTTCCATTGTTGACTTTCCAGACAGAAATTCACACTAATTATCAGACACTGTAATTTTTAGTCTCAGTGTATGTTTGATCACTCTCCCAAATTTTCATGGTTTGGCTCATTAATTTAATCATTCGGTAGTTGGAACACTTTTGTATGTCTCCTTTATTTTTATATATATGTACTAAAATACTCTTTCTCCATTCATCGGGCATCTTCTTAGTCCTCAAAATCCATTAAATAATCTTGTTAGTCAACTCACTCATATATCCCTAAGACATTTCCAAACTTCAATGGGTACATCATCTGCTACTAAAGCTTTTCCTATTTTTTTCCTTCCTAGAGCATTTCGAACATCTGAGTTCCTAATTCTACGGAAAAATTTATGCTCTCGACTCTCCCAATGAATTGTCGAGAGTCGAGAGCATCCCAATGAATTGGGAATTGCAGGAGTAAAAAATTTGGTAAAATCTAGCAGAGTTCCTAGAAGTAGATCATAACCCTTCACAATGAATTGTCATCTGTAAGGATGCAAAGGGACTTAGCAAGAGTGAAGAAGATGTGTTTTTTGTCTTTCTTGGAGATTAAAGTTATTATTTTATTTTATTATGCTGGACGTGCAATTTTAATGTCGGTAGCAACTAAATTGACGGAGAAGATGGTTCTCGCAAGTAATGGATACACCCTGTTCTAATCAACCTTCTCTAGTGGTGCTAAGAAGGAATGAGATATATGTCAAGTAGATCCCTTCTTAGTTTACTAATACTATTATGTTCAATGATCGTAAATTCCTTGCATTCGATCACACAAAGATTTTTTACCCCACTTGTTGTGTAAACTTCTCCTCCAAAGAAATCATCAAATCTATCAGACCCTAGAAACAGGGCCACCTGAAACCTTACATCCTGATAATCATAAATAACAGGAGCATCATCATCAATGAAAGAGTAAATTCTACCTTTGGGTTTCCCTAATGCTCTAATCTGAAACCCACATAAGCTACCAGAAAATCTCTTGACATAATTCCTATGACACCATAGACTAAAGAGCTCATTCATGATATTGTCAGCTGTTCCCCTATAATTCGTTACTTCTTTCTTGTAATTTTGTTATGTATGTAAAACATGTTTGTTTCTCTTGGAAATTTCCCCTTTCCAGTGATTTCCTTGTAGAAACCAATTTAAATAAACAGTTGCGTTACTGACCTCCTTCAAAATAAGCCTCTTTCATACTAATTATAAGTGTACCTCCTTTAATGCCAGGTCAGCAATCTTCTCCACCCACTATTTCTTAGAGAAAATTCTATGGATAATTTCTTATAGAGTCCCGATTAAGCAAAACCCACAACCCATGGATATGAGGGGTGCGGCAAAGTGATCTCAATGGCTACAATAGATCCCTATAAACTGTTGACTCCTAGTTTGGTGTGCACAAAACGTGCTTACAAATACTAATAAGTTTTAGTTGAGATGTTCAGATTTTCAGGAACAAATAAATCAATATGACGCTACCAAGATTGAGTATCAAGCAAAAGAAGGAAAGTAATAAAGAAGAATTGCAAAATCAAGCAAAAGAAGAAGTTATTCAAAAAGAGCACATGTTGATTAGTGTCCAAAAAAGCCAGCACAATCAGCTTCTTTCTTTCCTTATATGTGAGGATTTTATATTTAATTGATTGATTAGTTTATGGTAAGAATATAAAGTGGTTTTGTCACAATCAACACGATTGCGGTCGATCGTACCACATTGTTGGTCGATCGCACCACAGTCGACCGCTCATCACAGTTAAAATGATGAGACAGTCGACCATTCATCTTTCGACTTTTCGATTAAAAGTTGAACGGTCGATTGTCCTTATTTGCGGTCGCCCGTACCTCATGCAGATTTCTCTTTTGGAATGTATCGTTTCTATTTTTCAGAGATACACTTCCTAGTCTATATATTTGGACGAACCCACTGTGTATTCCTCACCTATTTGCTCTGAGAAAAATCTTCTGTACTAATCAATTCAACAATTAATCCGAGTGTGTGATACTTATTTGTTTTCTTCAGTCAGGATCATTAAAGATCTTGAGTTTTTCTTTTCTTCCACTTCGGTGAGATTGACGGGGCTTTTCTTAGAAGTCTTGTGGGTGTAATAGGTTTCTCGGCCTGAATCCGAGAATCACTGTTCAAGGGTTTGAGTATAGTGAAACGCTTGTGGCGGAGAATTGCTACAAGTGGTGTGGACGTAGACCTGGGGGTCGAACCACGTTATATCGCTGCGTCACGTGTGTTTGCTGTGTTTGCTTTCTCTATCTATTCTCATTTACTTTGCAACTTAATTTTAATTTTTTAATTTCCGCACAATCACCCTATTCACCCCCTAGGGTGATTCACATAAACCAGTGGTTCTTAAAAATCTCCCCCTCTTAAATCTACCTGCTTAATCCATTCTTCGCCTCATTTTATTCAATCCATCCTCTCCATTCCTCCTCTCTTCTCCACCTGTTGATCTCACAACTCAATGCACCTTTCAAATTCCTATTTGATGGCAAGAACTAACCCCCAGAATGAGAATAATTGGAAGGATGAGGACAGAAGAAAAGAGAGGAAAAGAAAATTTTTGAGGGAAGTTTCAAAAGAGAAGGCGATGTGGAAGAGGAGAGTCGTGGCGGTGGATGGGTTGATGAAGATCAGAGAATTGGTTGACCGCATGGGATTTTGGAAAGAGTGAAAAAGTCGGGGGAAAAAATATCTATAAATCACTGTCTTATAGGTTTATATTATAGCTGTTGATTTTTACTTTGAAATTCACACTGCTTATATCCAAGATCTACTAGTTTGGTCCATAAAATTTTCTATAAACTATGAACCACGTTATTTTATTTGAGAAAAGTTTTGTTTGAAAGATTGCTGATAAGTTATTAGGAGAATTACGGATGGAATTATTTATGCGGAAGACTTGTTTCTGGAATTAGTTTTAATGGCTAGTTTGGTAAACAATCTGACTTGTTTCTGGAATTAGTTTTAATGGCTAGTTTGGTAAACAATCTGCCATACTTTACTGACGGAAGGATCTGATTCTGATAGCTATTATTTTATTGTAGTTTAAATACTAAACAGAAAGTCTTCTGAAAGACATGAACTTTTAAATATCAATCTAAAATGTTAATCAAATTATTAGAAAACCAAGTAACATCATATGTCTGATTTCAGATTTTCTCTCAATAAAGAAAAACAAGTTGGTCTCAATCTTATATATCTAATTTAAAAGTTAGTTACTGTACCGAAAAATCAATGTTATGTCAATTTAGGATCAACATAAAAGATGAGTGACTAAGTGATTTAAACTTATCCCTAAGAAGATAATTTTCCAAGAATATTAAAAGATTAAGTTTACCAACATGTTATGCCGATTAAGTTAGAAATTAAAATTAATAATTGGTTTGATGGGTTTTCAAGAATTGAAACAAGTTTGACAAACCCAATTAAAGATTTAAGCCTACAATCAATAATTATCCCTAAACGTTTTTAGCAAGTAAAATATTCAATAATGATTCGTACTCTAATTAGCACGTAGAAGTACACACTCAATATTTGTGGACGACAAAAAATTCATATAATAATCTAGAGATGATAAAGCAGTATCACAAATAATTGGAAAGTGGAAAGAGTTTACCGGGGTTGGATGGAAGTGTCGTCTCCACAGATGGGGACGAAGAGGTTGCTGATTGTCGACGTGCGTTGTCGCTGTGCGTTGTACATCAAAGTTTCTTTCATTGATACGTAAATTAGGGTTTGGAATTTGAGATGGATTTGAAAATTAGGATTTCGGATTTGAAGTAGATTAGGGGATTAGGGTTCAGATTTGAATTGGTAATGGGATTAGGATTTAGGGTTTGAAGGGATTTGGGGATTTGGAGTAGGGCTGTAAATCAGATCGGACGGGATCGGACAACTATATGTTCAAGCTCGGACCGAAATTCTAATCGGACGAGCTTATGTCCGGCTCGGTCTAGGTCGGACAAAGTTTTTATAGTCCGGACTCGGTTCGATAAAGAATCGGACCACAATAATGCTCGGACGGACTTATGTTCGGCTCGAGCTCGGTAAAGAATCGGATCTAATAATTTGTTCGAGTTCGGTTCGTATAAGAGTTCGGACGGTTCACGGTCGGACCATTTCTCGAACCGGACTCAGACGGATGACGGACCGTCCTGTTCATTTTACACCCCTAATTTGGAGTATGGGGGGAAGGCTTCAGTGTTGATGGTGGAGGGTTAGGTGGTCGGTGGTGGTAAGCGGCGACAGGGTGGCGTCGGGTTGGAGCGGCAGGGGATCAGGAGATGAGGGCAGTGGCGACGAGATCAGGGTGTCGAGGAGAGGGTGCGGTGGTGATGGGATCGGGGTGTCGAGGAGAGTGCGGTGGTGATGAAGGAGTTATGGCGTCAGGGGTGCGGGGTCGACGACGGTGGTGGTGAGGGACTACGGTGATTGGAGTTGAGAGGGAACGAGGTGATCGGAGTTGAGAGGCAGCAAGGGAATGGGGTCGGGGGTGGCAGCTGAAGAGATTAGGGAGAAAATATTGATTTGGGGTGTAGTTTAGGGCTTCTCACGAACCTTAATACTTTCTTAGGATTTCTCACAAACCCTAATGTTCTCTTATGATCTCACATACACGAGGAGAATGAAAAGCAATAATTCAACACAATAAATTTTTAAATCTATAATAGCACACATTCCCATTATTCAAAAGGCCTATATATAGGCTCAAAACAAAATCTCAATACAAATCTTTAAAATATTCTATTGCATAAAATAAATGGTGCAAATTGCAAAACTACTACGTATGACTAAATCTTAAAATAAAACAAAACATAACTGATGTCTTCATCATTCTCTCCGGGTGGGAGAGAGCTCGACCCAGTCGAGTCAAAACCAATGATCATGTCATAGTGCTGCAAAAGATCTGGATCCAAGCGTTGGAGCTCTTCACGCTCAATCCAAGTATTCTCCGAACTTCTGCTTGTTCTTCCATCTCATCAAATACATATGGATACCACCATCTCTAGTAGAGATTATCTGATCATCCAAAATATTATCCATTTTTTTTGGTTGGTGGGTAAGTAGTATCAGGTAGAGGTGAAAATGTGAAAGTCTCACCAGTAGGTTGTAGGGTAGGCTCATCTATATGAGAATTTATAGGGTTAAATTCTGGACCTTCATAGGGTACTAGATCATTAGTATTGAAAGTCTTATGCCAAAACCTTCAGGAAGGTCAACGACATAAGAGAACATTAGGGTGCAGAATGTACTAGATCATTATCATTGATTTTATGCAGAATTTTGAATGGGTTTGCACAACACGTGCATTCAATTGCTTAAAATATCCAGCTGGCAAACCGTTCCGAACGAATCTGAACCATCACTTCGTCACCAACATCAAAAGTTTTAAATTTTCTTCTAGTATCTGCTATTAACTTGTAGTTAAAATTATTCTCATTAATTTTCTTGAAAAATTTTCAATGTAAATGTAGATGCAGTCTCTCAGACTCTATGATGTTCGACACAGGAATAAAATCTATGGGCTTCCAAGTGACTTGGGAAGGAATGAGTGACTCAGGTACATTCAATGAAGGTGATTGGATCGACCGAATACAGTTGAGAGACTGGTCATCATCTTTTTCACCGAAGTCATCACTTATATGAGGTTCATAGGTAAACTCATTGTTGGGCTCATCAGCAATGACAGTGGTACATTCTACAATATTGATCCTACTGGGGTTGAGACAGTTGCCAGCAATATAGCCATATCCCTTGCATTTATAGCATTTAGTGAGAGGATCAATCTTAGAGTAATCTATTTCAGTGTTCTCACTCGTGTTGTCATTTCTAAGTAGATAGGGATTTGAAGTATGCTTACTTGGGTAAGACTTGTTGGGGTACTGAGAAGAGGGGGGCTCAGGTCTAGAGGGGTCAGTGGAGGTCATTCTAGAGAAATGATCTCTCGAGTCGCTGGACTTGTAGGAGAAATTTGTTTTAAGGGAATCCATATCAAGGATAAAGGCATAAGCTGTTGCCAAAGAGTCCACATTTCTATGAATTAACTCATTCCTAAGATCGGCTCGTAGTCCAGCACTGAACCTAGAGAGGGTTTGTTCTTCGCTTTCTTTACCTAAAGCATTGCACCAAGAAAGTCGTCGAACTTATCCACACTCTTTGGTGGATTTGCTTGCTTGATAGAGTTGGTTACACGAATCTAGCAATCGGGTGTGGAACGACAAGGGCACATACCTCTTGGAGAGCTTCTCTTTCATGACATCCCCAGTGGCTATGGATGTCAGGCCTCGGTCTCTACGGGCATGTTCAAGATTGGTCCAATATTGTTGAGTTTTACCAGTCAATTTTATCGTGACAAATTTAACCTTCAGGGCTTCGCTCCTGTCAAACCACGAAGTAGTGGTCCATAACACGAATTCAATCGAGATAAGCTTGGAGTTCCAAACGGCCTTAAAAGTGGGGAATGTCAGTCTTAACGTTCTTCTTGTATTGTTTCTTCAGGGTTACGATCTTGACGTCGGCCATCACGATGAGGGATCTGACGATGAAACTCAGGGGCAACATTTCGATTCAATTCCACTTGCTCCAGCTTCTGACTGATATTGGTAAGAGTTGCTTGAATGACAGCTAGGGTAGTGGAAATGTCAGAGTTGTTCATCTCAGTTTGAGGAGGTGCTTGCTGATTTTTAGGATTCATGATTGGGTCGTTTGGAAGGGACAAGAAAAGTTCTTCAGAATTTGTGATGGTGCTACGAAGACACATTCACCAAAAGCAGGAAACTAGGGGTCGTGGGGACGTGTGATTGTTGAAATTTGGGAAAACGTGTCCTAAATGCTCCTAAGTTGTTTTTTTTAAAAGTTCTGAAATGAACTGAAAATAATCCTAAAATGATCCTAAATGAATGCAAAAGTTATGACTAAATAATGCAAGAACTAGGTTTTTAAAAACCTTCACTCTAATACAAAAAAAATGTAAACTTAACCCTAAGCAGAGAATTTTTCAAGAATATTTAAAGATTAAAGTTTACCAACATGTAATGCCGATTAAGTTAGAAATTAAAACTAATAATTGGTTTGATGAATTTTCGAGAATTGAAACAAGTTTAACAAACCCAATTAAAGATTTAAGCCTACAATCAATAATTATACTTAAATGTTCTAAGCAGGTAAAATATTCAATAATGATTTTCGTACTCTAATTAGCAAGTAGAAGCACACACTCAATATTTGTGGACGACAGAAAATTCAGATAAAAATTTAGAGACGATAAAGCAGTATCACAAATAATTGGGAAGCGGAAAGAGTTTACCGGGGTTGGATGGAAGTTTCGTCGTCATAGATGGAGACGAAGAGGTAGCTGATCGTCGACGTGCGTTGTCGATGTGCGTTGTACTCCTTTCATTGAGATGTAAATTAGGGTTTGGGATTTGAGGTGGATTTGGGGATTTGGAGTAGGGGGTAGGCTTCGGTGTTGATGGTGGAGGTTTAGGTGGTCGGTGGTGGTGAGCAGCGACGGGGTGGCGTGCGGTTGGAGCGGCATGGGATTGGGAGATGAGGGCAGTGGCAACGGGATCAGGGTGTCGAGGAGAGGGTGAGGTGGTGATGAAGGAGTGGTTATGGCGTCGGGGGTGCGAGGTCGACGACGGTGGTGGTGAGGGACTATAGTGATCGGAGTTAAGAGGCAGCAAGGGGATGAGGTCGGGGATGGCGGCTAAAGAGATGAGGGAGAAGATATTGATTTGGGGTGTAGTTTAGGGCTTCTCACAATTAATACTTTCTTAGGATTTCTCACAAACTCTAATGTTCTATTATAGTCTCACACACACAAGAGGAGAATGAAGAGCAGCAACTCAATAAACAATAAATTTTTTAATCAATAATAGCATATCTTCTCATTATTCTCAAGACCTATATATAGGCTCAAAACAAAATCTCAATACAAATCTCCAAAATATTCTAATGCATAAAATAAATTGTGCAAATTGCAAAACTACTACATATGGATAAAACAAAACATAACTGATGTCCTCATCATTAAGAGATCAATTCTGATAGAGACAATTTAGTGCATAAAAGCTGGTAAAGTAGAGTTTTTAGATTTTTCATGGATTTTGAGATCAATAACCATATATGACAAATCAAATTTGAATTGAAACAAATACTAGTTGGATATCACTTATCGGTGATGCAATTAGTTGGTAAGATAAATGTATTACTAGGAAGCGTGGACGCGAGTTTGGGACATGACGTGGGTATAGACACAAGACACAAAAGTTTGTAAAATATAGGACACTGGAGACATGGCTATAGTATTATATTCGACAGTAGTACAAACATAATTGAGCACAAATTTTGTCCAAATACTCCAGAGAATATAATTTTGATGCACAATTACACATAATCAAATAAAAGATCATGAAAAATATCAATTCTTCATAGTCCGCTACAAAATCGAAGAAGATCCATTTATTATATTCAAGTAATATAAGTTAACTAGTGAAAGAAATGTGAATTAGTGTTTGAAAATTGTTAATGATGTTGTCAAAAAGTGTTCGAGAAGTGTCTAAGAAATGTCAAACATAAAAGATATATTATAAATTTAGGACATGTAAGAGAAGTGCTCTTCATGTGTCGAAGTAGTGGCAATGATGTGTTCATGACCAACAATGTCCACACAGGTCTTTTTCCATGGTAGAAATGTACATGCATCATACGTGAACTATGCCGTAAATTTGATTCTATTTACATTAAAATAAGAAAAATATAATTTCACAATACTACTAATCACGAAGGCACATTGTAATTCTAATTTGGGTTTTTTTCCATATCCACACCTCAAATCGTTGCTATTTCCATATTCCCACGAATTCTTCATTTTTCCATATTCCCACCTCAAATTCATATAATGATTCCAAAAAAACACCTAAAATTAGTTTTTCCATTAGGAACATACTTTGAATATTCTTCTTATTGGGTCCAAACCCAATTAGAATATATTTTAATTCCCAAAGTAACCCTAACCCGACATTCTTCTTTATTTAAATCTCTTCTTTTCTTTTCTACCATCTTCTTCAATTCTTCCACTAATGTTCTCTCTTTGCCGCAATAATATTCGAGTGTTGAATTCGAATATTGGAGTGTTCTCTCTCGTTTAATAAATATTCTAACATAATTTCTTAGCCCTCAAAGTTCCATGGCTACAAAAGATTTTTGGTTGAAAATAATTCGAGGAAAATTGAAGTTTATTGGTTAATAATTTATTACAGGAGATTTGGAGAAATTGAAAGGTGTTGCTAGGTTCTCTTTGGGTTCTCATTGCGTCAATGGAGAATTAGAGAATGAAGAAGAAAGCAAAATGGTACATTAGTCTTTCTAAACATCAGATGTGTTTTTGGAATCATCATATAGATTTGAGGTGGTAATTTGGAAATATAAAAATTTAGGGTGGGGGATATGGTAATAGTAAAGATTGCGGGTCTGGATATGGAATAAACCCTTCTAATTTCTGTAATTATATTCATGAGTTGGATTTTTTGTATGTAAGATACATATTAGATATCTATTAGGACAACATTTTCATATTCTATATCTGCACATGTTAAATGGATGATTGTCAGAATTTCATATTATGCAAAATATGGCATTAGAGTCTGATTGGAATCCAATTATTTGTATCAGTGAAGAGTTATTGTTGACTTGTTTAACTATTTTTGTTAAAATTATGAAGATCTGTTTAACACCGTCGTTACTAAGTTTAAGCTTTTTCTGCAACTCAAAAGATGTGGTGATAGAAATATATATTTCACTGAAAAATGTTTGTGTTAACTATTAGCAGTATTTTGCAGAATGTTAAACGATACAGTTCATTCTCTGAGATGCTACAAGTTGAGACCCTCCCTAAGGTCCTTCCTGGAGTTAAAACGATTGAAGAAGGTAATTGATCCTTGAAAAAAGGTCCTATGAACACAGGTTTGTGACATTTTTTTTGACCTGCTGCCCGTATCGAGGCAATCACATGGGGAGCATTTTGGGATGTGCTTCCCCTTGCATCTAACGGCTGAGAGAGGTGGGTTAATAGAAGCCTGTGTTCGTAGGACTTGGGCACTTTTTTTTTCCTTCCTTTTTTCCTCTGCTATAAACATTAGCTTTCCTTTTTTTAATTGTAAGGGAACTGGTGTATGTAGAATGAGATGATTGTATCCAAATAGTAAAAGTTGGTTTTCTGTAGAGATGCCTGATCATCCTATGGTGCAAAAGTAAAGTCATCTAGTACACCAAAAGGATTTAAGGTGTTTTAAACTGTAGTTTGGAAAATAGATCTATAAACCATTCTTAATGCCAGTTGAATTTTTGAAAATTAACTCTCATCATGATCAGATGGCAAATGCATAAAAATTGGCAGTTACTATCATTTTAAACTGTCCACCATATGCACTATCCTTTTGTGTCATATTTTGCCAAGTTTGACATGTGCACTTGTTCCACCGGAGTAAATTATCACATGAAAGATAAATCTAATTGAGAAAACGGGGTGTCCTCCCCTTCTTCCCAAATGGATATCTGCAGTGCTCAAAGTGTTCAACATGTTCAACATGTCATAAAGCATTAAAGGATGAAATGCTAGCAAAGTTGATAATGTTTTGCCCATGCATTAAGTAGTTGCCATAGTTCTATTGTTGAAAAAATGTTCATTTTGCAACATCATGATGAATGGGCAAAACATGTTCAAATTTAGTGATTTTTCTTTAGTCCATGTATTATATGGTATGAAGATCAACTTGGACGGTGTGGACAATGAATTTTTTTCCCCGGAGATTGGACTTTTAGTGCGCCAGAAGAGGAGATTTCCTCCTATGCCGTAGGACTCCCGCATCCTCAGCACTGTTCATTCTCAGGCTATGGTTCTTTCTCCAACTGATTGGTCTTCCTTTCTAGTATTAAAAATATTAAATTCATTGATTGATAGATCCTTATCTCGATAGTTCCCCGATACCTTACTAATAACGAGTAAATTAATTTGGAAATAATGCTTTCAGGTGTTCAGGTCTACCGAAACTTCTATACTGAAGAGAAGGAAAAATCCAATGGAGTCCTTGCAGTATCTGTTTCTAAACCTGCCTCTCAGCCATACATTTCTTTAGGCAGACTCCTCTCTGTATGTGTTGGTTTGAAGCCCTATACAATCTTTCCTGATAATTCAATCTATTAGACTTCTATTCTTTTAAGCAAATTTTAATTTTGCTCATCGTCCTTTTATCATGGAGAAAATAGTGTAGAATTCTCTGTGGTACCTAGGAAGGAATCACTACATCTAACTTTCCAGACATGTTCTAGCAGTATTTTGTTATTCTACTTCCTAGAATGTGATATTATTTTCTGCTTTATATTGTGCGGGAAAGGCAATTTTCCACATAAGTCTTGTTATCCTTTTTTTTTTCATCTCGAGTCTTCTCTATCCTACAGGAAAGGAAGTGGATGGTTGTATAAGCTATAAATGCATGATCATAAATAATACAGTTGATATAAGAGATTCTCTTTCTTGTGTTGTCAGTGAGAAGCAATTTAGATAGAGATTACAAGTACATTATTTGTCTTATGTGTATATGATACTAGTAATATAACTATATTTGTATACCTATTGTCCTATATCCTATAATATACTATATAGTAGTGTACGATCCAAACAAAGCATATATGCTATAACAATATGTCAATAAAATGTACCTGTCAATTAGCTATTTACGGATAGAGCTGTAAGCCTATATCTTTATTGTAATTTACTTCATAGGTCTTTTTTCATGAACTGATAGCTGCCAGTTGGTTAATAGCCAGTTACAAAATATTTCTCAGTTATTTTCTGAATTTTTTTCTCCTTTGAGCTGTGCCGCCACCTTATTATAGAAAGAGTTGCATATACTAACTGAACTTTAAACAGATGGAAGAGATGCACAAACATTTAATGATACTTGCTGAACACACTGAATGAACTTTAAACCAATTAAGTACATTTTCTATCGATGTTTAAATTTTATTAACTGCTTATTAGATATCAAATGTGGGCCATGCATCTACATGTTGAAGATTTATTATCGTCTTTTCTGTATGTATAGACTTTAGGTGTGGTTATGATATTGAAATGTCTCTGCTGGCATTTTAAATCCACCTGTAATGAACCTCATGAATCACTAATATCATCATCTATAACTTACATATCTCATTATTCTTTTAGGGATTGAGTTATGATGGTATAGGTTATCTTTTGGGTATGATGCACACAGCTGGGACATTACCAAATGCTCTGCCTCCTTCAAGAGCATCTCTCTTGGCATCAGCTATGAAACTTCATCATCGAAATGTACCAATTCGTGAATCACTTTTTTCTTCCAGTCTCTTAGTTTTTCAAGTTAGCACAGCTTTTTGTACAAGATAAGCCTAAACAAAATCCTAAGGTATACCCTTTTCAAGATTTATTGTTAACTTTGACTAAGTTATCTCAGAGAGTCCCATTAAATTACCCAATCACCAAAAGATTTTGGGAGACCGTTTTGGGAATAATTATAGCTTATGCTTCCTTTATATGTTCGTTATTTCCCCAAATCAACCTAAAATCTTGAAATTGCAAGCACAACCATGACCCTAAGAAGCACACAGACACGAGACACATACATGACAGATTCTTAATAAGTAGAACTTGAGGTCACTACGACATGGCCACAAATTATGGAAAGAGAGCTCTATTACATATGAACATACACAGACATATATGCAAACATGCATCGACAAACTTCTGGCGTATTATGCCAACTGTTTGGGTAGGGTTAGGATGATTAGAGTTAATTTTAAGTAGAGGCAGAGGTATGCTAAATGAATTTGATAAAACCCAACTGTAGTTTTCTTAGAGAAAAGATGAGAGCTTAGAAAGTCTAGAAATATACTGAGTCGGAAATGGCCCCAAACAGCCTAAATTATGATACAAAAGTTGTCTAGGGATAACTCCATGTAGCTCCAGTTGTCGAAACTTAACACCAGTTACAAACAGGCCATGTAGTTCTATGCACTGGTTACCATACATAATTTTTGTCATAGTCAACTTTATAAATTGATTTGAGTATATATTTCAGTTAGTAATGCAGACTCAGAAAATATGTAAAATATCTCATTAAAAATGTCCAAATTTAAAAGATATATTAAAAAATTGAGGACAGGTTCCCACTCAGTGTCTATGCAGTATCAGTGTTTGATATTAGTGCTCATGATACAAGTTTGTTTGCTATATAGCCCCAACAAACAGGCCATTTATTTGTACTCTTGATGAATGCAAAGGGAATAGGTCTGTCAGGCTAGTATTTGAGAAACCAAACTTTGATGCTGTATCTTACAAGATCCGAGAGGAAGCATTCTCTGATAATCTGATTTAAAGATAATCTGCTAATCTGATTTTGTCCATTAACACAGAGATTTGTATATTATAAACATTTTATGCAATTTTCAGTTTTGGATATTAAACAACCATCTAAACAGGTATTCCCCAGGTTTCTGACTTGGGGGTGGAAGAGTAGAAATTATAAATATGCCCTCCACTGCTCCACATGTTTGCTTTAAAATTTTTAAGTGACTTAAAAATATTTGCGTATTTATTTTTGCTGTTATCATATTTGGCTGGAGGTTAAAGGTTGTCTCCTAACTAATGCGGCGAGGGCATTGGCTAAACATGTTAACAGGTGTAGCGAAGGATGGTGGGGTCTTTTTTGTGGCAATGGTACGAGTCTTTTTTAGATTTGAGTTACATTTTACCTCTTAATTGAATCTTGCATTGAGAAAAAATGTTGGCATAATTTATTTATCATTAATTTTTGTCATTCTTTCTTCCTCGTCAGATTCTGATAAGAGCAGGCTTGCTTCTGAAATGATAAATCGTCTTTTGGATGACTGTTGCTGGATGAACCTTCACTTTATTCAACCCCATCTGTGTGTGTTTGAAGTACGCCTAAATGAAGGCTATGGTGCTCGCTGGTCTGCAGATGGTACAGAGGTGCCTCCTTGAAAAAATTATCTTTGCGATTGTTTATTACAATAGCAAAAATGACCAAGAAGCAAAGCCATCATTCCATTTTTTTTTTCAATTGATATATTAATTTAAATTGATAAATGAGCAACTTGTAAGAAAACTAGATTTGCCCGTGGGCACGTGCCTACGGCACGTCTTCGGAACGATACGACATATGAAAAGCCTTGTAAACAGTAAAACAACAATTATGTAGCTCAGTTTGAATAGTATGATAATAATTAGTTATAAATAAATGTCCATATTTCCATTAGTATATGTTGAAAAATAATTACAAATGAGGGTATAAAATCCAGCTTCTTAGAACTTTGAGGGTTGAAAATGATGAAATTTAACTATTGAAGATATATTTGTTATTTTCAATGTAACATGAGCAATAAAAAAACATAAAAAATCTGAAAATTTACAAACATGAAATCTGAAAATCTAAATTTATGGGTAAATAGAGAGAATGAGAGAGAGAGAGAGAGAGATAAATAAATAAATAAATAAATAAATGAGTTGTTTTTTTTGGAGGGGAGGTTTGAATTTGAGTTTTGAGGTTTGAAATTTTTGGAGGGAAAATGTGTTTTGTGAGGTTAGATATGGGCCTTTGATTTTGAGAGGATTGAAGGAGAATCACTTGATAGCTTTCTTTGTGTTTTATTATATAGATATATAGATAAGCAATAAGATAAATTGAAATACAGAGACACCATGGTCACAAAATTATTCGATACTCCTTTTTTTTCTCCATATTTTTGTAGAATGTGGAGTTCTATTTACGAAAAAGAGTATTTTTCACTGACTTTTCTGGTGACAAGTATATTGTTCCTTTTTTTTTTTTTACAGTTCATCGGATTTCTAGAGCCATATACGGAGGAAGGCTATTCAAAGGGTTGGAAACATTAGGATTATACCACCTGTAATTTGCTGGATAACCTCGAAGATTGCCGACCTGTGTATGGATTGGTACAAATGTGTTTTGAAGATTGATAAGGGGGGAATCCGGCACGTGCACTTCTATTCAGTCCATTACTTCATTCTATCAAGGAACTGAACAGCAAAGTCAGATATGTATGCGAGCCAAAAAGGAGATAAGTCGGAAGACAAACAAGCGGTGTATGAGATTTCTGTAGGGAAAACCTGAGTTCCGAGCTGTCTTTCCTTATGTTAACAAAGGAACGGTTCCTTAAGAGACATTATAGTTGTAGGGATTATACTTTCCTATACACCCGGGATATGTTCTGGATAATGTGAATATGTATGTGGTGATAGTGCGATGTGCTTTGAGGTGAAGCAAATAGCAGTTGAATTTAGGTTTCTGTTGTAGAATCTGTCGTCAGTTTGTATACTTTTCCTTTTCTTTTGAATCCTTCAGCTTGTGCACATGCCAGAATCTTTTCAGCTCATCTTCCCGTTATATTCGTCTTTCTTGTGTGCGCAATGAATGTGCTCGACTTTGTTGATATTGTATGATGTGTTAAAATCCCAGTGAGAATTGGCTCAAATGCCTTTTGGTATATCATGACCTTGCCATGACCATTACAAAGGTAGAGATTAGTGCGCATGTTTGTTTATTTTGTGTTGTGTAAATGCGACAAAAATCCTTTCCTTATCAGAACTTCAATAGAACGAGGACTTCTTCCACATCGCCCCCACTCACAAGTTTTGAGAAATGTAATAGTAATTCAGGAAATAATGTTTGTAGTGGTCAATATGGCGTCTTTTTTCCCCTTTCTAAGAGCATCCAGTCGTAATAGTTAGAAAATAGGTAAATATATATTTAGATATAGTATTTTGAGAGTTTGCCGCAGTCGTCGAATGGTATAATATAGCAATTTAATATATAATAATATCAGCGGAGCTTCTCTTTGTGTCGGAGGGATTTAAATAATTTTTAAATTGCTAGACAGAGCATCGGAAGAAAAGAAAAAAAAACGAAAATGGGGACGCAACCTGACATTGCGTCCGACAATTTTGGGGGGGGGGGGGGGGGGGGGGGGGGGGGGGGGGCAGCAACTCGAAGTTGCGTCCCAGGGGTTTGAGCATTTTCGGGTTTTTTTATTACGAAAAAATGGATTTTGGGAGAGGGACGCAACTAGAAGTTCCGTCTGGTGATTACTTTTTTTTTTTTTTTAAGGGACGCAAAATCACTTTGCGTCGTTTAAAATATGCATAATTCTCATAGACTTTAAAAATCACAACCACGCAGGAATCATAATCACATAAACGAGAATGAAATTCAATAACCAATTCTGGAATACAAGAACTTACCAAATAACTCGAGAGACTCATGCTCCAATTATAGAAGAACTGCTCATCAATGCCTCCTAGAAATTCTCTTTGGCTCACCTGTACTTGATTATCTAAAAAGAAAGAATAATTTGTCCTTAGAGCAAGTACGGACAGCAAGTAGTGAAAAGCAGAGAGTAAGGAGTAAGGTACGTGAAAGAATATCAATCAAGATCAAATTGCAAAGACAACAATGGTATTAATAACAACGGTCTTAATAAAATATATATATGTCAATTTATGTTCATTAGAGTGTCGTTTCTCCTATCTAGTGCACGTACTACTGCATCCCATACTACAGGTTCGGTGCACGCAAAACAGTGTACGTTTGAGACATAGTAGTGGGGTCTACAGAGCGTGTACTCGGTTTCAATAACAATCATTTACCATTTGCAATTAATCAATTTCCAATTACTCAATCAATCATTCACAATCATTACTTCTCTTTCCATTTCAATACGATATCAATATAGGCCTTGCCGAGTACATTTTCTGAGATTTCCCACTACTAGGTCAACCCTTATAAACCCCGGCTTGTTTAATATTTTATTATTAAATCATTCATGCTCATGCAAGTGTATATAAGGATGTCAAGGGAACGATAATGATGCAGCAATATGATACATTACACAATAATAAACATGAAGTAGTAAATCTAAAACAACAATTCTCTTTATATTATTTTAACTGAAATCTAATATAACTAGGTCGAAACCTCAGTACAAGACAGACAAGGCAGCATGAATTATAAAAGCTATCACGTATATATTCATTCAAGTCGATAATTAACATGCTATTGTGTCATGAAATACATTACACTATTATACAGCAATTAGAATGGATTTTGCAATGTACGAGTCAATTCACGATGTCATTGTTCAAGTCTCGATACTTCAATCAACCAATCAATGTATTCAATCACCATTCATTTTCTTTATATGCAATTCTATTCATTTTATTCATATCGATTATATCTATATAGGCTTAGGTTTGAGTCAATGGACAATTATAAGAGGTCAAGAGTATGTCGGGTTAGCTCGTGTAAACCCTCGATACTCCTAACGAGAATGGACACAAGGCAAATTAAGATAATTAAAATGAAACCACTTGCAGGAGATCAATTAATTTTGAACTAGAATAAAAAGAATAGTTCAATGGACTTGCCTTTTTGTAGTAGTCGATTCGAATAATTTAAGAATAACGAGTATCCCGGGGAACAATCCCAAGAGGCACGTGCAAAGTACGTACGAAGAAACTCCAAAAGCAAGCAACAAAGATTTGATTTCCCCACAAAAGATCAGCTACAAACAGCGAACAGGAAGGGGATCTGGTGCGGGTAGAACACAGAACAGCAATCGGTGTCCAATCAGATCCTTTCTTCACACCCGATCGGATCCAGAACAGGGGACAGCGAAGATGGATCCGTTGCGGCCGAACAGCGAACACGGATCAGGAGCACGGATCTTGAAGCGATCGGACGGTCCAAATTCAATCCAGCCCAAACTGAGCGTCTTCTTCTTCGTCGCTGCTTCGAAACGGAAAGAGAGAGAGAGGGACGACGGCGATGGTGCGCGAGGCTGTGCTGCGATGGCGACACCACGTCGGGAAGCGACGTCAACGGCGGAGCGACGGCAGCGCGGAGGTGACGACGTGCTCTGTTCGACTCGAAGAACAGAGGAGGAGGCGAATGGTGAACGGAGAGCGGAAGAGGAAGCGGCACGGTAATGGCGACTTCACGGAGGGACGGGGAGAGCAGCAGTGGTGGCGATGCGGCAAGTGACTGGGGGGCAGTTGGCGCGCTGCAGTCGAAGGTGGCTGCGCGAAGGTGGAAACGGCAGCGATGGCGGAATGGTGGATGGTGGACGATGGGCAGGCGGAGGCGATGGTTTGGCTGTGGTGGTCGAGGGCGAAGGCGGTGGAGACGACTGCGGGAGCGGCGGGGAACAGTTCGACTGGAGACGATGGGGGCGAAGCTTTGGCAATGGCGGCTTCGCGGAGTTGACAGCGGAGCGGAATGGGGGCGACGGTGCTGGCGTGTCGACGAGAATGGCAGAATGGAGAAGGGAGATGGGTTGTTGGGTTGTTTTGTTTGGTTCGTTTTGTTTTGGGTTTCTTCTGTTTGTTTGGGCTTCGTTCAGTTGGGGATAAGAAAACAGAGAGGGAGATGGAGGGATTATAACGGGAGGGAGAGAATAACGGGAGAGAGTGGGGGTTAGTTACGGGGATGTGAGAAGAGTGGGGAAATGTGAATAATTTGTATACGGGTGAGTGTATGGGTTAATTTATACAATATAGATGGGTACTGGGTTTAGGGTTAGAGTCCAATAGGAGATAGGCTTAATTTTTGGGCTTCAAATGAATATAATAAATCCAATAGGAACTGTTGGCTTCAATTAAATAACTTAACATGTATCAAAATCAATGGGCTCCAAATGAGATAAATAAAATAAGAGAGACAAATCCTAACTTGAAATATAAATTTGAGTTTCAATAGGAGATCCAATGATTTAAATGCATCGGAAGAAATTTATACGGAATTTGAATTATAAGAGTACATGGAAATCCGTATAATCGGAAACAGGGGTTATAATGCTCTAAGAAGGAAATGGTGCAAGTGGGTAGCCCCTTGCTCACCAGCGAAGGAGCTTACCGCTAGGCTGACCTCGTTCACTAAATTTTACATGTTTATTGTTTTTCTGTTTTGGTTTTTGTTTTTTTTTTGCTGTACAAAAAAATCTCTACTATTTTAATGGGAGAGTTGAGGGTTGTAAAACAAAACAAACCCTAATTTGGTAACCAAAGGAACCTGTACATCGTCCGTGCATAACTAATATAAAAGAGGTCTAAGGTTCGAAGTCATGCCATACAACGCCAGGGTTTTCATATTAAAAATACTAGTAATCTGTACGTGCATTGCATATTCTAATTAATTTTTTTTAATATAGTAAATAATAATACATTATCCAGCCTCCAACATGAGAAATCCCTTTGCTAATCAAATACTCTTTACAAATTACCCATAGTGGC